>VZTB01004450.1:218928-269041 GCA_013397245.1 Thryothorus ludovicianus
CCGGGGCCGCCCCGCCTCCGCTTCCCTCGGCCCTGCGCCTCCTTCCCGCCTCCCCGAGTTTGTTTACAGCCGCTACTAGGAGAGACTGTTACACGGAGCTTATTTTTGGGAGCCGGTGATGACTAACGAAGTTAAAAGGAGCTTAGTACAGAAAACAACCTTATTTTTAGACGGCTGTTGTTTCAGTGGATCATTGTAGCAAACGCGCCCTGGCGTTTCTAAAAGCCACGTCCCCGATGCCAGGTCTCTTGTCCTGTGCTGCCACCGCGGCTCGCACACTGGCTGGCCCTCTTTGCTTTGCTTCCCTACATCCCCTCCCTAAACCCTGCCTGTACGTGCTACGGCCACCATTGGCCTTCATTATTTTGAACTTTACGACGTTTTCTTTCAATAGAAGTAAAAGCAAGCTAGAAAATGAGGGGGAAAAAAGTTATGAAAGCATTCGGAGTACTTTTCAGTGACCTCTGGTGCTGAGTTAGCAGGGATCAGTATCAGCCTCCCCCTTGACTTTTGAGACAGGGCTGATGATTTTGTAGGGCTTCTTCACCTCCCAAGGAAGATGCAAGAGGCGGGTCTCCACATCTAGCTTCATTCTAAGCAGGTCCCTGGGCCCCAGCCCGACCTGCTGACCATCACTGCCCACATGTGGGAGAGATCAGCAGTGGACAGCAGGGCGATGTGGCTGCTACTGCTGCCTCACTCCCCATCACCCTTCTTTTCCCTGTGTGGGTATCACTGCGTGCCAGTTCAGGCACTAAGACCAGACACAGGGCGTCCACTGTCCAAATCTAGTCCCTCACTGACTGATCCTAATCCCTCGTGGGTAAATCCCTGCAGACCTAGTGGGACATCAGCAGGCTCTGCTCCACACAGGCCTGTACAGGCGTGCACCCCAGCTAGAAATCCTCCCTTGTCACCAGTGCTGTGCCAGGACGTGTCTCCCCCCCATCACTGCCACGCAGCCAGCCTTCTCCAGCTTTCCACAGGAATGCTTCCATGGGCACTCTCTTCTCACTGTCCATGTCTGCCTCAGAGTTGTATGGACTCCCTGGGCAGTCCCTCCCCATCCACACGTCCCACAGCAAGGAGGAGGTGAGCTGCTGCTTCCTCTCCACAGAGACTTCTGTGCTTGAAACAAAGTGCTTGCTGCACATAACCAGTAATTAGGTTAATCAGCTGCCCTGCAAGCTGATTTGCACCTTTCCTCCATGGCTGAGACAGCGTGCAGTGGGTTCCATGGACTGGGTCAGGCTGAGAAACTCGTCTGTGCGACTGCACGTCGAGGCAATGCTCAGGGGAGACAGTGCACTTCACTGCAGCTCTCCCAAGGGAAAGCAGCTGGACTGGGATAAGAGTTTGGTTAGAAGGAGGACAGAGCAGGCTGCAGAGCCTCTGCATTGGGACAGAGCCTTTTTGGGTTCCCACCCATTTTCCATGCCTTAACAGCAATCAGTTTGTACTGGAGAAATCACAAGAAGAAAAAAAATCTGTATGTTGTAGGAGGAGGGAGGGCAGGCGTAGAAAAGGAGCTTCTCCTCTCTCTCCTCTCCCAGACGTGGAGCAGTGCCCCAGAATCTCAGTACTTCCCACCACCAGTGATTGCTGGGCTGAGTCCCCCAATGCTGGAGCCGTCTGTGGATCCCACAGCCATATTGGCATTCCCTGTGCAGCTTGGCCATCTGGCACATGCTTCCTCCCTGCCACAAACACCCCTCCTTTGCTCCAGAAAGGAGCCAAATAATGCAGTCTTCAGTGGGCACTTTTTGACCACTTTTTACCCCTTCTGCTCATCTTTGCAAGCAAAGGACTAAATTTTCTCCCTGTTCTCAGCTCTTGCATGTAGTGTTATCCTTTAAAAAAATACTTCTGAGTATTTATACAGGATGTTTTAATCACCGAAAAGCCTGATTCGTGTTCACTGGAGTAGTTTTGTATTATGTGAAGTTGTGTGAGACTGTGCATTCCCGCCTCCATTTTCCTTTTCTCTCCTTTTTGTTGGGCATCAGCAGTTCGAGAGGGATGGTTTGCATGAACCTTTGCACACAGTAGCCACAGTATTTCTCTGGGAACCTCTAATTCAACCAAAACTCCTTCGTTCTTGCCCCACCAGAGGATTTAGGTTAGTAGCACTGCACAACAGGCTGTGCCTGACTGGCACCCTGAGCTGCTTGCAAGACTTGGGGCAAATTTTTTCTTTGGGTCATGTCCTGCAAAATGAAAACTTTCAGCTTTGTCTACACAAAAGTGTTTTGAAAGCAGCGTGGTGGGGAACCTCTCTCTCCAGTGTTTACCAATATCAAACTATTTTTGCAATAAGTGCACAGAGTCCCATATATGTATCAGAAGAAGCCACCCATGCTCTGCATGGAATTTTTGTCTTGTTTTGGGCTTCTTTCCCCTGTATCCTTATAGCCTTTTATAGCTAATATTCATAATAGTGGCCACTTCCTTAGGGTCTGCATGCCCATCTTTTGGGTCTTGGCCATTTCAAAAGCATCAGCATCTGTTCAGAATTTCATTCATTGTAACAAAGGATTTATAAGTCTCAAGCCTCCCTAACCAAGGCCCTAATTAAAGTCTTTGAAAATTGTAACAAGATTTGCTGGAAACTGAGACAGTTTTATGTGTTTATGGCTGGTAGAGCATCATTTTGAAAAGCCATCCATAAACCTTTCGAACAAGGCAGGGAGTGCACCTGAGCAGTGGCCGGCAGCTGCCCAGAATTGGAAGCTGGTACAAAAGCAGAGGCTGGGCTCAGCCTCCCATCCCCCTGACACAGCCTCTTTCACAGGCTGCCAGAAATCATTTCACCACTTTTAAGGTGCATTGCACTTAGCAGGACAAATGCCAGAGGAGGAATTTTGTGTGCTTGAATAATGTTGTAATTTACCTTATAACCAGTCTCATTACGACGTTGAGTGCTCTGTTGATTTACCTGGCTTTTGATTTAGTGGACTCTTTTAAAACGACAGTTTAGGAACGCAGCCAGTGACTGCAGGCAAAGGACCTTAAACCTTTTTGGAGCTACAGTCATCTGTTCAGTCACTGACTTTCTAAAATCAAGATAGACATCAGACAGCCACACCAGACCCATATACAGAAAGCCGTGACTGAATTAAACTGAGACATTAGTTCAGAGAAATTATTTCATAATGATACATGCTGCATCAGTGCCCCTCTGTTTCCTTTTGAGTTTGCCCCTTGCACAAACCCAGATTGTGGGCAGGTACAGGGCAGAGCCCTTGCTGCTGGCTGGGTCACTGTGCAACATCCTCCCCTCAGCTGTCCCGCTGAGGGGGGTGCCAGCAGTTGGCTGAGTTCCGTCTCTGTTGTGTGACCCTGGGGTCTCACTATGGTGATTCAGGAACTCTCTTCACACGGCAAAACAACCATCAACAATGAAAATACCGATACTTTGCATTTTTTCCTGGACTCCACTGCTGAAATGTTCAATGCAGAGTGGTTAAAAAATAAGAGCATATCTAACTCTCTATTTGTATTTGTGCACTATTGCCAGGTTTGCAAAGGAACGGTGACAAGGTTTTGTACCAGGCATCATATTTTAGCTCTGGAAATATTTAAAGTTTCAGAATTCTTCAGTTTCTGGTACAGTGTATGGTAACACATTTTTTGCCTCATTCAAAAGTACTTAATGAGGGAAAGGCTCATTGTGTACACAGGGACTCAAGCTGGCAGCAGAGCAGACCCTTCTCCTTGGGAAGGGAAACATCAGATTTACGATGTCTGTGTCAGACTGGGACCTGTGGTAGGGATCAGTTCCTGCACACTGTGGGATGGAGGCTTTCACCACACCCATCCTCTGAGGCACAGGATCACACCTTCATTTTCAGGCAGTGCAAAGCATTTTTTCCCCAGATGTTGATGTTTCATCTGAAGGAGCAAGGTTGCTGCAGGAGGCTTCATGGAAGCAGTGACCCAGGAGGGTGGACATAAAGCCTGGGCTGTCTGCATGTGCAGAGCTGTTGCTTCACTCAGCAGTTCAGGGTCCAGTGGTTGAGTCTGGATGTCAGGAGTCAGGAAAGGCTGCGCATGCCCTTCCAGTGCAGAAGGGACTCCTTTCCCTCCTTGCCCAGTCGCTCTACATTCCCTGGAAATTCTGCTTTAAGTGACAGGCTCTTGTGACAGGCTCATCTGCCAGTACTTGGTCCTTGAGTGCATCTCCTCCCACAGCCAGAGGAGACCTACACCAAGCTGATTTACTCCAAAGGCAGCATGTCTTCAGCTGTGGTCACAACCAAGTGCCCTGTGAGCCCAAACATGCACTCAGCCACTTTGGCTTCCATGCATATGGAAGCATCTCCTTTTAGATCCAAGATTCCATGTCCCAGTGCACAGAACAGGGCCAGCTGCGAAGTGCCCTTTGTAGCCTTCCTCTCTGTAACTGGGGACCAGCCTCTTTCACACTTTAAGTTCACTGCTGGAAGCATCCTCACTGCCACATGGAATGAATGACCCGAAGTGAAGCCCTGGATTCCTTGGCTGCAGCATGAGCCCTCTTTTCCAATATCTCAGCTGCACTATTATTTACTTGTCAGACTGCTGCTATTCCTACTGCTTCTCAGCACCAGCAGTCTTTGCCTTCATTAGTTTCCTCCTGCTCTAGTTCATTAAACCTGCATTTAAATGTGCTATTGGTTCTCCCTAAATGAATAACCTTCCATTGTGTAATATCGAATTCCTTTGTATTAGCCTGTTCCCCCCAGTGTCTCCAAATCCTCCTGTAGTCTAGTGCGTTCCTGAAATTTATCAGCAGCCTCCCCTCCTATCATGATGTCATCCGCATCTGGACACACGGCACGTCGCGCCAGCCTCGGGCTCATTTGTACAAAACTCTTAAACAGAGCAAGTCCCGGCTCCGAGCCCCAGGAGATCTGCCCTGTAAGCTCTCTTCTGGTGCACGGTGCTATTTATTGCACTTCTCCCTTCCCTAACCCAAGTTTATCCTCCTAATATTGATACTCCAATACTTGTATACATTCTACTGACCTCATTTTCTGAGGCAGAGTCAGTAACCTTGTTAAACTCCAGCAAACACAAAATCTTCACTTTAAACTTTTCTGGGCTCACCTTCACAAACTTTATGAATAGGATTTGGACTACTCTAGCAGCAATTTTGACTATGGCCTCTTGTTCCAGACGCTTGCATACACCAGTCCCTGCTCCCCCTTTCCCCTGTACTTGCAGCATGATAGGATAACTCAGGGGATGAGAGGTATTGAGGTAGAAATGAAATATTTTCCAGGTGATGAAATATGGTGCCAAGATTTTGTTCCCTCACTTGTGGCTGTGCCCTATTGAGGAGCATCCTTTACATTTGATGTAAAGTAGATAATGAATTACAGTCCAATGGTGTAAAGAAATATACTCTCCTCTGCCATTATTTTCACCAAACTTTGAGCATCCCAGCCTTTCCGAAGACAGGGGTCACGGACAGGGATGAAACTCGTAGCTTTTCAACCTAAAAGATGAAATGACAGGAACTGTGTGCTCTTGGACATGAAGGGTTATAATGGGGCTGATGACACAGATGCCTCCAGCTGCAATGTACTACTTCCACAGCAATGGCAAGGTTCAGATACAGCATTTAGTGGTGCCAAGGTCACAGCTGAGCTGCACTAGCTGTGGAATCAGGGGCACCTTGCTGGTAGGCTGACTTTGATCCCAACACCCAGCATGACTTTGTGCTATTCTGCCTACTCTGGCTGTCCAGGGATGCCACAGACCTCACTAATTCTGGTTTCTCACAGAAATGCCCCATGGTTGGGGAATTTCTGAGCACCACTTCAGTCAAGTTGGCAGAGACAGAAGCTTCTCTTTGCCAGAGGGAGCTTGAAAGACTGGCAAGAGATTGGGCTCTTAACATACACCATTTTCACAGCTTGAATTTTGTCTCCCTCTTTCTTTTCACACCTTATTCCATGCACAATTAGAGTTTTCTTTACTGAGGTGATTTGACTGAGGGGGCCAGCAACCTGAAAGGCATTGCCAGACTCCTGTAGTTTGGCCAAGGATAGGTTTGGTTGTTTGTGTACTGAAGTGATGTACAAGCCCAAAGCCTTTGTTCCATTAGAAGCATTCCTATTTTGTGACATCCCTGCATGCTGAAGTAGCTATCTTGAAGAGCAAATGCTGAAAATTAAAATCTTCTTAAGTCAAGCCTCCTCATTAGCAGTCTGCTTGGCTAGACTCTACCTTATTATTTTTTGCTGGTGTGTAGCTGTAAAAAGAAAACCAAGGAGAAAAATAGGCAATTAAAATGCATTAACTTGATTTCTAAATGAGTATGCAGAACCAGAAAAACTCAGGAACTCTTCTTTTGCATCTGTTGCTCTATGTGAGGGTGCAAATTCACTAGCAGCTAGAACAAGGCACATTTGCAAACATTAGCAGGGTTAAATTTCTATCTAAGATCCCTCAGTTGAGTCTCTGAAAACTAAATGTGTTAAGTCATTGCAGTTGCTTGGCATGCGCTGTAGAGCAAGACCTTCCAAAAGCCATGGAAAAGTTTTTCAGGATGAACACAGCCCCAGCAGTCCAAATATGAGACTCTCCCCTCTGCAAAGCCAGAGAATCCTTTTCCTCATGGCTAAGAAAAATGCCAAAAAGCACCTCGTGGTTCTTCTGCTCTAAATGGTGCTCTGGCGCAACCGTGAAACCACGAGCGTTACAAAACTCCACAGCCTCCCAACACCAGGCTCTGGGTCTGCACTGTGCCCCAGGTCTCATCAAGAGACTCTTCCACATCAAGTTAATGCAGATACATCAAATGCAAGCCTAGAAAACCATGAAGATGATACAAATTCATCTCTTCTCCTTTGCTTCCAGGAGTGTCATTACTGTCCTCCTTCCAGGAGTCAAAATTATTTTCAGATTGCTTTTTAAGCACACTGAGTAAATGATGAAATTAAAGAAACCTCTTAATTGTGGTGTATGAGAAGGAGGCTGCCCACAGATGTGTGTGTGGTGCAAGAGAGAACTGCATGGACAGAGCTGTGCAGACAGGAATGCTTTTCTTAAGCTACGAGGCAGCGCAATGGCAGAACAACTTCCTGGAGCTGGATCTATCCACCAGGCTGATTCTGGGGAAGGCAGGTATGAAAAGACAGACTAAAGACTGGGGCTGAAAATTGTTTCATGGAATTGTTTCACAGAAATTGCCTTTGGGACTTCAGCTGAAGAATCTGTCACCAGAGGTGAGTCTTTGAGGTGAAAGCCACTTGTGTTTACTGCCCAAGGGCTGCTGCCTGCTTGCTGCCCAGCACTGATGCAGTCCACAAGAGCTGTGCCACAATGCAATTCTCGTGGTGTTTCTCAAGTTACATGAGTCAAAGCTGTCAAGTCTGGAAGTCTGGGATTTGGATCCAAGTTTTACTGGCTGAGCTCCAATAAGTGGATGCAGACCAACTTCACAGAAGCAGCCAGCAACCTCTAGCAGGACAAAGAAAGGCCATTCCCATCCACCATAGCCTCTCCTCCTCCCTACAGAAAGCTCCTTCACTGGTTGCTGGGCTGCAGAGCTCCAGCAGAATACAGACCTGGGAGCTCCTGTCATTGTTCTCAGAGTGCCAACAGGCATAGGGTGACCCACATGACAAGGCAGACTGAGACCTCAGAAACTGTGCATGCATAGGCACATACACAAGCAAGAGTATCCCCTCTGTTCAGAGTTCATGGCTAGCTTAGGGACCTCAGGGAAAAGCTTTGTCTGGCAGAGGCATTTGAAGGGTGACCACTGCCTGGGTACAAAGGCTTCTTTTATCCTGGCACTGGCTTGGATGAACAGTATTTAAGACTGGTATCAGTGGCAGATCAGAGGAGAGTAAAGGCAGGATAGAAAGAGATCCATATGGGATGACTCTAAAGGAGCCAAAGCATGGGCTCACATTTTAGTGATGAGAGTCTTTCAGGAATGTCATTGTGGAGGTCTGGGGTGGAGCAGGTAAAGGCAGGGGAAGTGCTGCCAGAACGCTGGTTCAGACACCACACCACAGCGTTGGGTCTGGCAAAGCAACGCTCTGGAGTTCATTGATTCAAAAGTGAAGAGGAGAGTGTCTTGCTGAGATGAAATATCCTGTCCTGCCAGGAGCATGGGATCATGTTGCTTCTGATGCTTGGCACTAGTGGTCAGCAAATCTGGATAAAGTGGTTAATGAGGGCCCCAACACAAAGTCTGTTTGGATCCAGCTGCCTCCACCATCCAGACATTATCATAGTAAACATTTTGTGGGGCAGTTTCCTTTTAAGGGCCTTTTCTACGCCCTTCGCCCAATTAAAAGTTCAGTAGAAAATACAAACTTGCCTCAGGGGGTGAGGGCGCTGAATATCCAAGACTTTGGTTTGAAGCTAGCCTGGATGGACTGCTGGCAGAAACACCTTCACCTTTCAACACCCATACTGGTAAATAAATTAGCCTGTCACGGAGACCTCAGTGGCAGCACTTGTGGTGGTGGTGTTTGACAGTGACTGAACTGGAAAGAAACCTGTTCCATAACTCTGATTTTTGTGTCATCTGAAAAATTTAAGACTAAACCGTTCAGGAAACTTTTTTTCCCCATACTGTGGAAAGAGTTTTAGAAAACCTCTAGTAACATGAAAGAAGGATTTTTTCCCTCGGTTGTGATGACCATGAATGTGATATTTTTCTTATTTGTTGGCTTTCACCGCCCTCTTCTGGCTTGTATAAAAACACCAGCTTTCACAAGAAATTTTCCCTTGGGAATAAACTAGTAAAGCAACGCCCTCCCCCCATGTTTATTGATGTTGACTCTTATCTATTTTCACTCATAAATCATTCAAACTGGAACCGAGCCCACCTTTGGAAAGCTCGGATGCGTGCGGCAAGGGAAACGACCGGGTTGGCACGGAGAGTTTGTACTGAGTTTGTCTCTCCCCACCGCCGGCTCCCTGGAACGAGTTTACAGCTGTTTCAGTCATAACTCTGCGCTGAGAAGCTTCAGTTCTATCACTTCGGACGGAGCTTTCCACGGACGAGGCTAACAGGAGGAGTTGGAGCAGTTCGCGGAGTAGAAGGCAACTACAGCACAGATCGCCGGGGAACTCCCGGGCCGAGGGAAGGGGAAGGGAGCAAGGCACCCGCTCAAATCTGTGCCCAGACCAGCACCAAGGCAGAGCTGTGATTAGGGCAGAAGCCCCTGAAGATGTATTTCCTATACTCAGAAGTGCACGTATTTGTGTAAGATTGCAGCAATCTGGAGGATGAGAAGAAAATTGAGTGATGGGTACAAAATTACACCAAAGTTAACCAGATAACTTCTGGAGTGACCATGTATGAATGTAGCAAAAATTCACACTTTATTTTCATGTAAAAAAATTCAAATCCAAGTGAAGCAGTCTGTAAGGTGATGTGCCTTAAATAAGGAGGATGACCAAGTTCAGGTTAAAAGTGAAGAAGCCATTCCTTCATGCCATGTCAAGCCCCCTGACACTGTCAAGCCCCTACGTCAGAGATTTTAAATCAGTTGATTTACGACCTTGATGAAAATTCTGCCTCCTTCTAAGAAAAAGGTAACATTTCTTTCCTCCCAAATCATCCTAGGACATCCTAGAACCTTTCTCTTTACAGACTAATCCTAGCCAAATCATCTCACTCTCTCTCACTATTACTTGTAATATTTTCTCGCTTCCATGCGTTCTCACCCTCCATGCATTCTCAGGGGTGGTAAAACTTCTTCCCTTTTCAGTCTCTTCATTAGTAAAGGGGGCCTTTCTCTCTCTCTGAATGACCTGTATTATTATTTCCAGCATTCTGCTCAGTGATACCATAATGTGATACCAAAACAATTATTTATTTATTGCTTATCTCTATGGTTTATTCCCTTCCAACTGATCATTTTGGTTGCCCAGCTTAAGATTAATCAAGAGACTGAAGTGAATATTTAGCATTTTTTTGGAAACCAGTCTCCTACTTACAAGACAAACATCTTAAAATAGTATAATTTAAAATCATCAGTCACTTCTGGTGGAATAGACTGGGAATAGATATTGTTGCATGGGCAAAACAATGGAAATTATTGGCTTTCCCCCTTGACTCGCCTCACATCTCAAGTTCTTAGTTCCTGCCTCAGGTTTTGATATTCTCATGGAAATTTGTGTAATATGAAGCTGATTAACTGCTGTATTTCAGACTTGTATGCAGCTCCCATTTTTTCTTTCTCTTGAGAAGAGATAAAGTTCCCACCTTTTTTATGCCTGGGAAAAGTATCAAACTAAAAAGGGAGGGACACAAAGTAGAAGAACTGTGAGATGTCTGCGACTCAAACAGGACTGGCAGGTAACAAGAAAGACAATAGAGAAGCCTTTGTTTTTCATGTTTGCCTTGAGTTGCTGCAGGGCTCTCTCTGGTGTCGTCGTCCCAAATTTCTCACTTATTGCCAGTATATACCGGCATATACTGAATTCAGCTTGTTTGAAAGCAACTCAGCCACAAGCAGATGCCTGGTCATTCTCTTCACATGATCACCAAATGAGTCTCTCTCATGGAATTTCTGTCCCATCTTTAAAAATAAATAGAACACAAATAAACGAAGTCTTGACTATAGTCACCAACCCTGACCCACACGCAGATGTGACTGTGCTTGAGTCAACAGCTACAAGATCAGCAGGCTGCAATTTCAAAGAGGCCCCAGACACCTCGGTTACTCAGAGGAGAACACCACAAGCAGGAATGGAAGGTGCTGATGAATAGCTAGGGCAAAGACAGCCAATCTACTGATCAAAACACAAACAAGATGGTTTGCAGGAAGACTGAGGGAGATCTCCTGATGTCTCCAGGGTGATGCTGAGTGACTTGCTGTGAGCACAGGGTCAAAGCAGCACGCTGTGCTCAGGGGTTGGCTGTGCCTGCACACTGAGCACTGGGTGGCACAGGGCCAGACAGACAACCCCCTGGACTTGGCTCAGGGCTTCTGCAAGATAGCTGCAAGCAGCCTTTGCATTTTTCTCCAGTGGGCTGGGAGGTGGAAGCTGCAGAATGCTGCCTGGATCCTGCAGCATGGCACAGTCTGGATGGTCCATTCTGCTGTCCAGTGTAGCACAGGGTGGAGGAGTGAGGGTTTGTTTTTGTTGGGACTCGGGCAAAATAAAGTTTCCTCCATTTTCTTCCCCACCTTTCTGCCTCCAGTGTCTGACCAGAACCTGTAAAGTTCTGCACTTCTGGACATCTCTGCTGCCATGCCCCAAGGTAGCTGCTCTAGGGCAGGCTTTGCTGTAAGAAGCCTTTTCCTGCTTCTCCAGCAGTGAACTCCATCACTCACACTGATGATACGTCTGAACTGGCAGAGTGAGTTACCTGCATGTCAAGAAGAAAGACTCCTGTGCTGCCACGTACCAGATCAGTGACTGTGGCTGGCTCTGTGTTACAGCTGAGCTATAACCTTCTTCTCCCTCCTCACCTGCCATCTCCAAGTAATTGCTTTTGGATAGATGGCAAGCTGGTGCCATGGTTATGTGACTGCAACTTGGCTTTTTCCCACTCCCTCCAAGTCTGCTTTGGATTATACAAAGAGAGCTTATTTTTCTCCTCCCTGCTTCCCTTCCAGCACTACAAACCAGTTTACACAGAAGTCAATTGTTTCAACAACTGGAGAACTTCTCAGGCTGGGGACTTCTTCCACCCATGTTTCAACATTCCAATGGGCATAGCTGGACCAAAGCACAGAGGGACCTTGCTGTGGCTGCCCTTACCAGGGTAACATGACAATGCAAGTGCAGTGTGACAGCCCATCCTGGTCGCTCCTGCTCAGGAGAAATCAAATGTCTTCTAATGCAAGCAGGGCCAGACTGATACCCAAGCTAGGCAGAAATCCATGGCATTTTGATTGTCTGGAATTGTTTCTTTCAGGCAGGTGTTCCCTAGATGGATTTTTAAAAACATGATTTTTCTCAGTAGTTCCAGACATTCAGGTGTGAGTCTCACAGGCATCTTTAAAGGCTTTCTTTCTTAAAATATTATTATTTTTTTCAAATAAGATTTGCCATGTGGGTTTCTTTGGTTTGTTTTTTTTTCTCTGAAGTCTGCACAAGTTAAGGGCATCTAAAACCTAAGTTGCTGAGAGCAGCAGATTTCTTCCTTTTACCTCTTATTTCATAGAATTGTACAATAATTGTAAATTAAAACACCTCAAGATTCTTAAATTTTAAATCTTGGCATCCTTCACTATAACATCAAATTTCTGAGCAAATGTACAGATATCCTTATATGTTGCTTTCAACTTTCAGTCCTCCATGTATTATTAATCCCAAAAATTACGTGGAAGGACATACCAGAATTAAAACTAGCAATGCACAGGTAGGAAGGTAATGTGAAGGCCCCCAGCTGAGATATTTTAAAAAATCAGATTAATAACTTAGTAAATTGAAATATTTTACTATTTTCTCACATGAAGAAGATTATGCAAGAAATTGAAAGGCAACTATAAGCAAGGCAAAACTACTACTACAGCCACAGGGTAAAAGTTTCAAAGTCATTAACTTGTGTTTCCCTTCACCTCCTTCCTAGAATTTGATAAAATTGTACGTGCTCATGTTTGTTATTATTTTTTTATTTTTAATCACAGATTGTCCACAATTGGTTTAGTTGCATTTGGATAAGTGTAAGCATGTACTAGACACATCTGTGTCACCTGTCCTGCTCATGACACTCACATGGAAAATTACCTTCTAGAGCTGGGATAAACCCCATTCAGCTGGGAATCAAGATAACCAACAGACATGAAATTCAAGTGACTGTCATGGAAGAGTCAGTTCCCTGATGAAGGGAGAAGGTACTCTGGGAAGCAGAAACTGAAGGAGGAAGTGCCTATGTGGCCGAGCTGCAGATGAATTTGGAATTCAGTGGCAAGAGGAGGCACCAAACAGCAATTACACACAGGGGAAACAACAGCTCATCTTCCTCTACTGAGCACATGCAGCATAGAGCTTTTCCCCAGGGGAGCATCTTGATTGAGAATTCCCAGATCTCTCCTTCAAATAGGCAATAGATAATTGCAATAAATACAAAACATATGTACATACACTTACCCCTTACAGGTCTGCTCATCCCCCATCCTTCCAACCAGGAATTCATTTTCAACAGACTTTTGAAGTAGTTATCTATAATTTGCTTCCACACAACATGTGTTTACTTTGCAAAATCAAATGCATGCTTAGAACTTAGAGCAAAACTCAGAGGGCCCATGGAAAAAACTAGATGTGTATATTTTAGAGAAACAATGGAAAGCAGCTCTACAAATAAGAAGTACAATGGTCTATTTTGTGTACTACTTGCTTAAAGCTACATGATCATTATAACCAAAGCTCTTTTTATTCTTAGCAATTTTGTCAAAAGCAGAAGAAATATAGTTTACTATAGTTTTAGCCAGAAGAATAAAGCCAGGCACAGAAATACTTATCATGCATCACAGCTATACTACACAGTATCCCCTCAGAGCAGATGATGATCTTTTCATAGCTCAGTAATGCATAAGGGCTAAATTCCAAAGGCAAAATTTTTCCAAAGGCCTGCTTTTTTGAGCAATTTAGAAGTCTAATATTGCTGATAACCATCTCACATTGAAAGCATGCTAGAGGACAGGAGGAGACTACAATCAGGAGAAACCTCAGCTGCAGCTCTGCTAAAACCTGGTCAGGGATAGAAGAATAAAGCAGAATTTGTCAACTTCACTGCAGAGTGTGCTCTCATTATTCTGTTCATGGCATTCAGTTTTCACCACCCCTTCTGTAAAATATTTTGATCAAAACTATGGTTTTAGTTGATGGAGTAGTGAATAGATCTTTCAGTGCAATTGCCTATTTGAGGTGTATTTTGTTGACAATTGGCTGAGCAAATTCTCACTTGCAATAACAGCTGTGAACTCAGCTGAGGGCATCTGTTGGGTAGTTAATACTTGTTGGGAAGTATCTTGCTTTAAGTGTGTTTTACTTACAAAAGAAATTTCTATGCTTTTTAACACAGTGTTAAAGACATTGTGCCTCCTGTTTATTTACATCTAATGTTCAATCCGTGTTATCTTTTCTCACTTGTACTGATTTTCCTCCCTATGGGAGGCTAACATATCGAAGGGCTTTTTTGATTGCCTTCAAGTTTCAATTGAGTTATAATAATAACAACAGCATAGATATAGAAAGGTTATTCAATTAAGTATTATAATGGACTGCTAACCAAATTTTTTACTTTCTGGCCAGCAAAAATAAGGAGAAACTCCATGGAAGGTAAAACTGAAATGAGTGTCAGTGTAAGCAGGACCTACAAGAATAGTTTCTGCATCAGTGGCAAGAGCAGGACAGCCTGATCTCCTTCTGTGGCTGTCATTTTTTAAGAACTGTCCATCCAGAGCCAACATACTCTGCAATAAATTCCTTTGCCCTGCAGGAGTTGTTTGAGCCACATTAATAGCTCCAGGCATGTGAAGGGATCCAAGTGTGAAACAGATGCAAGCCTCTTTCATATTATTTTGCCAGTATAAAACCCAGGAATATGCAGCTCTGCAGAAGCAGGAAAAGGGGTCACAAGAGGGTATTCTCTGTTAACAGCCCTTTTCCAAAGCCTCTGAGGAAGTCCATACTGTCGCTGTACAGTGAGCCAGGCCTCGCTCACCAGCGCTACTGAGGTTAATATGCAACCCCAGGTGGATCAGGCTTGAACAGCCCCAGCCTCCAGAGATGAAGGAACCCTCCAGGGAACCCTGTAACAGCAATATGTAGGGAAATAACCTCCTCTTTGTCAACAGAAGCTGAGCCTCATAACCAACAGCTGTTTGACTGCATCAAAATTCTTGCTTAAATACCTACAGAAATGCTGTCCAGTCCAAAAATGTTCCCAACTGAAGAGCTCCCTCTTTCAGACATGTTTAAAATGGAGACTGAAGAAAAGTTTGAGCTCAGACAGAGAGCAGGACATTTGTAATACAGGCTTGCTCAAGTGGAAGCTGCTCATCAAGATAACAAACACTTCCAGTGTACATACAAAAGCAATGGCATATTTTTTGACACCCACTTTGAAGGTTTAGGAAGAAAACAGGAGACACTACATAGCTGAATTCTGATTGCATGAGCCAGCAAGCTCAGTTTGAACGTAAAAACATTGCTGTATACACTCACATTCATGGACGAGTGCTACAGATTCAATGTTAAGTATGCAAGGATTTAATTTATCTTCCATTTGCAAACTAATATCTTACGTAGTAAAATGTTTTCCAGCTATTACATGAACACATAATTTTGGAATAACATCAGAAAAACCCAAAATAATTACCAGTACTCTCCTTTTTTGCAGGATCTCTCTTTTCCTTCTATTCTTCCACCAAACTACATTGGAAATCTAGGTGTTCAGCTCATGTGCTTATTAAACAGGGCCCACGTATTGTTATGTAAGTTACTTTGGTGAAGATGCATTTCCTGGTCACGCCTTGCTCCTCCATTCTGTCCCAGTTTTGAAATTGTTTTCCAAATACGTTTTCAGAGAGACATGATTACCATTTCAGAAATACATATTTGACATAACAGCTCATAAAAAGTAAACATTTATTTAATACCAAGAAAATCTAAGGTCCTTCTGGGTTTAACTTGCAGAGCTAAGGCCTAAATCTGTTTATGTAAGCTGAACCTCCAAAGCAAGACAAGTGACTTCAGTCTGATTTCCACATCCTTAAAACAAAGTGTGAGCTGAAGCTGGACTCTTGCTATATATTAGAAATACAAAGGAAGCAGGCACTTTAGAGAATTGACTCAGCTTTTGAAAGGCTCATAGCTGTGCACAGAACCTATACATTTACTATCACACTAATCTTAAGAGTTTTAATGCTGGGAATTTATATACCTACATTTAAGTTCTAACTGAGAAGTTCTTTACCCATGGGTACAATTGTGTCTCATACAGATGTATTGCAGTAACACTCACTTTCACACCATTAGTTTAATTTCTGGTTGTTTTTTTTTTTTCTCATTTTCTTCCTAATTTCACAGACGTAATGTATAGATGAAAGACGACCAGCTCTGAGATTTTGCTTATCTCCTGGATCTTACACATATGGTTGTGAGCCCACAATGTGTACAACAAAAAGGTCTCAAGAAAACGGCACCAATATTTTAGAAGAACTGCACACCGGTGACTTTTCTTAATTGTTTGAAAGTAATCACCACTTATTGGGGAAAACAAAATACTAAAGCAAATCAGTGACAAATACCGCAGCACTAAACTAAAAATGTAAATCAGGAGCATCTTGACAAAACCACACTGAATGCAGAAAGGCTCCTGCTAATATGCAAGAACAGTGACATCTTGTGGGGATTTACAGAAGTGAGTTCACAGAGGGACAGGGCAAACTAGTCTGTGATGTTGGGTAATTAAAGGAAACTACCTCAGTAGATTATTTAATACATGTACCACTAATATTTGGTAGAAATTAGGCTTTATTGCTTTTATAATGAGGAATGAAAATTAAAAAAAGCAGATAAATAGCTAGTTAGAAAAACTTTTAAAACAAAAATTAATGGATTGGGGTGGAATCCAAATAGCTCTGCAGCCGTTTCCTCTGCTCTCCCAGGAAGTAGTTATAATTATCACTTAAATATTACTCATCCAAAGTAATAATAGCATAAGGGAAAAGAGACTAAACGAGGAATTATGTTGTAAAGGCATACAAACATAAAAATGACGTCCATATTAAGTGGGTTTTAAAAACACACACATAAATATTTAATAAAGAAAGCATGAATAGTTATGTTGTTTCTTTCCACTGATTAATAGACTATGCCAAATTCATTATATGTACTTCGTGAGAAAGCAAAGTTATATCACAATGGAAAATTAATATATTCCACTTGCCAGTACAGTGTACACGATTTGGACCCTTCAGATTGCATCAGAGTATTTGAGTTTCTGGAACAAATCTTCAGCTGATATAAAGTGTCATAACTCAGCCAAGATACTCTACTCTGACAGCTTACAAGCAAAAATGTTTTGATTTTTTTTTGACAAGATTGCAGCCAAACTAAATTATAAAAAACATACATTTTCAACTTGGAAGATGATAGATTTTCCTACCATGATGTTGATGTGTTCTTCTTATTTTCTTTTACCTGAGTAACCTAAGTAAACAGATTACAAGGCAATTTAAACATATTAGCTAATACAAGGTTTACTGGACTTCTCATATATAGAAATGTACTTTGACACTATTTGCAGTTTTACAAATACAAAATGAATAAGAACTTTAAAACATATTTACTGAGCAGCCATGTTTTGATATCTGTACAGATCAATAAGTGCTGTGGAATTATGTACAGAATTAATTATTCAATTTTTAAACAGCTTTTGTGCAACCTGGCTGTAATGTGCATTTAAAGAACTGCTGTCAACATCACACATCTGTAATTTACTGGTGCCAGAAATGGAGAGTACAGAATAGGACAACAGCTCCTAAAATGATACTGTGCTATGCAGACATCAGTACATTATTCAAATAGTGCATATTAATCAATTTCTGATGAGGAATAATAGCTGCTAATACAGACACGGGCATTTACAGGTATTAGATTTGTTAGAGTAAATATGGATGTATTAACTTTTCCATATATAAACATTAAAAGAAAGGGCTGGAATTAGGAAGTTATACAATAATTAAAGACAGAAATTTATGTAATAAATAACAAAACTTTCAATTTAACTTGCAGAAGATAGACATAGTTAAAAAAAATCCTTTACAGTAGCAAAAGATCCTTTACAGTAGCAATGAAACCATTCAGAAGCACTGTCAAATCAAAGGTAATTTGGTTTTATTTTATAATCATAACAACAGAAAGAAAAAAGAGAAAATCAACATGAAGAAAATTTAGTTTATCTCTGATAGTTGTTAGTGTACTTCTGTGTTACTGTATCTGTCAGATGTTTCCTCCTCTTTTTGTGCTCTATTCACGCTATCCCTTTTGATTTTTGATGTTTTTTCTTTAAGTTTCTTTAGTCCAACATGAATCCATAGACACTAAAGCACAGTGAATATGTAATCTGCAGACTGGTGGGAGTGAAAAACCATAGGAATATAATCACTTCTACGAGGTAAGCTTGGAGTAACTTGGAGGAGAGAACTTGCGCTTCAAGTACTTGAGAATGTAAAGTGGAAGACAGCTTACAACAGTGATTGCTGACACTTTCCACAGGAAGGTCACAGTTGTGATAAAGGCAACATCTGCAGAAACAAGAAGGGAAAATAAGTAATGGGAGCCAGTAACATGGAAACTGCAATTTCTACAGTGCAAAGTCAATAAAAGTCTCTTAACTGTTTGCTTATGCTACTGTCCAATTAAAAAAAAAAAAAAAAGAGGGCAATAAAACGACAGAAAATTAACCTCAGCCTTTTGCTTTTGCCAATTACTTTTTCTAGACAGGAACTTCAGAGTTCCTTTATGGTTCTTATGTTTTGCAGCTGAAGTAATTTTTTAAGGGAAACAGAATCTCAGTTTAAAAGCAAGACTCTCATAATAAAAACGTTAATTCAGCTTATTTTTCTACTAGTAGGAATGATTTTTACCCAGTGTAAGTTCCCAACCAGAAATTTTGCTGGTTTGGATCTTTTATTCTGTATTGATTATTTTTCTTACAACATCTATGCTGAATGATTCTTAAAATCATAGACATTAAATTAGAGCCCAAAAATTTCAAGGGAAAAATATAGTGATATTGCTACAAGCCACACAGAAAAGCTAATTGTTTATGACAAAAAACTAACAAGAATGCTGACACACTAGATTGCTAATGAATTTTTTTTACCCTACTTTTGATAATTAGGTCATACTTAATTATCATGGAAAGATCCTAGAACTCAGGGAACCCCAATAATTTTTTTTTTCCATTATTTACAATTGCATATATTAAGAAATTTGCTAGTCTAGAGTGAATCTTTAAAAATAAAAAACCAAAAAGCTTACCCAAAACTTCATGAAAAGTTAAACTCCACCTACCTAAGAAAGCTCCAAAAGACACTCTGCCTATACCTGTTTCACAAAGAGGGAAAATGAAAGGATAGATTTACAGAAAATACAAAAGTTATGCAAAAAGAAAAAAAACAAACATCCAAACAGGTTAGCTACTCAAAAAGGAAATGAAAAAGATTTTAGTAGCATTAACTGGATTAGTATTGCCTTTCACATGTCAATCAGATTATTTTAAGCAGCAATTAAATCCAAACATAGAGATTTTATATTTGATCATGTTTTAAGATTGTGAATAGTTTGGCACTTTTCTTATATTTCACTTCAAGGTATAATTTACTGTATAAACAACTTGATCATGCAAATGAAAACTCACTTCAGAAAATGAAATAAAGAAATGCTTTACTGCTCTAACTCTGCTCATTAAAAATACTTTGCATATTAAATTTCAATGTATAAACTTGTTATGCAGTTTTGGCCCAAGCCTGCTTAGACATACTGAAAGCCCATGCAACCTATCACAGACACCCTAAAAAAGTCACTCTGTGCAATTAACTCAGAAGCATAAAAATTAATTTACTTTCATGAGTCAGAGCTGTAGAACAGTAGCAAATATTTTTGCCTGTCTAAATTGAGTGCCATGTCATCATATAATTTCTCTGGAAGGAGATGATCCTTATCAGCAACATCCCTAAAGTAAGTTTATTTGTTACTGAAGTCAGATACTATTGGTCTGAACTGTTTTTTCCTGATCCATGGAAGCTGTTCTGTATCTTGAACTGCAAACCATCACTTAGGTTTATGCTACATCACATAGACAAAAAAGCTCCCTCTCTCCAGTTATAATGGGACAGATTAAATAAGAATAAAGCATTAAGCAAACTGAGACTAAGAGAAAGGCATTTTCTCAGAATAACTGGTGAATAAAACTCATCTTTACAAAATCTCATGAAACTGCAGACTTTTCAGTAGCCTCAAATACAAAAAACAGAGGAGCTAAATCCCTGGGTTGCAAGAAGCCGTGTAACCATTTATGGACTCAGTTGCTTGGGTTTGCCCAGCAAATACATGAGCACAGACAGGAAAACACTCCCCTTTATGGAAAATTTTGCAAGAAACAAAGTTCCTGTGGTTTTTAGACCTTTGTGAACATCACCTAAAAGTGTTTTTCACAGAACAATATCAGAAAGGACGGAAGGACTGGCTGTCACCAGCACTACAGACTTTCAAAGGTGAAGCGACAAGTTCTGCTTTATGAAGCTCCTGGAAGCCTGGACTCAAGTGTTAGTACCTATATCTGTTCTTGTTTATTCCTTTAATTTGTATTTTGACTGTGGAGATTCAAAAATCAACCCAATAATCTCTATTGTGTCTGTGCCTCAGCGTCAGCAAAAACAAAAGGGTGCTCTGGCAAACTTGAAATAATCTACGATCCAGGTACCGAGCCCAGCAGAGTTGGTTCTTCACTAAAATTTGACTCCTGAGAAATCTGGGAAGCAACAGAACATCTGGGAGAAGCAGTGAAGCATGTACTGATTAAATAAATAATTATATAATGCATACACACTACCCTAGCATTGAACACCTGGGAACTGTGAGAGTGAAAGCAGAATTGTAAGACTTCTAGAAACTGCCATGTAATGCTTAATTCTGCTGTGTGAAATGACAGGTGAAAAAGGGCAACTCCACACTCAGCAGATCCTAAAAGGCAGAGCAGAAGGAGCTGGATTCTGCTCCTTGTGAGGTATAATTAAAACTATTATGCATATTTCTGTAAGTTACATTTGTAAAATCTCACTAAGATACTTTATTTTTATTAAAGGGTAAGTTGATCCAAGAAGAAATAGGTATTATTTTGATGGTCAGATTCTTGACTGTTAAGATTTGCAGTTAAAATGTGTTCTTTCATCTTGTGAACTATAAACAATCAGAACCTTAAGATACAGTATGGCATACCAAAACTTAAAGCAAAGCAAGCTTAAGACAAGCTTACTATAATTATGAAGCAATGGTTCCTATATAAGGTATCTTTTCTACTAGGCTGCTGCATCACTCCCTAACAATGCTTCAGCAATTTTAGCCCAATGAGTTAGATCTAATGAGGTCCGTTTGGTCTGGTGTACAAAATAATGCACCAGTTCAGCAAAAGATCCTGAATTTTTACAAATCATATCTATTTTCAATACTGCAAATCTCAAAGCCAATTTAAGGTATGCAATTTGGATTGTCAATATCAGACCAAGGATGGAAAAGGCATGAGTGGTTTGAGTAAAGTTTACCATCTAGATAAACCATACAAACAGGATAAAGATTGCTGAATTCTAGGAGAAAACAGTAAGAGACTATTTTAACCCAACAGTAATTAGGCCTAATTTGGACTCAGTTAAATTTCTTATAAAGAAAGCTGCATTTCAAAACATCACATATTCTTAACTGAAAAAAAAGGAAGAGAAAAACATTATTAAAAGTACAAAAATAGTTCATTGCTAAAATACTTTTACTCACCAAAGTATTCATTTAGAAATGCAAGAGAGGCCACATAGCAGCCAAGACTGAGGAATTCAGCCACCACCATTAACCAGTGCCATGTCCGTATGGTCAGTGCAACCATCAAGAGCTCAGTCAAGATCAGGGCAGTGAAGGAAATGGCAACGACGTGTACAAATTCAGATTCAAAAAGCAGCAGGGCTCCGTACATCAGAATACCACCTGGGCAGGCGTGGAGAGGCACACAAGGTTGGCAATGCACTCTGCAGTAAAATTTCACTCTACTAGTTTTTACACTTAACATTTGATTGCTCATTATGAAAAATTGTCCAGCATTTTTATTATAACATTGATCTTTCTAAAAGAAGGATATTTACTGTACTTTGTACATGTGAAATAAACCAACCAAAGTAAAGCCATGCAGAAATAAAACTATTAGAAAATTAAACACCTTTTAGTGCAATATATCTGATGAACTGTTAATTAACCTCGTTTTGTCAAGTGCTGCAAATAAATGAGATATTGCTGAAAGTGTAATTACTTTCAACTGATTACATAATTCAGATTTCTTCAACTGTACTTCTGTCATTCAATGAAAGAAAACTACTGTGTAGATACATGCAATGTGATAAGCACTCATTAAAATTTTTCTGGATTAGCATTTAATTAAAAACATGTCCTTTTTTAGGCGACATGCACCAATAAAAATACCAACACTGGCACACTACAGGAATATCGATTTACGAGATAAACAGAAAGTAATATATATAACTGCTGATGAAATGTTAAGCTTTGGGAATTCAACCTGCAGCTGAAAAACAATATTGCTAATAGCAGACAAAAATTTCTCAGTTCAGCAAAATTAGGATTCTCTCTTACCTTGGTAAATACTGATTAAAACCCAGATGAGGAAGGTCTTAAATGACAAAGATCTTCCCTAAGGGAAACATGTGAGAGGACAGTTAAACACAATTTAAAAAAAATAAGTCTACCCAGCTCATATATTTTTAATAGTTCATTGCTAGAGAAACATTTTACAGGTAAAAAAAGCAGTATTTGAAGTGATAAAGGCACAAAGCTTCTATTTGTTTTTATGATTCTTCATTACAAGCTTGTATATAAATTGTACTAAGTCTAAATTTGGGAGTAAGAAGTTAAGGCCTTAAACAGAAGAGATACTTTAGCTTGCAATGCTCTGGCTGGTTTTCAGAATGATATATACATTAAAATTAGTTTATTTTTTATTTGTAAAATGTAGTCTTCAAAACAACTACAGTATTGTGTACCTACTGACCAAAACCTTAAGCAAATCTGCAGTTATTTACTAGTAACTTCTAAACATTGGATAAACTGTCCATTTGCTTTCATAGAATAAATTTGTGACTACTTCAAATTTTCAGCAAGTAACTATTACCAAATAAATTTTAAATCTTTTGATTGTGAATGTTACAGACAAATATATGCAAAAATCAAAGAATGTACATGTGATATGACTCTTGTATTCTGTGAGAGTACTGATGAAATATGTTAGAACTGAAGAGTTGAAAGGATATGTTTTAAAGGATAAAGTGGCAAACAAAGCAGCCATTTTACCACAAAAGAAATGATCAATCTAGAACAGATAAGAATCAGCACTTCTTCATTTACTGTATTAAGTTTCAAATTCTGTGGACAGCTTTCCACAGGCAAGCTTATGACTCTGTTTAGCAGGTGAAGGCCATGCTTTTTTGAGTTTGATCACGGACTGAAATCTCAAAAACTTCCAAGATTCTCAAGCAGAAAAAGAACCAAGATGTTCAACAGAGGAAAAAAATGATCCCAGACTAACATAGGTAATAGCTAATTAAGTGCAGTTAAAAAGACAAAAGACTCAGAAAAGTTTGGACATTCTTTAACTAGAGTCCGCTTCTGAACTTTTAGAAACATCTTTGAAGAATTTACTAGCCCTAAAAAAGACCATCTGCTTCTGCCTTGGATCATAACTTTCCTAGCTGATGGTTAAGAATGAAGAAGCACTTTTCAAAAAACTTATTAAAGCAGAATCTTGGGATTTATTTCACTCTTGTGGGTAACAAAATTATAAACTTGATCATTGCAAGTATGTGCAAACACAAAGAAAGCAGTATCTATGGATGATTGAGTTCAGATATATCAGTAATAAATATCTGTTACTTAAAAGAAGGCAGTGTTTTGAGACATCAGCAGTAATTTCTGCATGTTAGTAAAAATAAAACTATAAATTAATCTACCAATTAAAAAGGAAAAAGAAGATGTGAAAATGTAAACATAAATAACTCCACATCAGAAATTTAGGGGACAGAGTCAAGGCCGCTTTATCACCACACCTTCAGGTTTGAATTATTTCAGTACAACCACTGGTGACTGGAGAAATGTATTAATAAAAATGACTGAAATGTTTGGTACTGTGGAGTATTTTAATAGTACAGAAGTTGGCAATAGTTATGGAATCTGCCTTGATTGGAATACCTTAAGAAAATTATTACAAGAATTCCCAGTTTTGCACGCTGGAGATTTCAGCATTTGTTTGTGGCTGAGCACTGAGTACAAATTCATACCTTTGTGAGATCCTTATAAAGTTCTGGATATAGCAATGCCATTTCTGGCTTCACATCTTGATCCAATACTAGAGAGAAGACTGGAAACATAGTATATATGGTTGCATACCTAGGAGAAAGGAAAGAACACACATTAACACTTTCATATAATATAATTTTAAACTGATCTACAGAGTTCAATTTTTCTTTTTATGTAAATGAAATTAAACTGCTTATTTTTCCCAGTACATAGGCACCTTACCAACACAGCTTTTACATGCAACCTGCTCTTGTGGTTCTAAGAGCTTTCAGTTGTAAGAAATTACAGAGGTCTCATACACTCAAAATCAATAAACACATTTCTTTCTTCTATCACTCAAGCTTATCAGCTGTTACCATACTCCCTGTGCACTTGCACTTTGAACAACCAGTCCAAAGACATTTAAATTCATCTGCAGATGGATATGCATGAAAACTGAAGAAAAAAAAAGAGAACTATATTCTGGACAACCTGGAGAAGATAGGTGGATGAGTAAGAGTCTTAACAGCTCTGTTAAGTGGCTTTGGATTTTATTGTACACATGCCAGATACACACTTTCATATGTACTTCCCTGGAAACTAGCACAACTTCTGCAAACATTTTACAGAGGTTTACTGTTTGCCTCTGCAAAGTTTGGTGTAATCAGTCCATGGTTTGAGAAAGATTTAATTTACTGTTGATTTAAGTTGTTACTATTTACAAGGAGAATAACAAGAAGCTCTTAGGTCAGTAGGGACAGAGAACAGGGACAAATATGAATATATGCACAGCTCTCAGCTGCATAACTTAGGGACCATGTTAGTAAACCAGCTGCTGCAACATGGCCAAGGTGCTCCTAATGCTGCACATATTCACATGAATGGAAATCATGTGGCCAACTTAGATAGTGCACTCTCAGAGGAAATTTTGTAGTAGCTTCAGCTCCATTTTTAACATAAAACCCTGTTATTCTCACTAAGGTTTGTACATCAATCTGTGTGACAGCTGTTTTCACCCCATATGGTCACAGGTTCTACAGTATCTTCTTCTGAGGCTATGCAGATCCCTTTCTCCAGAGAACAGATAATGAGACTTCTCCCCTTATTTAGTGCATATCCAACCCAGTATGACTTTTCTAGGTACATTCAATCCAGGTTTTGGTAGTGTAGCCATGATAAATGTATGGAAATCATGGATTTCCAAGCCTACAGTGTTATTTAACCAGTTAGTTTGCTGTATTTATTACCAGATATCAACTGTTGTTTTGACTTACCCTACCATTAGGAATCCTTGGTACAAGGGAACAGATGCAAAGTAGAAGACTGATGAAAAAACAGCCTACAAAAAGCACATAATTAATTATTTAATATAATTCTAGAGATAAAACAATACGATATAGAAAAAATAACAGCATTGGTTAATTAAGATTTTGTGACATTTCAAAGACAGACATAGGGATTTTAACTATTCTGAAAACAAAGTTTTAAATACCTGCATAGTTGAAATAATAAGGCCTCGATGCATGACAAATTGACCAAGTGCTGCTGATCTTTTGTAACTGTTTCGACCATGTACCATCAGCAGTCTACCTATGTGTTTAAACTGTGTGATAGAAAAGTCAGCTGCTAGAGAAGCTTGTTTTCCCTCCTAAAACAAAAGAAAAATATTTCAAATATGAAGCCCAGTGTAAAAGACGCACATCAAGTTTCAAAATTCTAAGCAACAATTAATTTTAAAAGGTAAGTTTGTTCCTTTTTTGAAAATCAACCCTGAAATGAGACATGACAATTTTTTTGTGCATATTCTAAGATGCAGTGTGCTATAACAAGTAAGTGTAATTGCTTCTCCTGCTTCTTCCAGGTAAATGCTACAGAGACATAAGGATAGGTTTTTTTTGCTTTTAAAAAGCTAAAGCAGAAGACAAACAAGCAAAAATATTAAAGACTAAGCATTTTTATCATCCTGCAGAATACTTTAATAAGAAATGACCAATTCACTGTTGTTTAAGAATAAAGCTTCTGATCACATTTTACTAGGCTGCTATGTGCCACGCATTTCACAATGAAACCGTGAACATTACCTTGCCTTCAATTCCAATTCCACAGTCTGCTGCTTGGATCATGCTGACATCATTTCCTCCATCACCTGGAAAATGTCACTGCAATATTCAGTTCTTCAGAGGTTTTATTCTCCAGGTCTTACAGTATTTGAGAAATCTCTTACATATTTTTAAATTCTTACAATTAATCTATGATTTATGATTAATTACTTCAGTAATCAAGACTTTCCTGTAGAACAGAGAGGATAACCACACCTTTCTCATGGGAATGGCATTTTGTGCCACAACTATGCAATACTTGGCTGTTCATAAATGTTGGTAAAGAAGTCTCACTGGTTTGGTTTCAGCTATTTCTCCGTGGTGCCACCTGCTGATTGCATTTATTACAGATTATACTACGAGGATCATGCCAAGAGTTACCTATTGCACACGTGCGTTTCCCGGTGTGGTGCTGTAACAGTTTCACAATGTGGGCTTTCTGGGTGGGAGAACATCGGCAGCACACTACAGCAGGACACTGACAAGCCAGCTCTACAAATTCATGCTCATAATACTTCAGACAAACCTAAGGAAAAAAAGATGCTTGGATTTATTTACACTTAAATATTACTACATGTAGCCCAATACAAAAACACAGTATAAAGATTTATTTTTCGGAAGTTTTCCATGTATAACATCCAACTGGGAGAAAAAAAAGAAGGACAGATTCTTCTGACTGTGGCTTTATTATTTTTAAAATCAAAGAGAATGTCAGTTTGAGCACCAACATGCTTTGAGGTTAAGAGAATAGACAGCACTAAAGCATGCTGTATACAAATTCCATTCTGTTGCTGTACAGAAGACTAGAAATCCAGTAACATTCGAACACCTACAACATATATAATCTAATTTGCACTCAGTGATAAGCAAAAGTATCTCTAAGGACTACTTAAAAGTATGGAAAAATACTTGGAAAAACAGTGTGAAGATGCTGATACCTTACTTTCTGACCATAAGCATATAAATTATTAAACAGAAACCAAGTTTTTACCTCAAGTGAGTCCCCAGATATCACCAAGGCACAGTCATGCTTCCTCCTAAAAGCATTTAGTTCTAAGTGAGCCTCTCCTCGAGTGGCAACCTTCAATAAAAAACACTCCGTTGAAAGATTTTGTTCTATTCTTTAAAAAACCCTGCCTAAACAAATCGACTTTTGAGAACTCATACCCAGAAGCCTTGGTTCAAATGTTTTATCCCACTGCAAATCTAATATTCATTGAATTTTACTATAAGCCTCAAATCTTAAGAAGTGAAAGAGTAATCCTCAAAAAAGTAAAATCTATGTAGTTGAGGTCTTAAGTGGTTCCTCACCAAAGTTTACAAGGGCTAAAATAGTAGTGAATTAATTACATTAAAATACCTGAATTTTGAGCTGGCCTGAGTATTTTCATCCTGGCAGGTCTACAGAAAAATAGAAAAATTTCCCAAGCAAATCTCAATTGTTTTTGTTTATTAACCAGGAACATACGCTCTTAGAATAACTTAAACTGTTCCTATTAATTGTTCCTTCAGTTTTGGTAACCAGGCACAGATTTCAAAGGGCACATCAAGATGCTCATTAGTACTAAACCTTTTGGATCTTGCATGACTCTGAAGACAAGATCAAGTGACATAATATGAAAGAATTACATCACAGATTTTTTTATTTACATAATTGCTTCAAAAAGGCCCAGCTGTGAAATGCAAAAACACAGTCAAAGATTACTAAATGCATTTTGGAAGGTTTTGCACTATAAACAGAATATGAAAAATTGAAATTATAACCAGATTTTGAAGAGACTGGCAGGTTTGAGTGTGGTGGAGTTTTTTGTTTGTTTTGGTGTTGTTTTTTTGTTTTGTTGTTTTTGGCTTTTTAAAAAAATTTAATTGTTTTGATTTTAATTTGGTTTGGTTTTTCAGGTATTTTTTCCCCCAATAAATATCAATGTATTTTAGAGCTATCAAGCTAGACAAAGTTCCAAGCACAGAATAAAATACAACACTTTTAATTTTGTCTCTGTCAACACTTTGATTAAATAACTTTTAAGATACACGAATCACAATTACACTGGATGTGAAGTTTTGTCCTTGACCCACTACTACCCAGTCAGATGCAGTTCAAAGAACTTTCTCTGTCCAGATGGGCTCTACTACTATAAAATTTGAGTTATATTCAAAAGCCCCTGCAAAGAGAAAAAACCCATACACATGCCTCAGTTCGGGATTTTTTTCCTTCTTTCCCAGAATTAAGCATGTAAAGAGAAACCTCCTTGTCTGACAGCTGTTAGGAACACCAGACTGTGTTGGCCTAGTACATTCTTTCTACACTGCAGACATGAAGAGATATCAGCACTTGTGCACACTGATGAGCAGTGATTGTCCTCTATGTTCTACATTTCAACCAAACAGAATGCTTTTTTTTAAAAAAAATTTGTAAATACCTCCAGAATTACAAACTGTAGAAGCTGAGACTTCTAAGAATAAACAGTTTTGTTAAAAACAAAACACAGCTTTTTGGAAAGAGAGTAGCACAAGGTTATTTCTTTCTAATTTGTAACTACAGTAGAAGTGTTATACTTCTTGATATTTTCTTACATTAATTCAGTAGTTATTTCTTTGCAAAAAGGAATGATTCTGTATAAATGCGTTTTCTAACTAATTTAAAACTTTGTGTATTCTAAGTTAACACAGTTTTATGCTGATTTCTTATTACCTGTTAAGGTAATGAAAATAAAAATCTGACTCAACTAAATACATTTTGTTCAGGAAGACTTAATTTGTGGTGTTACAACATGGAAAGGTCAACAAAAATTGATCTGAAGTTTTATCAGAAGCATTAATAATTTAATTGCAAATAGTAGTCTGCAGGGCCTAATTGCCATTCTGATGCTTCAGAAGAAAATACATTTACATGTAAATTATATTCATACAATTATTTCTGTAGGTGCAAGTGGTTAATTTAGAACAAACAGATGCATTATGTCGGATCACACAGCATCAATCAACGTCTGGAAAATCTATTTTTATTTCGCTTCTGTCAAGTGGATACTACACATATAAAATGTATAGAAGAAGATTCAGTTTACTTTTCTAACAATTACTTAAACAGTCTGCTGGTAAAATGCTCATATATATAATGACATAAAAAAATTCTCATGCCAATTTGATCTATGTTTATACAGTAGATGTTCTCAGTTTTATTCAGCATTTGTTCTTCAGTCTAAAGAGTTTTATCAATGAAATTGCTAAAACAAGCAAGAATGGCATTCAGACAGCCTAAATACATTGACTGTTTCTTAGTGTCTCAGCACCTCACCTCACACAGATCCCTCTCCATCTATCCAAGTACAAGTATCTTGTACTACTATCCAAGTAGTACAAGATACTTGTACTACTTACAAGTATCTTGCTATGTCTGTTAGGAAGGGTGTAAAAGGCACGTTGAACCTGGGTCACCCAAACATGGCTACAAACATTTCTACAGCACATCAGCTCTAGAAACCAACAGCCTTAAATGCTTTGTCATTTTACAGCCTTGAATAACAACCTAGGTACTACACTCTTGACCATTACTATGATACTCAGTACAATCACCCAACTATTTTCAACAACCAGCCAACTACCAATGGAATACAGCAACAGTGCTATTAGCTGTCCTTTGATGAACCAACGAAAAAAGTCAGAACTATACTTACAGGTCTGAAAATATGAATATCTTGATTTCTAGACACTAAGTGAGAACTTTTTGCAATGCAAGTTGCTGTCTCCAGTTTATCTCCTGTCAACATCCATATCTGCAAAATGATATAAGAGTTTTTACTCCTTTGGACATTAGTATGTCTGTTCTCCAAATTTGAATTACATCTCTCTCCAACTTTTCTCTGGCATCTTTTTTGGATTAAATGATCCAAGAAAATATACTGATTTGTGCATTTTAAAGTAAAATTAATGAACAGTTTTTACTGCAATAGAATGCAGAGCAGAAATAAACCTGTCTACTTTTTGCAGCTCCATTCCCCTTCCATTCTCAAAAGGGCCAATGTCTCAATGCATATGAAGACAAAGTAAAGCTCTGGGGAAGCATAAAATTCCTTCCCTATGGCCCTGATACTACCTTGATCAGAAAAGTGAGGATACAGATGACATTTACCAGCAAAATGATGCAACACAACTGTCTGTGACCCTGGTGACAATCTCAGAAAGCAGCAGCAAAGCCATGAGACAGCAAATCTTGGAGCATGAGCTACAATCCCAACACTCCAAAGAGATCCTGCCCACTGACCATGCAGAACTGAGAGGGCAGTAATTTTAAGGGATAAATTTACTGTGTTCTTAATATGTATTTGTAATACCTTAATATGATCTTAATTGTAATATCTTAATATGATTTGTAATAATCTTAATAATTCTCAGCCCCTTAATACCAAGAAGGTTTGTTAGTAAGACGACATAATCACCAGTGTAAGGAAATTATTGTCATTGCATTCCAAAATTATCCTGCTTTACTTTGCCCTCCTTAAGCTGCCCTTCCAGCAGATAGTAGAGGGGCTGAAGTCCAGCACAAGCAGCATATACAAAATATCCCACTGTGACTGATTCAATTTAACCAATGCAAAGTCATTACAACTGTTTGGAGCAGAGCTTGACACTGCTTAAAGCAAAATGTTTATAATCTTGCCCCCTCCCCTCAGAGATTGTTCATGTATTTACTTGAAACCTTCCTTCAAATTACTTGTATATGTGCAAATGATAGGTGTCTAACTAATCAAATCTTCTGCGTGGCTTTTCCTGCCATCCCTTTAACATGAACTGAACAAACCCCAAGGGCAGTTCTGAATTCTAGTTCAAATAATTCACCTTTTGATCTTTGCTGAAACTTCTTATGAATGCCAAACCTGAAAACGTTGTCACACAAATCTTGTGCCAAACTCATTTAGTGTTAGCAAGAACAGTTTACTGTAGACAGCCAGGGGATAAATGACTGAGACACACATACATCTATCCATTGGTAGTTTTCCTACAGAAATAAGTTTGAGATTGATGAAATCTGTGGTAGGCAAGGGAACTTCACACAGTGCCTTGTTTGTTTCTGCTAGTTCATGCTCAGAATGTACTTAGGACTTAACACATTTCTTACTTTGAAAGAACCTAAATACAGAGAAATATAAATTATGTCTTGATTGAAAAAGTTAATAAATGATAACCTGTTATGTCAGCAATATGTGTTTAGTACCTTTATTCCAGCATTCCTTAGCATCTCTAGAGTTGGTCTAACATCTGCTTGCAGCTGATCTTCTACTCCAGTGAGACACAGTAATTCCATTTCTCGCTCCAAACTTTCTACAACAGCAGCAACTTTCAGGTTTCTATCATGTATGCTTAACTTTGCTTGGTTATATCGACTCTGTTTGCACAAACACAAAACCAACTTAGCGTTTGCTATGACTCATAAAGTATACATTCAGTCTACCACTCAGTGAGAGCATTAGGCTAAATGTTTGGTTTTAAATATCTTTAATGAAGAACAAGACTAAATGAGCAATTTTACTTTATATCTGATGCTAAGCAGGGCTCTTCTGACAATTCACCTAAAGAGAATGCCTCCTGAAGAACTAGTAAGAATTAGGAATCACAGCTTCTAAAGAGGAAAAGCCTTATCCTTGAGAACAAGTAGATTTTTTAGGTCATGCTGAAGGCTACAAAAATAACATTACACTAACTTCTGGGAAAACACTGTCCAATCCAATAATAAAGCAAACAGGATCCTACATATGACTGCAGAACCATCACTAATGAATGAAAAAGCCTTTAAGAGTGTGGACAATACCTCAATTATCTATTTTTTAAATATGAAACATCTTTTTTTGCAACTTTAAAAAATATAAAAGAGATGAATGTTCTCCTTGAAGTAATTAAATATGATAAAGTACAAGACCACACTGTCCTTTCATACCTCAAAATCTTGATACTGTTCTTCAGTAAGTGATTTTTTGGCAACAACCAGTGTGCGCAGTCCTTCTCGTGCCATATTACCGCACTAAATGAACCAAAGCACAGGATAGTTATGTAAATATTCAATCCTGTGTTCGTGCTTTATACTGCATGTATCTGTACCATAACTTTAGGTGCTTCTTTAGACTCTTAAAACACTCTAGAGAAGCCACAAACAGGATGAAAAGCAATTATACTTCAGGGTCCCCAAATGAAGTGATTTGCTATCAGTAAGTCAATTAGATCTGCTCTCCTAACTTAAAGAAATTTTTTTTAGGTTGAAGTTTTAAAATAAACTAAAACTGCTTTTGAAGCATGTAACATTTCTTGTTCACTGAACGTATCTCTGATCAGAAAAACACATTAAAAATAGCCATGGAATAGTATGTCTTACTGAAAAACAAGGCTCTCCAGTGCAAACACTTATTGATTTGACCTCATAAAGCTAAATAAATTAAACAAGTATTTTACAATTAATTGTGCATCATTATCGCCAAAAGTAATTTTTATGACATTTTGCTAGGTCTTGAGGGAGTTTAATTTATTCATGTCCCTGAATAAATCAAACTACCCTGCAGCAGATATTGATTCATATTGCCAATACCATTATGAACATACATGGCGTAATCATTGTATTAACATATTGGCTGTATGTAGGGTCAAAAATAAGATGATTGCTGGTACCTACTGGAACACATAGTGAAAAATATTAATCAGGTTTGAAATTCAGTTTGAACTTTAATAAATGTGGTAAAAAAAAAAAATGGACGCAGTGCTCGTCAAAGTCTGTAATTCATAATCATACCTCACCGCAGATTTTGATCAAACAAGGGCATTTCAGGATAAACAGATTTATAGCAGAATACTTCTCAGAAGTAATCAGTGAATTATTATTAGGTCTTATGTGAAGGATCAGTCAACAAAAAACAACTTTACTTGTTTAAAGTAGGAACATGTCCTGCTAGTACTACCAGCCTTGTGCTTCTTGTGTGTTAGTCAGGAATTGGAAATAATTTTAATTCCTTAAAATGCATTCAGGATATGCATAACTGAAATTCAAAATCCATTACTGCATTGCCTCAGATTGTCCTTTAAACATATTCCAATAACATCTGATATATTTTAGTTTCTAAATTTTTATGAAATATTAATTTTGTAAATGTTGATTATCTTTCTTACCTCCTCTTCTAACCAATCATTGTACTGTACAATAGTGGACATGGCAACATCTGCACCCTTCATGTAAAATGTAATTTCTCCCGAAGATTCATCCTAAAATTTTACAAAAGAAATTGTGTGGGGGAGGAATATCTCTTTAGAAAGTCAAATACGAATAACTTAATTGCCTTCTGAAGCACTCAATAGGTTCCCATTTATAGAAGATGAAGTACCTTGCCAAGAAATGGGTAAGTTTTATTACTTGATGTTAATATTTCCAGTGTTATCTCTGATTCCATTGAGATACATGTCCTCTACTTCCATGTAAGAGGTCCAATTCTAACTGAAGTCAACAAGCAAAACAGATTCTTAGCATCCCTAAACTAAATTTTAAAATATCACTGTTATGTCCCCTCTAACTTATACTTCGTTTCTTGGGTGGCAAATAACAACCCAAACCAGAAAGCTCTGTATCTTTAAAACATCTGGTAATTTAAAATTTACAAATAATTTAGTGTAAATGCTTGTTACACATTTTAATGATGCAACATTCATTCTATATTCAGTGAATCCACACACAGGCAAATGTAATCAATGAATTTCTGTAGTACTGTCTGTTGCAGAAGGAGTAAATTAGTGTGATCTGCCAGCACTTTTAAAAAAATCAAACCAAACACCCAGAAAATCCCCAAATTTACCCTAACTATGATGCCCATGCGCTTGCTCTCGGAAGTGAAGGGGAAGATCTGCAGGATATAGTATGTCAGGATGTGTCCACCAGGGGTCTTCAGCTGCATTGAGGTCAGATCCCTGTTAACCAGAGTGAGACCCACACTCTCTGTCCACTGCACCAGAGCTACCTACAGAAAGAAGAAAATGAAAAGAAAAAAGACTTTTTTAAGTGTGAAAGGTCTATGATACTGTTATATGAATCGGGTTAAAGCCAAACAACTGTTGCTAGGGTTAAAGTCTAAACTGTTCCAAGAATCTAGGGAGAAAAAAAAGTGAACAACAGCAGACTGAGTATAAATCGTAACACATCAAATTACGTGTTTCCCTTGAAGAGCTTACAAAATTTCTTGTGAAGAATATAAATACTTTTTTGAACTTATTGCTGAAAATGAGGTATTTAGAATATATTGATCAGAAATAACTATTCTAATAAATATTCCACATACATTCAACAATATATCAAGGACATTGAGTAGAAATTTTGCAAAATGGGAATATGATTTCTGTACCAACAAGACCATTATGTAAGTAAAAGACTTTGGGAGTATTTACATATAAAATATTTTATTACATCTACAGTTATATGCAAGACATTGAGACAATGTAATAGGTAGTAAATAGGTAAGCAAAGGACTTTATTTTTACTTTGCTCACTTGCATAATTTTAGTACTTTTTTCAACTGTAATATGACTTCTGACATCAAATAAGATGGAAACCAAGCTTACAACACTGCATCCCACAAATTCAAATGAAAACATCCCTTTTTCAAAATGTTGCGGCTTTGAAGTACATGACATCTAGCTTCAAGATCTTTCTATATTATACTTTAAATATCTTCCACCACCACCATGTGATTTATTCCTTCAAAAAAAATGGTATTTTAGGAAAACTACTTTACTGATTTTACTGTTTTATTTACAAGAAACATTGACACATTCCATATCTAATTTTTTTCTCATTAAAGAAAACTTCTTCTCAATCTATTTTTAGTTTTCCAAATGTTAATCATTACTGGAAACTAGATTTTTAAATAACTAGAAAGGTAACTATAATGGAGTTCACATGATTTTTATGGATTAAAAGGCTCTGCTATTAATCTCAGGCAAGACGAAAAAATAAAAATCAAGCACTCTGATAAAAAACATGCGAGTAGAAAATTCCCTAGGTAAGTTCAACAGGCATGATGGTCACTAAGAATTCCACACAATTAAAACACCTCAGCTTCTATGAAAATTTAAAATTGGAATAAAATCCTTTGTGAACCTGTAAAAAACTCTAGTAGTGCCATCTGTGTAGGCATCACCAGATGAAAATACAGTGAGGTGCAGTAATGGAAGAGAATAGAACACACCTTGAAAAGCACTATTTTAAATTCTTGAAAACTATAGGAAGTCTTTTTACAAACTCTTCTTCACCCGAAGTAGCATATAAGCTGTAAACGATCCAGTACTTCCAAGGGCACAGATTTCCATTCAAAGTCAAATTCAGAGATTTCATAAGGAAACTCTCCCACATCAAGCAGTAACTGTGCAAACCACAACATCACCTAGAGCAGTACCAGCGCTTCCAGCTCAGGAGGTGGAAGCAGTTTCTCTAAGCAGGACTGTGTTTCTAACTCAGTTGCCTGAGAAGTGAGTGCATTTCCAGAGGGGCACGAAGAGGTGAAACCTCAAAAGCACTGTTGTTGCAAACCACGGCTGCATGTCCATGTTTTGGGGACATAATCATCCTATTTGTTTAGAAATGTCTATTTATGGAACCAAATCAAATCAAACAGCTTATGCACTGGGTTGACCTGTACAATAAAATATATACTCTTGACCACAGGTTTCCATCACAGGACATGCTCTGTCCACCATACCTGGATACTGTGGGGCTGTACACCTCATCACTAAGGCCATAGCCTCTAGCAGCCTGTCTACCATGCCCAGCTCCTGCTTTCCTTTCCTTATAGCCCAGACTATCATTTCTGTTCCCTAGCAGAAATACTGAACTGCTCAAAATCTAGAGTACTTGTTGCTCAAAACAGTTTGTGAACAAGTAATTGTCACTTTCAATGTACAATATTCTCTTTTGAGCTAAAATTTAAGAAAAAGATCCACTGCCTCGTGGCTGCAGTTGGCAGTTCTCCACCTCACAGGGCAGTTTCGGAGTTCCACCACAGTTGTACTCACAGCTTTCCTGGAGTCCTGCAATGAACCTGACCACTTTAACCAAAAAAGAACCTGCATAAATAAAGTCTTCAATGGTTTTAGCATATTTGTAGGGTAAGAAAGAGGAACTAGAGATGGAAATTCTGTAAGCTAGTTTTGCTGCTTAGAAGAATTCTCATGTAATCCACCTGTATTTCTTTGAGTATTTAAAAGCATCTAGACTTCAGACAATAGGATCTGTTTTCAAAATCAGATTGCTCTATAATGTATTCAGACATTGTAAGTGTGGCATTTTAAAGTTAAGGCTATTGCTTTAGAAATGGAAAAGAAGCAGTGAGATATCCTTTCCCCACTGCCTGAGTGTTTTCAACCATTTCAATCAGGACTGTTCAACTCATATCTGTCTCCAATCAGTCCTGGTTTGCTTAAATTTATAAAGAATTATTTTATAACTAACATTTGCAGTCCATCACTTTTCATAAAATACCCTTCATAATTAAAATAAAATTATTAACTTAAAAATACAGCTTGATCATGTGAAAAAACTACCAATCAATATTTAAGACAAGCCATGGAGTAGTTATTCTTTGTGGGTCTCGAAGGTCACACAAGTGATGGTTTTATGCTACTGAGTGATTTGCTTTTCACAATACATTGACAAAACAACACAATTAGTCTTGCTTCAATAAGCACACACAATAAAATGAATTAAACAATACAACATGTCTCATACATTACAGCTTCACTTTTGTAAACACAAAAGCTGCTTCACTAAGGGCATATAATTTCCTTGTCTGGTTTTAAATGATTGGCTTTGTATCCTTGTAATTAATTTTAGCAACTCTGTTGTCTCTGGACAGAAACGTTGGAATTAAATAACTGACCACACTTTAAGGTAGTATTTAAATATTCAAGATCCTGGAATTAGAAATGCTCGAGACTATAACAGCGCAGGACAAAGCATAACCAATAAATGGCTGGTTTATGAGAGTAAGTAGTCATTAAAAATCATGACTGATCAACCTTTTCTGACTAAGGGGAGCAAAGGTCTTCAAAGGCTCCTGTTCATAGCATGCCCTGAATTGCTTGGGTCTCTGACCTTTGAACTCTATCGCTTTGCCTACTTAGCTTATATCCTTTTATGATTGTTCATTACATTAAGGTTGCTGGCTTTCTACAGATGAGCTGAACCCACACCTATGATGGCAAAGTCAAAGCTGGGTGGTTGTTTTGTTTTAGGTTTTTTTTCATCCAGTGGGTTCTCAGTGAATGTTTATTGTTTGCTATGCTACAGCTGTAGAGGACAAGTGACAGACAAATGAAACTTTCCAATCTTTCAGAGAAAATGAAATATTGATCACTTATCATAAGAAACAAAGAGCCTGGCATAAGTAGGGTTTGCATTATGAATACAAAATCAGTTACTTATCTCAGGTTACTCTAACAGCAGATAAACAGATCTTTTATGATGAATGCACCTACTTCTAAATGTGCATACTTTGTTATGGTTATATTATATCTGTATATGGAAGTACACATATAGACACAGATGTGAAGAATTTCAAAAGAGTTCCTCAAGTCAATTCACTAAGTGTGTAGTGTAGTCTGCATATTACTAAGCTGTTTCTTACACCTTCCTACATGGAAGAATAGTTTATACTTACATACTGTTCTCTGCTCTTTATATCTTATGGTGCCATCATGCAGTATTATAAGCAACAGACAACTGTGCAAATAACATCTTGTTTCAAAAGACTGCAATCAAGCCAGATTCATAAACAAAATCTAAGAGAACAGAGCTGCAATATTGAGAAAGTACAATGCATAAAACTGGTTAAGTCTATTAAATGATAATGTTGCTTATTAACCAAATATGTTGTGATAGGTCAGTGCTGAGGTTAAACAGAAAACATCAATTGAACCATTTCCCTAAATAAAGCTCCAGGGTGCAATATTCAAAGCACTTTATTCAATAAAAAATGCTTTTAAAATGGTACTTTGGTGATTGGGAAACATTGGCATCATCCGTCAACCTAACTGCAGGAAAGTTCAATAGGCTAAATAATGAACCATTTACATTATTTTCCTTAGGCTCCAGTGATTTGCAAACATTGCATCAATAGAAGTCTTAAAAAAATTATGATAAAGACCTGCTAGTCTTTCAACTCTTACGCTTTTTTCAGTCATGCTGCAATTTTTATGCTGTTTACATGCTTTTTCTAGCTTCATCTTTTTATAAGACTCCATTTAACATCAATTTCTCATTATATTAAAGCATATTTGTTCAATATGATAATTTTATAGTATTTCAAGCATTATCTTTGAGAAATAAAAAGGAAATTTAAGGCTGTTTTAGAATAGAAACATTTCATTTCACTGCCATATAGTTTTAATGTATGAGTTGAAATGAAAAAAAAAAAAAATTATTAAAAGGATATCTGTGCATTCTCTCCCTTGCAGCACAAACAGTTTCTTGTTGTTGATTTCTCCTTCTACCTACCTCCTTTTCCACCCTGAGTCCCAGATCTATCATATTAGCACTTTATCAACTTTTCTTTCCTTCCTTTCATCTTTCCAAGGTCAAATTCCCTACTGTCTTCCCAGTGCACTGCTTGTATAATTCTTGAGTCTTACAGATGCTTTCTTTAGTAAATATGGGAGGAGAATTGCTTTTCCTGGTAGCATTTTCAGCTTTCAAACAACTGAACAAATATAAAAAAGCCCATAGGGAGAGACGAGTGAGCAGGAGAATAAAACCTCACATAGTCTCTTTCAACTGCACATCTCTTCATCTGATTTAGTAATACCTTTGGCTATTAAAGCAGAATGTTTACTTAATTTATAGTTGTCATCACATCTTCATAGCCAGATCCTTGCTCATACAGTCATTCATTATACTCAGTAGTACCTCACAGGCTCATTAAACTGAAACATTTCGTAAATATGAATCCATGTGCAGATGAAAATTTGTACACACGTGCATAATACAAGTCAAACATTATACTACTACATATCATAAACAAATGCCCATCTGACATAAACAAATGCCCTTCCAGGATTCTCAATTCATAATGTGGATCAGCTCACACTATATAATACCACATACAGTATTTTGGATTATTGATTTTAGCCAAAGATCAGCATCTCAAGTCCTGCTTGGAGTTTGTTTTTGTTTTTTTAAAAAAATTAATTTATTTTATTTTCTGACTGCCATTTTTTAGTCACAGAGAATGAGCCACTGCTTTTTATTCTACAATACTTTGACACTGTGAACTGTGTTTATGGCATCTGAAATGTATGTAATGTCTGCTAGTTTGTTACTACATGAAGATAGATTTCACTTTATTTCTTGCATTCCTAAAAACACTTGTTACAGACTTGTTACTTCAGCAGTTACAGCCTACAATTTGAACTGCTGAAGTTTTGTTACCATTACACATGGTGACGTATTAGACATGAAAACCAAATGTATACATGAATAATACACTATGTGTCTAGATGAAGTTTGTGAAAGAAATATTGTCTTGTATGAGATCAACTTGCACAGCTAGAAAAAGATTCAGGTTTTCAGGGACATAATCCCTTCTTCACACCTTACAACAACCTTATTTTATTTATGACTAAGGTACCGGGGTTACAACAACACTTCAGAAAATGCTAGAAATTCTTTAAAACCAAGATTCTTCTCAACCTGATCACTTTCAGATGCAAATCAACCTCAAAACAGTCTATTTCTCCATTTTACTATATCAACTACACACATTTTTATAAAGTGACCTCTTTGCAGTATCTGGAGACATGAGCTTTGTCTCTCTCTTCTACTATCTTTTAAAATTGAATTTTAGGCAATCAATTTAGGGACCAAAATAGAAGTATTCAAAACAGTAATTCAAATCCAATTTAAGCACCGGGATTTGTTAAAAATTTGGATTTCAATAGAAGTCAAAGAAATGTTTTTATTGAAAAGGTGTTTTAAATTGATGCTACACTTGATGCAATTTTGAAAGAACACTAAAGATTATGAAGCTGTCTGGAGTATGATGCTCAAAAACTTTTCTACAGAAGCATTTGAAGTTTGAAATTTTTTTTTGTTTGTTTCTTTCTGGGGGTTTTGCTAGTTTGTCTGTTTTTTCCTGTTAAGAATCTATACATTCCAGTATCTGGTAGCATCTCTAACTACATGTACCAGGTTGTGCATCACTCAGAACAGTTTCATATTCCCTTTAATAGCAAATTATGATTCATACATGTTTTGAGAATAATAATAATAAATAATAAACCTTTAACTGCAATCCTCAATACAGTATTGATCCCAAAGCACTGACTTCACCGATCTTTAAGTCAAATAACTGAAAACACTTTTATATGACAAAGAATCAGCAGATCTTTCCAAAGTTGTAAAAAAATAAAACAGATTACTACTAATTTTAAAGAAATCCCTGCTCAAAATACTTTTTTTCCCCCACAGTTTTTCTCTTTTTAACTTAGTTTATCTTGTTCTTTAGGAGATAGAAATATTTTCAGCCTTGCATACCAACCTCATCAGGGCTGGAAGCCTGGTAAGTTCGATTTTCATCGCTGAAGTCCTGATCCACTTCTGCATACTCTGTCTCTCCAGACACACCAGCCCGGGATTCATAAACAGGGGTCACGTTGTGGCACAGTGCAATGGCCTTCACCGCCTCGTGTATCCGACTGCTGACGCTCTTTCGGACTTTGGGGGCAGATGATTGAGGTTTCCTGGAGGGTGTTGAGCTCGTACTGTTCCCACTGTTCTGAGAGTGGACCTTTAAGACCCAACACAGTAAGTGGTAAACCCAAGTTCAAAAATGGAAACAAAACATGAATACTTATCTATTTATATCTGACTGTTCTCTTTACAAAGGCTGATAAATGATAAGGCTAGTAACCATCTATTTATTTTTATATGACCTACTGTTAACTCTTTCAGCTGGTGATTGATAAAAAGCCTTATCTACTTTTTTTAACAAATGATACATAACTATGGGCACATCACCTTGCATTTGTAGTCAAATTTCAATAACAGAGCCTGAAGATGATTGAAAAATGTGAAATGAAAACAAGTATGTTGGGAAAGGGCTGAACAGGCTGATCAGATTAGGCAGAAACCCTTGCTATCTCACTTAAGATTTTACAATGTTCAGTGATCTGTCACAATAGTCCTTTCACATCTATTGCATTCAATGAATTATTTTTTCTTTTCCTTTTTTTAAAAAAGTATTTGAACCAGCCACCAACTGAATGAATTCAGACACACTGAGACAAAATTTCAAAATTTGCTGTTTTGTTGTTCTTCTTCACCTGTGTCACTAAACTGAAAAGAAACCCTTTTTAAAAAATCTTCACCTAAATCTCTGTATTTTAAAAGATCACCACACTTGTGGTGATCAGAAGAGATCAGAAGAGAACAGAAGAACAATAGCTGGATTATTTTTAAGTATAAACATTAAGAATCATTAAAATACAAATATTGCTGATTTAATTTATAACTAACATGATTTCTGTATTATTTGGGAACTAATGCAGTTTTATATTTTGTTTCAGCCAAAATGTTTTTGTCCTTACAAGAATTCACTAATCTAATAAAATAATCATGCAAAATAACAGTTTTACACATATTTGAAGATCATATTACTTTTGCATAACCATTAAACTAGCACTGTTTAAAGTAATCCTTCAGAAATGCTCGAGCACATGACAGAACTAATCTTCCTCTGAAAAGTACTATGTGTTTATAATTAGTTAAAATAAGTTGAGGATTTTTTTGGGGAGGGGGTTATTGATGTTTGAGGGTCGAGTTTTGGTTTTTTGTTTAAAAGTCAGCACATTAAATATATCAGGAGTACCACCAGAGGCTCTTCCGCTTATTCCAGTGTAACTCAGAAAACCTTTTCAGAATCCACGCTTTTTTCCTCCTGACTGCAATCTGCTGAACCGTGAACATTCTGCCCATCAAATTACAGTGTTGTCTAATAAAGGGTTTAACTTTCTGCTCATCTGGCACTGCTTTTCAGCTACTGCTTTAAACCTCTGCATTTGCATTCTGCTAACGCTGATGCCATTACAGTCACAAATAAATTAAGCTGATTTACTCCTTCTGAATTATGTTATGTTTATTGATGCTTGTATAATTTAATTTCACACAAATTCCATTAAAGATTATGCCCTCTATCACAAAATGCTTCCAGTGGGGAAATATAATCAGGTTATAATAGATTTGTGTGTTACATTAAGATGACAATAGTCTAGTAGGTCCACTGTAATAATAAAACAGAACACAAACAAGGGATAAAATCAATGTCACACAAGAACCACTGCCTAGCTAACCAGTAGCTATTATTATCATAGATTAAATAAAAAACCTCACCATACTTTTTCAGATTGAAACAATTGTTTAGTAGTTGTTTGGTTTGTTACTGAGACTCCATCATTGTTCTAATGAGTTGCTACTAACACAAGCATAATGAAATCATTATTTAAACATAAAGCAATGTTATATAAAGCTGTAAAAAAAGGACTTTCCAAGAAGGTTCTTTTCATAATCTAATAGCAAACTTACATTTTGGAAATCTTTTTCCCACAACTGAAAAGAAAAGCTTCCCTCACATTTCTTATTTTAAGTAGGTTACAGTTACTAAAAATTTGTAACCGTGGTTACCACTCATTAAATTTTACAGTGAATTAGTAAAAGCTTTAAGTAGTAAGAATTCCAGGAATTGTGCAATTCTTTTCAGATAGCATATTTAATATGCAAAATATAAAACCAGTACTTGTGAGCATGCCTCCCCTAGAAGACTGGTGCTTAGCCGTCAAACTCACTCAGACCAAGGTGTGCCAGCTCTAGACTGTCAGTTAATATCATTTATTGCTACAATTGTTACTGTCAGTACCCAAATGATACATTATAGAAAAGCCAGGTTTGGGTGATTTTTATAAACTTATTCAGTAGCAGTTAATTTCAGTAACACATTCTGAATCAAATTTGGACAGCTGATCTTTAGGTGAAGGAGCTCAATTTCCCATTTCCAAGGCATGATTATTGTATCTAACCTACTATTCATTTAGTAGGCTATACCTACTTAAAATCATGCTAAAATAATTTATCCAAGGAAAAGAATTTGTGAAGGGGATTTGTTGGATTGTATAGAGAGAAAATAATTGAGAATTTAAGTTGCAAACTTAAAACGTAGGCATTTCATCACTGTCTTCCCACCTGTCTGTCCTCCCAAAACCTACAAAGTATTAATTGGGTCCAGTGTGGTGTTAATTTTTTTTTTTTTAAGCAAATAAGAAGGAAGCCATAGTTTACAGCACAGTACAGCTAGACATCCCAATCAATTATTGATCCTACAGTCCTTTTACAAGAGAAAATGAGGACCTAGACAAGGAGGTCAGTCTACAAACTTAACTGGGTGCCCTAGAGTGACTTTGTAATGCATGAATCCCCAGTTGTCTGTTCTGTTTATGCTGGATATGAAGTTCTGCACCTTTAAGACTGGTTCCTTTGGGTGAAGTGGGACAGAGGAGGGCACAATTTGTAGGAGACTGTATTGTCTGTAGCACAGACAGCAGGAAAGAGCTCTCCTTTGCTTTTAGTTAGTTTTTGTAGCTAGCTGAGGCAAAGAAGTTCCCTGGACAGTGGCTTTTCTTTTTATTGGAACTGCTCTAGACTGAAAACCCAGAAAAACACCAGGAGCTCATGCCTGTGGCCCACTGGGGCCTGGGACACAGCATTTTCCAGTGCAGGAGGGACTGATAAGAGACTGAGCAGGCTGAACTACAACCCATGACAAGGACTTTCTGAATTTGCCATCTCTTCAGGACAGCGAGAGGTTTTATTGTTTAAGATTATTCATTTTCTATAGTTGTGAATACTTTGCTTGTTAAATAAACAGTTTTTTCCACTTTTTTCCAAATAAATCTTTCCTGAACCAGTGGAGAGGACCACTTTAATTTGCTTTCTAGAGGGACTCCATTTGGAGGTTTCCTCCCAAATTTGCCTTAAATCAGGACACAGAGTCAGGCAGTCATGTTTGTCTATCCATGTTAACTACAAAGAGAAAAATTATATAAATTTTTATAATCATACTGTAAACAACACAGAATTTTTTTCATTTGCTTCCTCTTCTGTCAATTTCCTTATTTTTTTGTTTCAAAGAATAGAAATAAAAAATAAAGCACAAAGTTCATCCTAATCTCAGAGTAGAATCAAGTGTTTAGGAAGATTTGCAGCAAACACATGTTTACATACATGGGAAATGCAAGCATTGCTTGCAGAATCCCACAACTGACCCACACAGAGACAGGGAGTCAAAATCCTCTTGTACGCTTTCCAGACCAAGCACTCTTATACACCACAGGAACACATTGTTCTCAAGCAATATGGAGTTTCCCATTTTCTCACACTTTCTCCCTGCCAGTTTTATGCTGTTTGAAATAATTTTTTAAAATAGGATTTTAAAATATACCTATGTTTTATTTTGACAACTACTGTTATACCATTTGGTTATACCAATTAATGTAGCTTTTCGATGTCTATTCTTGATGAGTATCTTCACAGATATAATTACTGTTCATGTTGTTCAGGACACTTCCTTGTAATTTGTAGTCTCAGTAATGAATACTTTTAGATGATTTGCTGGGAGAAAGACTGCACTGCACAGACAGGTTAACACAGATTTCTGCTAGTGAAGAACAGAAAAGTAAATCTCTTTAAGTGGGTATTATGAGGAACTTTGGAATCAGGAGAGAACTACGTACTCTCATATTTTTCCCTTCCATCATATTCTTAAGAGATACCTACACATGGCAACTTTCATAGCATCTCAAATTCTAGATATAATCATTAACAACAATGCTTCAACGCCATTAACAACCCCCCTCCATACAAAATGTAAATGGTTTATGAAATACCTGTGAGTAAGAGTTTATAATATGACTCTGTATTTCATCCATTGTGTCTGTTCCATAGGAAACAGTACCTAGGTGGAGGCGCTTAAATATCATCTCATTCTGTGTAAGTGTTCCTGTAATAAAGGAGAAGTATATCACAAAGCAGTGAAAAATACTGTGAGATGGCCACAAACACCTCCTCTCCCCTCCCTCCGCAAAAAAAATCTTTCCTTTGGAAAGATGGAATGAATCATGAGTTAACATCAATCTAGTTAATTACAGGAACATTTGTGGAGAAAGATCAGAGTCAGTCATTCTGGAAGAAATCACTGGTTCCACCTGCAAGCTGATTTTGCCAATAACTAAATATGCAAACTTGAAGAGACAAAACCTTTTCCTTATATTCAAAAAATTGAATTTGAAGTATGTGGAGGGAACTGACTCAGAAAAGCTGGTGCAAGAGTTGTCAGAAAATCTAAAGAAACTTGCCCCCTACAGGAAACCCCAAAAATTCATGCCATACTTCATGTACTAAAGCAGACATTCTGGCAATTGGGCACACCCAGTGTCAGTGTTATCTAGTAAGTCATGAAGTGATGTTTGGAAGTAACATCACTTCCAAATTTGACAGATTCAGCCTCCAAGCAGAATAAGGCAGAATGAACAAAATCAGTGTTTTCTGTGCTCACTTTAAATTTGTAAGAAAATACAGGGTGTCAGTCAGACTGACACTGCATCCACCTCTGCCAACCAGTCATGTCCTCTGGTTTGGAAAACCTCTAATTAAGGAGTAGGGGCTTCAGCCTTGCCTGATGGGGTATGTGAGGCAGAAAAGGGTCACTTCTGCCTAGCTTTCCACGGTCAGCTCACAAAAGATTATTTTGATTATGGCCCTTCCTAAAATTTTTCCCTATGGCTACTCAGGCAGAGCCAAGTATAAAAATAGTATAAAGCTATTCCTATATTTAACCACAGTTTTGTGTCATTAAAACTCATAAGTCTGATCATAAAAATGTAATCCCAACATGGCACCAAAACAGACATTCTTGGAGCTTCTACAGTATTTTCAAAATGGAGTATAAGAAAATGATCTGGAAATAAATACTGCAGAATAAAATATTTCATATTAATTTTATTTGCCTTAACTATTTTTATTTCACATCTTTATCCCAATACGCCAAAATACATGCTAAGCAACAGAAGAAGAAAAGACTAAAAGCATGACATATGCTAAATTTATCTACAAAACATCATTGTCTGGCCAGTCAGCGTCCACTTTATGCACTTATCAGGGCTAGAACTATCGGAGATCCTCAAGGATTCATTAGGGCTGTAAAAGTCTCATGTCTTTCCCAGCTGCATTTCAGATGTCTACCACTCCCACTTCCTGGTGATACCGGTAGAGTGACACTTTGTCTCCATTGCTGTGCCACCACACTGCACTATCAAACCCTGTCTTTATGTTTTACCAGTACAAGATGTTCATTCCAAATTCCCCCCTTACCATTAAAAGATTACACTTCCCATTTGCTTCTTCTTACATGTTGTTGAGGATTTTTCTTTCTATAGTCATATTATTTGAATTTTTAAAAATTATTAAAATAAGGTTTATGCGAAATGCATAAATTCTCTACAAAATATGCATAACTTTGTTAAAAATTCATATCCAAAGCTGAACATTCCCAAGGCTGGAAAATAATCCGGGAAGACAAAGTTCCAGATCTCTATAATTAGCAAATTGGAATATTTTGATTACTTTTATACATGGGAAAACAAAATAATTTTGTTTTACAGTAATCACATAAATCTACTTTTTCTACTTTTAGAAGCTATACTTTTATTGAGACCTTTTATTAAATTTCATTACATTTTTTTTCTTTAATTCAATACTAGAATAATTCAATCTCCAGTTTGCACATGAGGAACATAAAAATTTCCACCAATAAATATGAGAAATTAAAATCTCCATTTCTAAAAGAAAGCAAAACAAAAATCCACACACTGTGCAAAAATATTCAGTGCAAGAAATTTCCAAGCCAATCTCTATCACCTTCCTAACTTTCCAGGCACGCTAATGCCTTCTCACTGCCCTTGGCTTTGCCAAGCCTTTGATTCAAAAGAGCACTCTAGGTGCTGTGAAACTAAATGCTAGTCAAAAGGTGAGACAGCAGGCAACTGTCAAACCTGCTTCCCACTATTTCTGTAATTGCTGCTTGGGAAAACTGAGCAGGAAACAAATTTAGCCCTATGATTATTATATGGAAAGATTATTTCTTCTGACACCACTAAATCAGTCCAACTCCATATCATGCTTGGTGAGGGAAAAGTAGATGGCTGGAAAATCTGTGTATTCCACCCCCTCTTTCTCAATAAGCAGAGAAGAAAAGCTTCTGCACAGAAAAGTATAGATTTTTCTATCATGCAGTCAACAGGAGCCAGAGAAGAAGGTTCAGGAACCCAGGTGAGGAAAAAGAATCAATAAAGACACAGAAATAAACATGCCAGAAATTCTGATTCAATACTTGCAACTTTTGCATCTCTTACACAATTCTTCTTATCAGCTATGTTAATAGTAAATATCTATGACAAATAATTAAAGCAAAAATAAAGAAACAACAATTCCAGTTCGCTCAAGCTTCTCAAGACTAGTGTATACTTTCAAGAACATCCATAATAAACCTGATGTGTTAGACAAAGAGGGAGTAGCTGAAGTTACAAAAATACTCCCCAAAAATTCTGGAAAAAAGCCCACCTTAACAAAATACACCTTTTTCAGCCACCCAAATGGAAATAAAGTTTTATCATGTGTACAAATTAAGAATTTACTTCTAGATTCTTCTAATGAATGAAAGGCACAAATGGGACACAAACATTCCCAACAACTCTTTCCATATATTACTACATTATGGTGCCAACCTGTCATGTTATAATTATAGCAGCAGTTCTGTCTTAAATTTTAGTGTTTTAATTGAAGACTAACACTCCATGACAGAACAACACCTCTTGTATTTTATGCCCCCAGATGCAAACCCTTCAAATATCTAGAGGCAGATTTTCTAAGGTAGCCCACTTTTTGAACAAAAAAAAACAAACAACATGAAACTGAGCTCTTTTAGTTGGCTCGAGTGAGTACTATAGAACAGTGAAGGAACTTTCTATTTTTTAATAGTATTTTTTAAAGACCTAGTTATCAATTTCACACTTTCAGGACGTTGCTAATATGAAGAGATATTAGATTTAAAAAAGCTTACTTTAGAAAAGCTTCCAAAAAGCACATTAGTCAACATACCATCTACTACTACTACTATTATACATTCTTGAACTTAGCTCTAGATTACAGGTACCACACAAGGAAAATAGCCTGACAAAAAAGTAGGTATAGAATTGCTAGAGAAAAATTTAGTGTGTTCTTTAATGAAGCCAAAAGCTTTTTTTTTTCCTTCCTTCCTACAATTGTATCATTAAACACAGAGTAAAGCAGGCAAAGAGGAAATTAATTTCTAAGGAAAAAGTCCTGAAGGCATCATTCCTTGGGTGGCAACAGATGTGATTCACAACAGAGCAGCAGAGATTTTTTTGTTGTTTTTTGAGAAGCAGATGCAGATCATTCTGATTCTGTATTACTAGCTGGCAATTTGGACCAATACCAGCAATCTAAAAAGTCCAAAACAAGAAAAAGCAAGAAAATATGTACAGCAGAAATATTAGGAAATTTGTGAGAAATTAAGAGCATGAGTAAATTTTTATATAATTTGAGTACTTTGTTCAAGCTATTTGCTTAAACAGATAAAAAGTCAGTGTAAATGTGAACATTTCTATGGAAACTTTTAGGGAGATCAGGCCTAATCAGTCTAATAATTAGACTGTTGACAACAATCTGGTGATAATTTTTTTCTATGAACCCTGGAAAAATATAATCTGGTATATAATAGGAGAAGAAAATGAAAAAAACCTCATGGTAAGCATACATAGCATATGTCTGCTCATTCAGCTGCTGCATTTATGAGTATGCCATAAACACAACCTACACAAAACCTCAAACCAAATCCCAGTACAACTCATTAAGAATGAGGACAACAACCAAGGGAACTGAGCTATGCTTAATCTTTCCTGGGCAGAAGGTCACCGCAGAGGTAACAGACTGAATTACTCTTAATTAGGGAGTACCACTCCTAAACCATGGGACACATTTGTGAAGAACTGTACCTATTTCCTCTGTGCCTTCTGCCTCCCACACAACAGGTGTATATTCAGCAGTGTAAGAGCAACATCATGCTTGTTGAGTATTTTCAGTGGATGGGAGTCCAATGCAAGACAGAAAGTAAGGATTCCTTACTCTGGAATCTTCCTTTGGATGTCTCCATCAAAATGTATTGCTAGTCTGCTCTACTCACCCTGCAAACCTAGTGGTACTAAAAATCTTAGAGGCAGAGCATAAATATATATCCATCAAAGTAAAGGAAGGAGATGCTATTCTATCAATGTTTTATGAATTACTCTTTCTCTCTAGTTGCTTACACTGAAGAGGTAAAGACTTGAAGCACAACTAAAAAGATTTTCATAAACAATTACTGAAATTCACTGTTCTAATAGTATATTACATTAGGCACATTTAACAAAAAAGTCCATATATGCCAACCATATACAGTCCATATACACATATTTTCCAAAAAATTCAAGAATCTCATTGCTCTATGCATCTGTTCAATGACTCTATTTGTTAAGTATCTCATTTGGTCCAATTAACTAAAATCTTAATTACAGAACTCAAATACAAGTGCATGCATTAGAAAATAACTACACTTGGAAGACTAGAAGTTTGTTTTAGCTGAACACACCAGTAGTTGTCATGAATATCAGGTGGTTCTTCTATCCCACATCCAAAGAAACAAAAACTCTCATTAAATATTGCAAAATAGTATTACTTTTTTTTTCACCATTAGAATTTTTTGTACCCTGGAGAGCATGAGATATCACGCTCATGCAAACTGCTACTCACCATCATAACAGATGATGCCTTTCTGTCAAACTTTTATATGATTCAAGTCCAAACAATGTGG
>VZTB01004450.1:269431-306828 GCA_013397245.1 Thryothorus ludovicianus
GCTCTGCATCCTTGCAGTTAACAGATGTCTTCTCTTGTCGAATGAATTACTTTATGTTTCACGCACTGGTGGCCGCAGATGTGTCACTATAGCAACATCATTAATTTCAGATCTTACCGGAAACATGCACTCCAATCAAACCTAATTATATCACATTGCTTTCTTGTCCCACAATAAGGAAACTATAATGCAATTATTGGGATACTTCATTTTCTATTATACTGTGGCAAATGAGAGAGCCACTGTGATGGACGCTTCTTGTCAAAAAGCTTATTGATGAAGCACAAACCCAATTTACAATCATACAAAGGACTACCTTGCAATTATGTTAGTAATGCAATGCTCCTTAGACTCAACAACTAATTCTCAATCATTTCCAGTGAAGCTTGGGCCACAATATAAGATTCTTGCAGACAGTTCTCCGGATTCCCTTTCCTTTTCAGTATTGAGATAAACTCTGCCTGTTTAAATTTAACTAAATCAGCCTTTTAGGGCTGCTTTTTGGTAGCACCCATATGGGCAAATGGCTACAAAATTGACTCCCTTCTTTATCCTCTGACAGCCAGGCCTTAAGTGGGCAGAAGAACAGAATCAACTGGTTTTATGACTAGAAATGAAAATTCAAATGAGAAAGTGCTGACCAGCTCTTGTAAACTGTATAATCATGCAATGTCAATCATGGATAAAGAGTACAGACTTTGTTCATTACCTAACAGTATGTTTTACATTTATCATAAAATGCATAATGAGAACAAATATATTCAGAAAAGGAAACTGGAAGCAGCTACCAATATACTTGGATAAAAAGTACATTGTCGATGTGTTTGTCCAGAATGAACACTTTAAAATTTGCGGGGCACTTAAGATTATTAAAACAGAGCAGTGTTTCCCATCTCTCCAAGGCACAGTCAGTGGTGTGAAGCTGGTGACATCTCCGGGACTCCTGGCTTATTTTGACTTACATCAACTTTCAGCTGCCACTTGGGGAAAAACACATAGGGTGAGACTGCTGACTCTGCTTCTTTCCCAAACACTTTGAAACTACTGCCCGAGAGTATGGCCTTCACTTTCATTTTTACATCATTATTGCAAAGATTTAGACCTTCCACCAGAGCTCAGCAGACCTCAGTCCTCTGACAAGCCTTTGAGGTTGAACACCAACCATCATCTAAACACTATAAAGCACATTTCCTGGTAAAGTCTTTGAACTTTTGTGTATTTAGCAGCTTTTAGGCATGTACTCCTGTGCTGCTTCTTAAACAGAACAATGGTGTTTGAAAGGGGCATGACGTAGGTTGAAAAAAACCCAACCAAACAAAAATGTCCCAATTATATGCATAACAGGGTTGTTTCTCCTGGTATATACAAATCAATAAAATGTACCCTTATAAAGATTTAAGGATGTAATACCACAGTGCTGCTTTGAAAAAAACAGTATCACTAGATTTTTTTTGTGGATTTTTTTTTTAAGGAGAAAAACTTTAGTTTTAATCACTCTTCTATTAGGTTAAGTGCAATGGTTGTCTTCAAGTAGAACAGCGGCAGGTTTTTTTGGTTTTTTAAACAGGGTAGCAGGTATCACACACAGAATATAATTCCTGCATTGTAGAGTTGTGTGAAAAAACTGTAAGTATTTTATTTAGCAACACCTAAGATTCTCAGTGTCGTCTAACTGTAAGTAGAACACTCAACATTTGAACTGCATTTCCAGTTTGGTGTAACTGGAATCTCTACCAGCAAAGTTTAAAAAGTCTGCATTGGTTCTGCTAAGAAAGCAGTAGCTAACATTTGCAACTAACTTTAGAAATCACTTTGTAAGTGAACTCTACTGCATTGTTTTGAAAAGAAATTATTTTTGAATATATTCCTTTTTCCAAACATATGCTGTAAATTACATATTTCAAGTCTTCAATGCGACAGCACTCAAAGTTACCTAGATTATCACAATGAAGGATGCAATTAAAATCAATAAGCAATTTCAAATAACATACAAATCATTAGTTAACTGAAATAAGACTTGTTAAACAATCATTCACTCGCTCTGAAGAATTGCTGCACTATTATTAGCAATATACTTTCCTTTTACAAAAAAGAAGAACAATGTTCAGATGTATATAGGATAACATATGGGCCTACAGAAGAAAAAAGGAAAGTGTGTTTTGAAAATGGTATGGTATTATATTTACACTTCATTTCAAATATGCAATAATGGAAGTGTTAGCATGGGAGGGAACAGAGAACTATTTCAAACAGAAGGAGATAAAAATTGTGAATTATGCTTTTGGAGCAGTATAACAGAGGCCAACCCCTGCACTCCCCAGTAGCTTTTCAAGATTTTGAACTATATTTTACTTAAAACCAGTAAAAGAATTCTTCAAGCTTTTCGAGAAACAACATTCTCAATTCAGAAATTAAGCCTCTTCTAAAAAAAACCCACATGTATATCTACCAGAAATTATTTATTCAATCTCAGAAAGAAATATGAAAGTGTAACACAAGCTATTATTTCTTCACACTCTCAGTACTTACCTTCTGATCCTGGTAAGGGTTAGGAGTTCCAGTACACCAAGTTAGGTACAGTAATAGGTTACAATTATGAAGGTGAAATCATTCAGCAGCTCTAGAACTGGTCTTGGTAACACAAAGAGCAACTAACTTCACTGGGACAGCAGATGTCATTTTGGAGGCTGATGTCATGACTTGTTTTGGAAATGACTTGCTCTCTCAAATGCCGTCCTTAACTTAACATACAGTATTGCAGTAGCAATGAAGTGCAGAATATATCAGCATCCTGAGTGCTATCCCAGTGTCTTTTCAGAGGAAGATACATGGTACTCTTACTCATGCTGTACAGTGTCCTCTTGCCATAGAAGGGCTGTTCCCACTGGAATAAATCACAGTACTACCAAATACTGACATTAACATCTAAGTACTGGCCTACCCAAGCCTATTGGTACTTTAAAAGTCCTCAAGCAAATGCGCAAAATTTTATTGAGAAACAAAATTCGGTAGTCTAAATCTAATCTTACATTAGCATATTCAAGTATAGAATTACATTTAAAAATTTTATAAAAATTTTCAGATTTCAGAATGGTAACCTGATATACCTGTTTTATCCGTTAGTAAATAAACTAATCGTCCCAACTCTTCTGGTATGGTGCTAGTTCGAACAACTGTTCCAGGAATATTGTCATCTTTCATAATCATCCACCCATAGGCTGCCTTACCCATGTCCAAGTTGACACGTAAACTGCAAAGGAAATTTATACCATAATCAGTGTGAATATCAGGCAAAGTGAAAGTTATAACCATAAAAGTAACACTAGAAGCTCTTTTTATCTGAAAAAAGAAAGATCTTAAACCTATGTGCACCAAAATTTTGGAACAATGCTTTTTATATGTGTTTGTGGAGTACACATCACAGGCTTCATCCCAGACTTTCAAAAGATACAGCAATACAAACAAATGCAGTATCATGCCTTCTGCATGAGACAGATTCCAACACTTTGTGAAGACTCTTGACGTAATTACATTACCACTCTTATACAGATGAGTAACGTATAGCAAGAACAAGTCACAGTTTTTAACTACTAGAAAAACCCAAACACCATCTATGTTCTCTTTATGGTGTGAAATTACAAATATTTTTCTACCTTTTCAAATCATTGGTTTGTTTTTTTTTAAAAAAAAACAACTAACAACATTATTTCTTTAGGATAGTACAACTATATTTGTCAATTTCTCTTTCCCAACAAATCAATGATATTTTTGTTCTTCCAAAAACGTAGGTAGAGAGGGTCCATCACAAAAAGAGAGAAGTGCTAAAGCAGCCAAATGCACCCTCATGATAGCATGTTGGCATGAAGTAATCTTTGAGTTGCTCTCTAATTAAAAAATGCAATTTGCAGTAAGTTTTACTGATTATACATAGAACTCCAAAATCAAAAATATTTTTCCAGTTCACTCTGCGCATTCATTTTTTAATATTTCCATATCTACATCATATAAGAACTAAGATGCACCTTGTACTCCTATATTACAATAAAAATGTCTTCACTCATTTAATCACATTGCTCTTCCCTTTAATCAAATGCTCCACCACAAAACTATCCACCTTGTTCTAAACCATTAAAATGCTACTTCCTTTTAGCTATTCACCATGTTCCTGCTGCCATGTCAGAGAAGCAGTGACTAAGAAATAGGCATGTGTTAATTTCTCTTGACTCTGCTCTAACAGAAATACTGAAAAAACAGGTAGGACAGTAGCTGTATGAACTACTGAGGTCATTTGGTCTGTTCAGCCTAGAGAAGGGGAGACTGAAGGGAGACCTCATCGCAGTCTACAATTTGCTTATGAGGGGAACAGGAGGGGCAAACAATGATCTCTTTTCTGGGGTGACCAGTCACAGGACCTGAGGGAATGGCCTGCTTTGTGCAAGGGGAAGTTTGGATATTAGAAAAAGTCTCTTCACCCAAAGGATGGCTGGGCACTAGCACAGGCTCTCCAGGGAAGTGGTCACAGCACCAAGCCTGACAGAGTTCATGGACCATTTGGACAATGCTCTCAGGCACATGGTGTGACTCTTGAGGATGGCCCTGTGCAGGACCAGAAGTTGGACTCAATGATCCTTATGAGTCCCTTCCAACCCAGCACATTCTGTGAACTATTCTGTGAACTATTTGTGAACTATTTGCCACACAAGAGTCCCAAGTTAAGCAACAGGTTTACAGTAATGTAACCCTTAGAACTGTTCAAAGCTACCTATCAAGGTCAAAATACACTTTACACATTTTTGTAATATCATCCTGACTAAACTGCATAACAAAAAGAGCAGCGACCAGGAGATTTCATCTGTCCTCCTGGAATCACAGCAACAGACTGTGAATTACCTGAGGTAACAGTGGTGGGAACAGTGAATCACAATCTGTATTATCCCAAAAAGAAGAGATGCATTTAACTAGAATTGTGAGAGCACCTGAAATTTTGACACACACTGAAAAAAATTTATTCTACTCTGAATTTGTACAGCAGAAGACAAAACGTTGCAGCATAAAAAGAAACATACATTTTTAGATACAAGATTTACGAATTAGGATGGTATTCTATGCTTTAACTACATCTTATTTTCCCACCAAAATCATCATCATCTGAAAATCATCCTTCTCTCTGGTGATATACCCCAATTAGTCCTGCAATATCTTCCCTAATTTCATCTGCCTTCAGACATGCATAATATATATAAGAAAAGGGCAGACTAAATAAGGAGGACTCTACAGATTCTTTTTACTGAAAATGCTACAATATGGTGTGAGAAAAATACTGGAAGTAACTTGCCTCACACTGCTTAACTACAGTTCTACCCTATCTTACTCAATCTAGAGCCAGTATTGTGCAAACTGCATTCTTATGCTTGTCTGTTAACTTTCAGAGTGAATATAAAAACCAAAGCAACACACGTCACACTGAAACCAATGAACAACAAAAGATTTACTCCTCTTAGGACTTAGCCAGTTTACTCCTCTTAACTTCTAGTTAGCTAGCCAAGTACAAAGGATGCCCTCTAACTTGGCAAGAAAAACATGAGTACACTTACTTTATTTAAAAACAGATGGACACTTGCTCTAGCCAGGAGCAAGTGGATTAATTGAGATGAAAGCTGCTCACTACCCCACTTCAAAGAGGCTTTTAGGTTATATCTCTTTATGGTTGGACTACCAAGGCAGGAATTCTGAGGTGAACTTCAGTCTCAGAATTTAAGCACTTCAATCTCAGGTACATGGCACACACACAGAGACATCCACATGGTTGCTCTGCCAATGGAGATTGGCAAAGTTGTTCAAATACGAAAAACTATGCTTCAGTAAGATAAAATCAGAAAAGTCTCTCAAAGCTGAAGTGCAGTGTGCATCTTCACTCGCATCCCTTTTATAAGTATGTGTATCACCTGGTTTTGATGTTCTACACACTCTATACATTTAACTATAATATTCTTGAATATAATTTAAAGGTAAGAAAATAAGAGAAAAGAAAATGTTACTCCAACTTCTCTTGCTGAGCAGTGAGGAGAAAAGCATATTTCAAAGCATGAAGGCATTTTAGGAATTACTCTAGCTTTCCAGCATGCACTGCTAAGTAGAACAAAATGTACCCCCTTTACGCTGATGGACCCAATAGAACGCTGGCGCTGCTGGTCTATAAAGAAATAATGTCTCCCCAATGACTAGGACAGACCAAGGCAGCTTTCTGGCACACAGAAAGATATTTGGTACATGCTTGAATTGTTAAGATGAATAAAGAATTGAACAGGAATAAAAATGAGTGCTATAGGTTAATTTTTTAGTGTTAATTCTGAAATTTGTACACTGTATCCTCTGTCTTCCTTCACTTAGTGGTTTTTGTCTCAGAGGAAATCCGTATCTTTGAAATCATTGTAACTATTGCTTAACATATTATGGAAACTGATGCAATACTAAAAATGATGATGGCCTACTAATACTGCGTTTGCTTTTGAAACTAGAAACCTCTCCAACATAGCTTCACAGGAATGGATAAAAATACTTCACTGAAAAGTCCAAGGATTTTTACGTAATAAAACAAGGAGACAGTAGGCTAACTCAAAATAAAGCTACTTTCAGTGTCAGAAAATATAAGCTATAATTTCTCATAATTTCTTTGCAGACTTTAGGAAACCTTATTATATAATCAAAACATTTTAAATTCAACAGTTTTCAAATCCTTCTCAATTTAATCCAATTAAACAAACTCCAAACACATCAGTTATTCATGAAAACACATCCAACATAGTATTAGCAACTGTTGCATTAGCAATACTAATTTTTAGCAAACCAATTAACTTGCAATATTTAGTCAAAGTATGTTAATATAGGAATCTGAAGGCTGTTGCAGAGAATGAGCATATTTAGCAAACACAGTAATATGTTTCTTGTCTCTCCACCTCAGCATTAGTTACCCTAGAGCAGGCAACCCTAAGGCAGTTTTTATCCAGCTTGAGGATTTATTCCATTAAGAGTCAGGGTGGCATTCTCTGCAATTTAGCTTCAGAACAAACAAATAACACAACAATTCAGAATTCACACTGCTTTTAACTACATGTTAAAAATGAATAGTTCTGCTCTTATTCCCTCAAAAACAACACCAGTGTTTTAGATTAAACACTCCTATTTACAGGACTTCTAAATTTCATTTTTCTTTCATGAATTGTAATGATGTAAGGTCCCCTTCTAAAGGTGTCTGATTTGGGTTTTTTTTTTTGTCAAAAGGACAAATTTGCCAATACGCAAGGGCCTTCACCGAGAAAATTTGACAAATACATTTAGAATCTCCAGAAACGTTATACCATTCATGACCCAGTGAAAAGCAATCAAGACCAAAAGTCAGGAAGGACTATTTTGTGAACAAAGCGCTATAGTGCTAAATAAAATTCAAGAATGATTTTGACTAAAACTAGATGGTAAGGGTTTTTTTCTAACTTCCTGAGCAGTTCTGTACATGTAAGAGTTTTGTAACCAAAAAACCAAAGCCCTACCAAAACTCCAGATAAAGTATGAGTACCCAAAGTGGTATCTACTTTTTAAAATAAAGGAAGTAATTTAGATGTAGTCTTTTTATTTTCAGGACTTCCTTCTCTGTTAAAATGATACTGAAGGTGATATTTGGGTCCCATTATCATCCAAAACTGTACCAAATCCCCTATGGCTACACCCTCTAACCTTCTAAATATATCCCTACTTTCTTGAAACAGCCATAAACTATACACTAATATATGCATTATCCAAAATCTAGAAAAAAAATGGAATAATTTTAAAATTATTGGTCAAGAAATAACCATAAGTATTTTAAATTCAACATGCCTGGAAAGTTAAATTTTCACAGAAACTGATTTTTTGGAGCCTAGTAACTGGCACTTAACAAATAAGAATAGAACAAAACAGAAGTTAGTTCATTTAAAAACATAGATATTATATAAAAACCTAAACAAATAAAAACCAACCTATAAGTCATCCTTTAATTTCCCCATCTTTCATATTTTATTTGACGAAGAAACTGGAATATAGTATTCCTTTGTGTTTTGTCCACTACATATGCTCTTTTTATTTAGGTTCTTTTGCTGTCTGTTTGGCACTCCCAAGAAGAGCCTCAGCACTGTGCTCCTGCTTGCTTCATAACTAGTCTCACTCCTTCTCTTACTTCAATTTTTTCTAAATATTGTCTACTACATGAGCATATAAAAGAAAATTACAATAGGTACACATTGTATTTTGCATGAAACCCTGGGAGTGAATGTAACTTTAAGAAAGAACTCAACGCCACACATTTATAATTAAATATTTGTGAGAAAAAAAAATGTGTATCAACTCTGTATTGCTATAGCAACTGTGGCACATTCAGTTTTTCAAGGGCCAAATGCAACCCAGATACAGATAATTACATACTGTAACATAGATAGAACTTAAAAATACAGGACGAAACCTAGGGAATAATTAATGAAAAAATTAATCTGTGAATTTCTTACAGGCCTAAAACACAGAAGAATGCAAAAAACCTCCTAACTACACATGTCAAACAAGCATCTCTGTGTAAGAGATGCAGCATGTGCAGCTCAGAGTGACAATGACTGCTTCCTATTAAAAATGTTTGTTATTATCACATTTACTAGGTCAGATGCCATCTTTCATTAGACCTCTTATACAAAGGTTACAATATTGACGTTAGAGGTTCAATACAAATAATATTTAAAACATAGGGGGTTTTTTTTGTATATTCTAAACAAATACAGCATTACTTGCTGTAATAGCATAGGTTTAAAACCAGGGAAAAACCCCCAGGAGTAAATAGGCAATGTTGCAAGATTTGAAAGGAGGAAGATTTGCTTTAATAGATCAGTTTAAAAAGTACTTTTTTAAACTGATTGTGCTCAGTATTGCGGCCAGTCCTGTTTTATAATATCTGTACTAATGATCTGGACAAGGGGATCAAGCGCCCCCTGAGGAAGTTTATGGAGGACACCAAGCTGGGTAGGAGCATTGACCCACTGGAGGGAAGGAAGGACCTACAGAGGGGTCTGGATAGGCTGGGTCAATGGGCAGAGGCCAGTGGGGTGAGGGTCAGCAAGGCCAAGTGCCGAGTTCTGCCCTTGGGTCACAACAACCCCAGGCAGCTCCACAGGCTGGGACAGAGTGGCTGGAAAGCTGCCCAGCAGAAAAGGACCTGGGCATGTTGGTTGGCAGCGGCTGAACATGAACCAGCAGCACCCAGGTAGCCAAGAAGACCAATGGCCCTGGCCTGTGTCAGCCATAGTGTGGCCTGGGTAGCGATCAGCGCTGTACCTGGCACTGGTGAGGCCACATCCAAAACCTGTGCTCAGTTTCGAGCCCCTCACTACAAGAACAACACTGAGGTGCTGGAGCATGTCCAGAGAAAGGTAATGGAGCTGGTGAAGAGTCTGGAGAAGAAGTTCTATGAGGAGCAGCTGAGAAAGCTGGGGGTGTTTAACCTGGAGAAAAGGAGGCTCAGGGGGGACTCTTATCGCTCTCTACAATTGCCTGAAAGGAGGGTGTCACCAGGTGAGGGTTGGTCTCAAGAGGAAACAGCTTCAATTCCCACCAGGGGAACTCTAGATTGGATGTTAGGAAAAAAACCCTCACCAGAACTGTTGTCAAGCATTGAATCTAGCTCCCTAGGGAAGCAGTAGAGTCTAGATCGTCGGAAGAATTTTAAAAGACCCACAGATCTGACAAGCACTTAGGGAAATGTTTTAGTGGTGGACTTGGCAGTGCTGGGTTAATAGCTGGACTTGATGATCTAAAAAGTCTCCTCTAATCTAAATAATTTTATGTTTCTGTGCTTCTTCTATGTAGCATGAATATCAGCCATTTTAAGAGAAGCACAAAGCTAGCTCAGGCAGCACTACAGCATCACACTGGACAGCGTAAGACAGTGTTAGCACAAGAGACACACACCATAGCTTCTGCTGCAAAATTAATAAAATATCATGAAGCATCACATCATATTTTTCAGTCTCTATCAAGATTGATTTATATAGCATTATATGGTATTAAAGCACAATACACTAAATGTGTATTAAACCACTTGCTTAAGCCACTTCTTAAGCAGCTCTTTAGCTCTTCCACACTGAAACCTTTGCATCATATAATATATATTCTGTCTCTCTGTGTGAGACTTCATATACTGATTCTCTCACATCTATAGATTATAAAGATTAAAGCTCCAACACAGCAGAAACTACAGCATGATTGAAAGCAGTACAGTTGCTTGCTGCTGTTAGACAGTCTGTACCTAGATCTCAAGAAAACACAGAAATTTGTATCCGTATGATATGGGTTTTGAGTGGCTATTTTCAGACAAAAGACCCCCTAGCACCATTTTCCTCACTGCCCCTGAGAACAGACTGACATAACTTGAAGGATTTGATTAAAGACCCCAAAAAAAACCCCAGCCAGGAACCATGTAGTACCCCAAAACTTTACTACTCAGTGCAAGGCAGTTTCTTCCAGCCTGTTAGGACAGCTTCTTTTGGCAGAACAGCTCAGTTATTAGGAGCCTTGGGGTGTCCAAAGGAAAAAACGAGACATTTCAGCTTCCATTCACACTAAAACAAAAGGATCCTTCTAAAATGATGGCTGATTTAGGCCCTGTCAATCCAGCTTTAAACTGCTACTAAATACAGAACCTGGGTGTTACATGTTTTTAACAGATCCCAAGTCTAATATCTTATCATTTTATGGTAAATCCTTTACAGGTCTTAACAGCTAAGCAGAAGCACATACAGCTACAAGACTCACACATCTGTACGTGAGGCAGCAATTTCACCAAACATTGTTTGGCTAAACCTAAATTACCTTGAAAAACTTTCCTGGCTACATTTTTTCTTTTTTTAAAACAAAACCAAAACATATGGAAGACCTCAAGACAAAATGCAACTCACTTTGTCCTTCAAGGCTGAAGAAGACTGGACAATGAATGAACAAAAACATCCTCCACTGAAGGGACAGGAGATCCAGTTTGTGGGCCAGTGCAACCACTAAGTCTTTTCTTTGGCCTGGGCTTTTGTAACCATTTGCTATAAGAGCTCAAGTGAGCTGACAAAGACAAGGCCAGGGAAAAGAACAGAATAAGTTTGTGACAAGGCTCTCTAACAGTCTTAACGTCTTTCCTGCACCCATACATACGCACATTGGAATTTTCATCTCAGTAGTAGTTGCTATCCTGCATCCCATATTGATCAAAACCTCTTCTATTCCCTTGCACTTAAAATTAAAAAATCTTCCCCCACCCAGGGTGCTGGTTTTTCATTAGCACGACTGTTATAGCCCTCTCAGACCTTTGTCATTCAGAAAACAGACAATCCAAAAAATACAAGTTGTTCAACCAAAGCACCTTATTAAAAAAGTTAAGGCAACATCATAGACTTAAGAACTTCCACACTGATATCACAAAGAGCAGCAGCATGGACATACCTGAGGACACATGCTCCCTGCTAGCTTGTTCTGTGACAATTGCACTAAGTGATACAGTCTAGTTGGCTACAGCCAGCTAGAAAAAAAGCCTAAAAACGCTGAGGAACATGGAAAAACCCAGATAATGGGTGAAGATAATCCTAGAGAGATTTACTTTGTTTTGGACAGTCTGTCAATGACTTGCTTTATATCCTCCTTCCCTGATAAATCTTAAGAAATTAAAATAGCGTGACTTTTTGGGGCAGCAGATTGCCTATGGAGCCTTCTGGGTTATGGTTTCTCCATATGGAAAAAGAAAACATCAATGACAGAAACACTTTTAACTGCTAAAATGTTTCCAGGTGTGTGGGGCTGTTCAAAACATTTTGTGCATAATGGTTCTAACTTAAAAACAGTTTTAGAAATGGACTGAGCTTTCTGTATCTATTTATTATTACTTTTTCTCCATTTTTCTTGATTTCTTGTACACCACAGAATGCATGTAATGTTGGGGCTAATTTTTTGGAGGTGAGGGGTGGGTAAATGTTGCTTGTTGGGGTGGTTTTTATTTTGTTGCGCTGTTGGGTTTTTTTTTTTTGCAGTTGTTTTAGGTTTATACTTTTTAAGTCTTACATGCCCCACAGTAATACCCTGCACAAAGTGAAGCAACTTCGATCTAGACAAGTATTTAGGATGCAGCTGAATTGTAAGGAACCAGCTTCTTTCTGAAGCACCTGAAAAGTTCCTCTTCCTATTAATTATAGGAGAGGTTGCACAGAGATCAGTTAAACTCTACAACTCTATCACATCATCTTCTTGATGATCTTCACCAAACATGTCTAGCCATGAACAACTATTTTTATTGCATAGCAGGAAGTTCCCTTGTTCTCCAAATCAAAAGCTAAATAGAACTGCAATAAAGCTCCACAATTACAAACTACCTGAATTCTCTAAAACTATCAAGCAACACATTTCATGTGTGCCTGAATCCAGACATGCTTTGCTTCTACCAGTGAATTCTAATCTCTGACGTTTTGTCTACATCTGTAAGTTCATTATTTCCTCCACACAGCTATTTTAAAAATAATGGGAGGATACAACACCTGGTGCTCCAATGTAATTTGCTTTGTAATTTTCATCTTTGAGAGTTTACACTCAAAATACAGCCTAAAAATTAAGTCATTTCCATGCTTAATATACAGTTAGGAGGAAGGGTAGTCATATTTGAGCACCAGCATGGTTGAGTTGTTAATTTTGCTGACAGTGTGGGAAGCAACCCTGTATTTACGAGGATCCTGACTGAAGAAAATTTGGTGGAGAAACAGATAAAACTCTAGGGAGGAAAGCATTCTCTGATAAATTCCTGTCTGATGAACTAAACCAATCATATTCTCTAATACTTTAAGTTTTCATATTATCTCTCACAAACAATTGTAAATTGGATGAGATTCATACTAGAAATTATTTTTGGAGAAAAGTTATTTCACAAGTCCAGTAAACAACTCCTACATTGAAAATGAGTTGCCCAGTGAACATGTTTTTTCAGTGGCATATGTCGAACTTTCAATATAGAGTAAAAAAAAATAACTGTATGGCCTTAATCCTCTTGCATCCAGTAACAAAGATATTAAAACAGTTAAAAGTTATCCTTTAGTTAGAAGTGGTCCTTTATATCCTTAGCTCTTTTTTCCCCTCCCCTGGAAGTTCTAAACTCCATCTCTGAGTAAAACAGACTTAATAATTTGAATAATTTTTGCCTCTTCACATGGATAAATTGCTTAATACTCAGTAATTGTGTGTGTGTAGGGGGGATGGCAACACGACTGAATAACATCAAGCAAGCAGTAAAGGAGTTATGACAATGACAATGTTTAGAAAGGTATCCCAAAATTGTGGTTCCAGCAGATTCGCCGGAATCTTCTACAATTTCCCACAAAATTTCTCTTGCAACACAAAAGTAAGATACAAATAAAATCCTTTAAGTTATAAAAAGTTAAGATAGAGGCTTCCTGAGTATCCCATTGGTCAAATATGATGCAATTTCCTTCACACAGATATGTACTTAAAAAAAGTGATCAACAGTAATGTGTTACTAATGTAAGCTTAGATTAAAAGGGCTAATGAAATCCTCCTGTTATTTTTCTTTTCTTTACTATGTGAACTTAAATATTATGTGTATGCCTGAGGGGACAGGTCTTAAATCCAGCTACAGTTTAGATGCTGCTAACACTGGCTGATCACTGGACTTACTGAATGATGCATCTCAAACTGAACAGTTCTAAAGAGGATCTGAAATTAACAATTACCTTAATCTAAACACTGGGTATTTTAACAGGAAACAGTATTTCCATTTTGCAAAGGCAATACCCATGCGAGGAAAAGAATTCATTTCAGAGTCAGTGTTCTCACTTCTGTGTCCACAGAAGACTTGATTACACACATGGATATTATTTCGTGCTCCAGTTTATCTGCAATTTGAATATACAGGACTCATGCTTAATGAATTAATTAATTCAGGGCAAGTCTCTACTTGGTTACACATGTTAAAACTCCTCTCATTGTAAAAGAGCACTTACATTATTCAGCCATCCAATTTAAATTAATCATTATTGGGGTAAAATGTCTGCATTTTAACCAGAGAAATGGAACATTTGTAGTATTTAAGGCATTAAAAATAAAATTCCATAATGCATCTAGCAGTTCATTCAACTATATGCTTCCTGAAACCACTTTCTCATATACCAACATTGTATCCTTATTAATACATTTATGCTAGCAAAGGATTAGATATCCTGATTACTCCAGCAAGATGAACATTATACAAAAAAAATACAACAGTATTGTTTTCTGTACAGTGATCCTTCAAGAATCAGCAGATTTGTTGGCACCTTCTCCTTCAGCTTCCTGATAAGATCAATTTCCTTTGCAATGAGAAGCAAGTATAAATTTCAAGAAAGCCACATACAGTGAAATTAGACAACTGTATTTTGCTTTCATTCTTACACATACCTGATTGGGATGATATAGGAAAACAGGAGGAGGAACCGGAAAAGGTTGCGATACCATGGGCCTACAAATCCTTGCAAAGTTACCATAACAACCGACAGTGCAACTAAAGCCAAAAACAGAGCTTTGGTCAGTTGATTCAGCTCCAGGTCCAGCAAGCCAACCTGGAGGAAGAAAAAGAAATCAAGTTAGTTAGGAGTTTTTCTTAAATGTATGTTTCTGCAGTGCAAACAATTAGTGATTATTTGCTTTGGTTATTCCTACCTCTTAAAAGTGCATGCACTTGTTACAATTAACTGAACTTTGATAATTGCATTGACTGTTATTACTATGCTTGCACACAAAAGGTGTTCCTTGGTTTTTGTGGCTATAACAATTCCCAGAACCAATGTGACCTGTCCCAGCCAAGCCTTTTGAATGCCTTCAGGTCTGACACAACCCTTCTCCATTCCTTGAGCTAGGACAGGAACACAGGAGGGCAAGGAGGAAAGACAATTACAGATGAAAAAATGAGCAGGGACAAATTTCTTCTGTCATGCATGCAGCAAAAATACTGGCATATACTGGCATCATATTTGTAGGGAGCTCACTGACTGTTAGCAGATCAAATCCCTGGTAGATTCAACAACCAACAGACACATGGGATGGAGCTGTGACTTCTCTTTCATGTGACAAGTGCACTGTGACCTGTCACTATACTCTCATCCCACTCTGTAAATCTGAACCAATGCCACTGAAATGATTTTTAATTATCCAAAATCATAATAAAAACAACAACCAAGTGGAATACCCATTTTCAAACCAACAGAGCTTCAAGTTCACATGAATAAGAAGGTATTTGAGTTAGAAACATTTTAAGTAAACCATTAGAAGAAGCTATCTTTCATCCACTGCTTCTCATGAAAAAAATATATTTAAGCTATGTAACTAAGACTCTCACCATTTCAATAATGTATGATGTAAGCTAGGGTATTTTTAATCCACTTTTTGGGATGCTCTAGTAGTCAGTAAAATATGTGGGAAAATTATGTCAGGAAGAGTTTCCTAGGCCCCATCACAGATGCCCCTTTTATCTCCAAGTCTTGCCAGTAAGACCAGTAAAACATAACACTTCCTTAGATAACAAACAGTCTGCAAAAGAAGCACTTAAAATATAGTTCTTAAAAATTCCAGCAATCTTGCTTACACATGGGCTGTCCCTTCCCTAGAGAACCAGGCAGCTGAAGACCACAGCGGCTGATTTATCAGCTGCATTTAAAAAGCAGCACAACGAGGACAAATATCTTGCAATTTCCGCTGCTTCAACTACTACATAGTTTATGCTTGAATTATTGAGAAAAATAGGTTTTTGGATTAAAATGAAGAAAAATGAAGCCAGGGAAGTAGAGCATGTTTCAAAGCCCAGATCTTTTTGCGTTGACAAAGGCAGCCTAAGTTTCAGGCCTCGCTGAGGATCAGATGAAGTCATTATTCATTCAGTCAGGGAAAAAAGACTCAATTACCTCAACCTAAAGATGCTATCAATGAATGCAAAGTGCATATTTTACTCTATTCATCCAAATCCCATTAAAAAGTGAAAGGAATGATTTAATCTGGCCTTCTAGAGTTGGTCTTTTTTTGTAATAAAATAAAGAATCACTGTCTTGCAATATGCTTAACTACTACCTCACACTTTTTTTCCCCCTGCATCATGGTAGTGAAAGCCTATCTCTCCCCTCTCCACCCCCCATAAAAAACCCCACCCCAGAACAGAAATGAATAAAGAGCTTCTTTGGAAAGAATGCCACTTTTAGCACAGAAACATTAAATTTAGTCCACTGCACACTGATATGTAGGTAACGCAAAGCATTAATACATTTCTAATTGATAAAGACAGATGTGAATTTAAGTTTGGGACCAAATAAAAATGAGTTTGGATAGGTATTAAGACATTAAAAAAGTTGATGCTGAGAAAATTTTCACACAATAAAAATTTTGCTTGAGAACACTTGATTTGCTACAAATAATGCCACCCTTCTAAATATAGATCATGCTACTGGCCACAGTCAATTATAATATTGTTATTTACTATAGTAAGTGAAAGCACACAAAGAAAGTAAGTTTTACTAGAAATGCATTCTCCATTTCTCAAAAACTAGTTACTCCAATGTACTAAAAGGTACTTAATTAGCTTAATTCTTTGCCTTTTCACTTAAATAATTTCTGGAGTCAACTAACAAAACTATCCAGATAAATTTCATGTACAAATTCACAGACATTCTCTAAAATTCATCTGAATATTGGAAAAGTGGATAAACTTCATTTTTACTATATTGTGATTTTATCAAAGCATTTGTAAAATACGTCACCTTATGAAAGCTATTTCTTGTCTTTGGAAAATAGTAACAAGAATAACTATGAAAATATTAGAAAAAGATGGTTTAAGAATTGGAACAATTTTCCACATTTATTGCTATTTCCAATACTAGTAAAACAAATCTTCTACTTGTCATAATATTTGTTCTATTTGAAACAACAAAATTAAACACACCACTGGAAATTTTAATCTCTAAGGGAAAATTTGTACATAATATCTAAGAAAACCGCGACAGTTTTGCAAAGGAGCTGCTCTACGATAATGAAAATGAACACAATAATTGCCTGTATAATTTAAAATGCTACTAATGGCAACAACTGAAAATCCATTTAGCTCCTCTTTAATTTATGCAGAGTTTTAAATAGCTAATGGTTCTCAATAAAGTAATGGCTTATACCATCAATTGTCTACTTGCATGGTAAAAAAGCTGACAAGTTTTTAAAATATTTCATTTTTGAATGAGGGAATGATTCAAAGTCTACACTTCATATTTTGGGCCACAAGGTATAATTCATTACCTTATGAGAAAAATCTAAATTTAATTAAAATGTTGAAAACAACAAGAACTTTTCGAGTTACTGAAATACAATCTGAACAACAATGTTGCTGTTCCTGCCCTAGTTGCTTAACTTTTAGGAATGGTTATCTTCTGAAGCTATTACTGTAGCAATAGAAAAATTCTTTTAGCACTATAAAATGTATATTATTTGAAAACAAGAACTTTTAATATGCTAGAATACTGCAATGCAAAATTTGATAATTAATTGTTAGGAAATGGCAAAGATTTCTCAAAATAGTCTAGTGCAGCCATTTTTTATTCAATTACAGTTTAAAGTGCATTAGAAATAATTGCTCACGAGTAGCCTTTAAGTGCCCTGCTTTAATACTATTGAAGTATTAAGGCAGAGTCTTAGGACAGACTTCCCCCTGCAACCAAATTCCTCCACAAAGGTAATTATATTTCAGTAATCAGCCTGGTTCTGCACTGCCAAACACTACATTGACTACAATGAAATTTCATGATATGCATGTTTGAGAGGGATTTGGGTTTTAATTTACACCATAAATATAAAAATTTCCCTTCTGATTCTTAATACATGCTCTGATATTAATTTATTAAGCCTTGAATACAAGTATATTATATATGTTTCCATTAATTGTAGCCTACACTTAGATGTAAAAGGTATATAACAGTAAATATTTAAAAATATTAAAATTCAAATAACACATCTTTCAGCTGCAGGGTGATAAAAACAAGGTTTGCCTAACAAAAATTACTAGTAGCATTCCATCACTTACAAAAAAATTTCTATAGATTATACTATACAGTCAGCTGCATTTATCCAAACCTTGAGGACTTTCTTCAATAATCTGTTAAACCCTCCCTTATAGGCCCTAGAAATAACAGATTACTAATCTGTATTTAAAGGCTAAATAAAGCGACACATCCTTATCTATCTACCTTAATCTTTGACACTAAAACCATAAAGAGCAACTTTGGAATCTGTAAATGTTTCTTCTTTCTTAAGTCTCCTAATTCCTACGATTCAAAGTCTTGACTGCTCAGCAATCCAGGTAACCACATTAAGCTAATATAACTATGAATCAAAACAAGTAAATTCAGGTTTAGCAAACATCTTGCCTTAATTCTCTGTACTCAAACAATGGTCTGCACAAATACGTTCCTCTACAAACCTGACTTGAGTAACGTCAAACCTATCCAATCTTAGTACACTGTTTAATCAGTATCTTTCTCATTCTTTTAATCAATAAATTCAATGATGGGAAAAGCAAAGAAAACAAAAATATATAAAGTGACCATTTAGTAAAAAAAGTCACCTGTCCCTGTTTTTTTCTGATAACAATTTTCAAACACTGGTTTAGCTGCAAGAGCAACAATGAAACCTTGAAAACATGTTCTGAAGCACTATAAACCTTTTACAGGTTTTATTCATTTTAGAATTGAGCAATAATGCAGGGGGAGGACTGGTCTACTTAAGTTCATAAAACTGAAATAACCTTTACTGTTTTAGTCCACTCAACTTGACTTATGCAGAAATAATTACCAGAAAATAGTTAATTTGATTCCATGAAGATTTTCTGTCTTTGGCAAAAAAATATTCATCCTTCATGCAACTGAACCTTTGAGCAAACTGAAATACTTGGTATCATGTTACTATTGCAGTTTTATGAAACTGAATTATGTCATTTCTACACTGATTTCAACAAATAATTTTAGATATTTAGTGTTAACTGTATCCCCAAAAAAACAAATTACAATTACTTCTCTGCATACTTAGATAAATCAGTCCCTCTCCAATGCATAGGCATTGAAAACAGCAGAAATTTTAAAACTCAAGTAGAAATATAGGTCATTGTCAAATGAAAAAGAAGCTCAAGTGCATTTCTCTAGCGTTATGATACGTATTCAAAACCAGAGGTATAACTGCGCCTAAAAGCAGAATACTTCTACTATGTTTTGAAATTACCCTTCTGACTTGCCTGGTTTTACTTTAACACACTATTCATAAATGAATATTTATGTGTTTTGAAACAAATCACTTTGGAAGCAGAATTCCCTTTTGCAAATAGAAATATCTATAATGCTAAAAGAAAAAGAAAAAAGAAAAAAAAAAAGAGGACTCACAGTGTTCTTTCTCTCTCTGCCTCATTTATTCATCCATTTTATATTGTTGCCTTTTCCAGACTCAACATCATCTGAATCTGGGTACTCAAATTGAAGCTCGAGAGTCCTCTCCAGGATTTTAGAGGTGCTTAGCTCTCTCTAGTTGTCTACTGCAATAAAAACTGTAAGTGAGCTATTTCTGCAACTGCTCTTCAGTAGGGTTCAGTTGTTTGAAGTAAGGCACTCGTTTTGTAAAATGCTGGTCACAGATTTCATAACCTTCCTAAGTTTTTCTTCTTTTTCAATTGTAACCTGGTTTACCTGAACATTAACGACTTACTCTTTTTATAGTAAAACATTCTGTTTCAAATTATCCCAGTGAGAGAAACTGAACACGACTCATTCTTAATACCCTGCTGACTATAAAGCGGCCTTCACTGCCGCTTTTGCGATTTGGTAAACTACACTTCTGTCTCTAAATATTCTTCAGTCTGATGTTTGCTCTCAGAATGAGTCTCTGCGCAGGGCAGTGAAGGCAAGCCGCGGGTATTTGCCTTTTGCTCCGGTTTGCGCAAGGGGAGGCCGGTGCGGGCGGCGCTGCCGTGCGCGCTTTGGTCAGCAGAGGGCGCCCGCGCCCGCCCGTGCCGCGCGGAGCCCGCCCGGGGCCCGCCGCGCTCAGCGCTCGGATCGCGCTCGCAGCGTCCTGCTTCCTCCTGGGAAAACCGAACACTCCACACACCCCCACACAGCCGCAGGCTGGCACCTTAAGGCAGCAGTAGTCAGGTGCTCTGCGAGCACATGTTCACACTTCCCTGTGCATTTGTCACGAACACGAATGATTCAAACGCGTGTACAGCGCAGGAAGAAATCGAAAAGGTTATCAGCCTCTTAAATTCCATACAAGGAATGTGCTGTATTACGAGCATATTCTCCTTCTATTAAAAGCTAAAACATTTTCTCAAGACCACCTGTCAATTTAGAACAATTGTTTCAGTACTCTAAGGTAACTAGTCATACTGGAAACTTCAACAACCAAAAGCATTCTTCACACAGTGAAACTCTAATTAATCGGTTTGGGTTTTTTCATTTTAAAAAATCTAGGTACACAGCACAGAAGACATTTAGAGCTTCTAAGCACACAATCCTCCTTATATCTGATCAATATTGCTAAGACATGTAACTCTCGGGGATGGGGGAAGAGCAGGATTTAAAGGTGCTTGATTTTACACTGAAACACTATCTTCAGATTAGTATTTCATATGGACATTTTACACGTGCTTGTTATATCTTCTTTAAGCTTAGCCATCATCAGCTTCAACTCAAGAATTTTCTACGAATGCTGTCATGTAATCAGGTCTTTCAAGGGTCACAATACAGAATAAGCAGCTTTACACATTACATAGCATTACTAAAACACAGCAGAGATGGTGTTTTTTCAAACCTGCGTAGGTTAAAAAAGCATAATTTACTGTCTCACAGATTAAGATATTTAGCTGTACCAAAGTAACTGCAAAATTCCCACAGGGAGAAGTGGTTCCAAAACTTTTATTGTGCACAATTTGTATATATATAAATAAATAAATGCAAAAATTTGTGATACATGTAAAAAAAAATAAAAATAGCTCAGTACCAGGTATTACTTCCTTCAAGAAAAAACAATTACAAAAGGGACCTAACAAATTGACAGCGACAGCTAGTTCTTTCATTTGCATAAATTTTGTGAATAGTAATATATCTACACTTCGGACCATGCAGCTGACTGGTCTAAATAGCTTTTTCAAATAGAAAGCTTCACAAATGTAGCATTTTCATAGTAGGGACTGAATTTGTGGGTTTTGTATGTGGCATGCTATGTTTAATATTTCGTAAATAGTATGAGAACCTCACGGCTTTTTCAAAGACATCTTTCAAACTGAATATTGGAAAATGTTTGCATAAAGAAATCCAACATTTCCTTACTCCACATTCAAAATAAGATGTTAGTAACTCATTGCCTCATAGACTATCTAGATTAAGCTATTAGCAGAGATTATTACATTTTGTAATGAGTTTAATCTCACATGGGGCTGGGGTAAGAGAGGTCAAAGCTAAGGTTATCAAAACACATGGCAATTTTTCCATTAAGAATATAATTAAATAAATGAGGCCAAGAACCCAGAAAGTCCAAGCTTATTTTAAAATTTCACAATTTCATTTTATCCCAAACTGAAAGTAAGCTTAAAGACATTTGAAAGGATATGTTTTCCTTCCATCTTACTTGAGGTTAAATTGAGAGGTGCATTTTTAAAATTTCTTTCCAGGTAAATGACGTACATTTTATTTTATTAAACCTTGTTATTTTTAAAGTTAATGACAGTTGGAAAAAAACTTCAATAAGAAACACTGATACATTAAGTTAGTACTTATGCCATAAAAATACATGGAAATCAAAGACACAACCTTTCTTCATGGAAATGTTAATGAAGTAATGCAGTAGATGCAACACATGGATTATTAAAGTAAGTGAGGAAACTTTCAGAAGATGGATTAGCCAATAAATGCATGGGAATGAATAAAAATTCTTGAATGAGGAATTAAAATTGGCAGTGATTCATTAATTGGTGGAGTATTTCTACAACCTCCCTTCTCCTCTGCTATGTATGTCCCATGTCCATCATTAAACATGTCTCAGCACAGGTGCAGATACAAACACAACCATCCAGGTATTATTGCACAGGAAACTAGGTTAAAAAAATGAACCACACAACACAAAGCATCTCAAAGTTTCTTTTGAAGCATTTACATCTGAATCCTATTCATAAGAAATATGAATATATATTTACACATAATAACATTCAAGAATAAATGAAAAACGTGAGACAGGAACTGAGAAAGCATTTTGACTGCATTAAACATTTGTCTCTGCCTCTAGCTATTCCTAAGTATAAAATCCTGTTATCCTGCAAACTGAGAAGAAATGTTTCAAAAAGCCTGAGATACATATTGAAAGAAAGACTTGCTTTTACTTTTACTTCAAAATGAAACAGGAGATTGAAAACTGCTCCATACAGTGGAAAAATCAGCTGTAGTCTCCTAAAAGATTAACTAAATGTCAGAATATAGGGTAAAATGCCAAAAAAAGGGGTGTGAGCCTTCTTCAAGTCTGAGTAGAAATACCCAAAATAAATCCAGACCAAATGTCCACAACGATTTAAAGCACAGAAGAATGTTCTCAATGAAAATTTCGAGATAAGATTAGACATGCAACTTCTTACCAATATTATGTAAAAACATCAATTTTCAGACTCAAATATGAAGTAGAAATTATGACCTGAACTCCAGAATTTCTAGCTCAATTTTAATGCACCGATGTGTTTGCAAATAAAATTGTCCTTCTGAAACAAATATCAATTTTTAGATCAGGAATATCAACAAAAATGTTTTTAGGATGTTTTTTTTTTCTTTATACAGTTACATGTTATTCAAAATCTATATAATGTCTGTGTTGCTAGTGCCTCCTGCCCTAAAATAAACACAAAATATGTTTCAAGATAATTAACAGAACATGTTCATTTAAAATTATTCTTTGGATTATACAAACAAATAAGATTCTGGAATAATATTTTCCGTAATGTTGTCCATAGATAACAGAAGTATTTAATTGTCTTTCTGGTGAGATGTACAAAAGAGCTGTAAATATGTACAAATACATATACATAACACATATTTTGATTTTTTTACTTAATTCCAAATCTGTTTCTACAGATTTTTTGTTAATATTTTTGATTAATATTTCAAAAATTCTGCTTTCCTAAGGTTTAAGACATGAATTTCATTATCAGAATTCAGCAATCAAATGGTGTATGTGTGCAGGATGGTGGTTTTATTAAACAAAGCCTCATCTGAACAACAAAAATTCATTTTATATCACTACATTTTTGAGGGTTTTTTACATCACTAAATCTATCAGCTGAAATAGCTTTATTTCTATTAAGCAAGCAATAACAACAACAACAACAACAAAATCTTACCATAAAAGTCAACTCCTTCCTTTTGTGTTTATATTCTTAAAGACATTTTATGAACCATTTCATACTGAATGGTGTGCAAGCAATCCCAACAGTTGGGAATTGTGCGAAAAGTTGCACAGATTGACAGATGAAGTGAAAAGGTCTGTATTAATTTTCCAAATAAAGAAATGCACGGAGTGGTATTTCACTATGATTATACTCTTAAAGTACCAATTAGAACGCATATCAGAAACTAGAGCAAGTTGACACTCTACAATAAAGCAAATAATTTCCAGTTGGAGGGGCAGAAAATGTTAATATGCAATGTTCAAGACTACAAGAATCTTTGTAAAAGGAAGTAGCTAATAAGGTTTAATGATGCATGTCAGGAAGCCACAGTATGTAGGGAAACACAGCTGGCTTCATTTTGTAAACTATTTGATATACACATCTTTCTAGTTCACGATTATCAGCTGTGCAAGTGCCACAGGGGACAGTTTAGCCTTCAGATCAGGATATTCTTCTTGTTCTCTAAATTACAAGTAAAATACATTAATATAATATGGTGCTGTAGGCTAGTGCCCTGACTAAAGCTTATCAGCTTACAAAAAAGATTAAAGAACTCTTCTGTAAGATTCAGTTTGAACAATCTCAGCAGAATAAACAGGCTGAAGAATACAGAAATAATAAATATATTTATAATACAAATCTACACACATTTTTGAATGTCAGATTAAACCCTGAAAGTTACTAAAATAAACATGAAATGTCATTTATATTAATTCATACCATTCCATGAGGCATGTACTTCTTTTATTATTAAATTAATATTAATAAAGAAATCATGGGTATTATGGATAGATTGCAGCTATACAAAGCAGTATGCCTCCTGCTTTACTGCACTCCAAGTTGCTCAGTGACTGCAATATGCAGGTGACAGCAATTAGCAGCAGATGACAGAAGCACTTTGAATTTGTACCAGATGGCAGCTAAGGGTCATTGGAAGCTAGCAGACCTTCCACAAGGAAACTGTTGTGTAGTACAACTATAAAACTCTTCAGTACTTAGAAATAAATTATTCAGGTTCTCAAAGAAAATTGGAAGGTCAAAATAGAATATAAAATATTATGCAAGGCATTAAAAGCTCATCTAGTGTTTACAGAATAAAATACATTTAAATATAAAACAGTGCATACAGAGCTTAGCTTAACCTCACAATGGGGAGAGTCATTACAAAACTAGTAGGAACATCAGCTAATGTATTTGCTAAATGATTTAAACCTGTGTCCCAAAGGAGGAGCTACATAAACACACTTTTTCTTCAGTGCAAGAGTAAGATACTGACTGAATACATGCTTCAATGCAAGAGGAAAAAAAAGGCCAGGGGAAGCTCCATACACCAAATACAGCACTTTCATGGGTACCCCTCCGCACTTCTGCCAGTGCCCTTGAAAGTACTGTTTCACAGCTCAAACACAATTAGGTGTATCTCATTTGTAAAAATTAATTCCCACAACCTCCAAATTTATAAATACACACAAATTTAATTCAATACTTTTTAGCTGCAAATTGAGAGTGAGATTCCTTTAGATGGAGCACAGCCCTCCACTAGGTACTGCATAAACTACCTCAAAAAGCCAAGGAAAAGACAAATGGATTTGAGTGCAAAGGAGAAAGTAACGATATGGTAATAGCTGAAGCAAAAACCCAAAAGTGAGAATAAGAGGTGGACATACAGCCAGAGAACCTTTGGGAATTTCAGAAGTATGTATAGATAAGGTCAGTGAAATGGCTACTCAGCTGCTCACAGGGAATCTCTTCCCGTGCATAAAACTGTTAAGAAATCAACCATGCATTCACAAGCTGAAGCCAACAACTCAATAGGAGAGCAGATGAAAGATACATGAGTTGTGATGAAAGGAGCTTTAAAAGGAAGGTGACAGGGCTGGATAGGTTAAGGGGGAAGGAACACATGGAAAGATGCAGATAAGTGCTGAAGAGGTGAACCAGGACCACGATCTTTTATCATTGCAATATGAATGCACACTAACCAAGACAGCATTTTTCAAGGTAAACATATTGTGACAGATTACTATTTGATAATTTCATCTTAGCAGACTTAAACTTTCTTCTTCACAAAGGCACTACATTGTCAGAGAAAAAGGCATGTGTAATATGTGGAAGGAAAAGAAAGGAAGGAAGAAAGAAAAGAAAGGAAGAAAGAAAAGAAAGAAAGAAAAACTAGTAAAAGTATTAGACAGACCAGAGTAACAGGGTGGAGAAGTAGAAAAAAGAAAGGGGAAAGATAGTCAGAAGAAAGGTATATTGAATACAAAGCAGAGGACTGCTGCTGTCTGAATCTCTTCCAGAGACCATATAGTAGGGAATCCAACAAACTGAACCAAAAAGTTTTTCAACAGTTCTTTCAAAAAACCCAAAATAAACAACTGTCTAACCAATGTCAGACTTAGACTAGAAAAAGACAGGCAAAACAGAATAATCAAACAAAAGAAAACAAAAAAAAAACCCAAAAAACCAAAACCTATCCCTCAAACCCAGTAGGCATCAGTAAGAATCTTTTCTTTCTTGAGCTGAGTCACAAGTCATCTATCTTTGCTTTTATAAAAGAAAATATTTGAGTGGATTCCTTGGAGACTATGAGATTAAGAAAAGATTCCACAATGTCTCCAAATCATAAAAGAAATGAAACTGAATGATGTTTTGTACAAATAGTGTTTTGGGATACATTCCAAAAGATATGATGGGACGGGAATGAGCTTTAAGGACGTGTAGAGCAATCCACTCTTTACAAACTAATCCACAATTTAAACCACGTTATTTTTCACCTGGTACAAGCTGGAATGCTGATTTTAATGCAAAATCTATCCACAGGCTTGCTCTCTGAACAATGAGGTAAAAAAGAAGGCAAAGATTGTATTTGTTAAAATATGATAAGCTCATTACTTCAAGCGTGCAAACACAACTCAGTAAATTATCTTAGTTATGATCACTATGTTCAGCCTACATCAAAACAAATACTATGTCCTGATATGGAGAGAACTTTCCCTCTAGATATCACTGTAGACTAGGACTTCAAGTCACATGAATCATGACGGTTTCTGAGCCTCCAGTAATTAGAGAAATACATGAGACTTCAGCTGCATGAATTATTGAGTCATATAAATGAAAACCTCAAAAGATGTTTTTTTATACTTACTCTACACAAAGAGAAGGCTATCCAATAATAACACTCTACAATAATTAATACTTGTAAAGCACCCAAATACAAGTTGTGAAAATCCAATAAGCATCTACTCTAAGAATGCTGTGCAGGTCTTAAACATCCTAGTTTCCAACATTTAGGACATCCCTCTTTCATAATAATTGTAAAAAATAATAATAAATATACTTTGAACTTACCCATCACTAAAAATAATATCTCTATTCCTTCTTATATAGTTCCTTTCCATATTGGAAAAAAAATTAGGCTTATTCAGAAAAATATGAAAACAATTGGAGAAATCATAAAAAAAAATGCAAAGGACAAATTATATAGGCTTTTTTAAATAACACGTAGAGTTCAGAAGTACCTTAGGCACACCTGACTTTCTACACAGTTGCAACATCAAGTTTTTGGAACTGTATATTTCAGAAATGTGTTTGCATGGATCTTAACTTAGGAAAAAATAATTCCAAAAATAAGGTTTCAGATTTCCAATAAAATACACTAAGGAAAAAACCCACAGAAAAAAAAAGTGCTGACTGTGGTACATTGTTCTTATTAACAAACACCAAGTGCACAGAACATAACCCTGCTGTAGGAAAACACACAACAGCCTCCTTCCACACCATCAGTATTTTGGTTGCCATCACTTAGGATCGCTCACTGCCAGCAAGGCCTCACAGGTAGAGAAGTGCTGCAGTTCTCAGCTATGGGATGAGCTTCCAAGTACCCTCTAAGAGGCCATGCCCTTTGTCCCTACCCTCTCCACCTCCCAGCAGTCACATTTTGCCAAGGGCATGATTAAATTTGGAATGGCAACAAAGCCATAAGGAGCAATGTAAAGGTAAAAGCAAACTCCCATAGCTGATCAGCAGCAGTGGAGGCAGCAGCTGAGAGGAAATAGCCATCAGGTTCTGCCTCTTTGAGAGCTTACTGGGATATTCCACACAAGCCAAATGTGCAAGGAAACTCCCTTTTGCACTGTCTCCTGCAGAATTACAACATTTCAAATTATTTCTTTATTTTACTACAAATCATTCATTATAGCCTAGATAGCCCCAGGTAAAATACATGTCATTTCTGGTGAATAGGCTGAATAGCAGGCTGTTGCCATTCCATAACTTGATACATTTTCAGAATTGTCCTGACTATTTTGTGAGGGTAATCTATTTTAATAGATTAATAGAGTACTTCAGAAACGGTACAGTCCACCACTGATCCTTCCTTAAAATACCAGTGTGAAATGACATTGAACTACTGAGACAAATTCTAACCTACACATGTTCCAAAGATACTAAGATGACAAAATCCAAGCAAATTTTTAATGGGAGTCTCCAAAATGGGAAGAGAGAACATCAAGTAACATTCTTGATGAAAATCACAAGCATTTAGGTCTCCAAGTTAGACATGGCTTGTGGCTTGTCATTCACATTCTGGCACATATCAATTTTTATCCTTCTATAGCCTTATAATAAGGAATGATATTAACATTGTAGGAATTTTACAGCTGTGAATACATTATGTGACTCTGCAAAATCAGTGGGAGAGTTTGGCATGAATTAAAAAATACACAGTAAACTCCAAAGTTTACCCAGTTTATTCTCTCTCACTACCAAAAAGCAATTCCCTCGCTTGTTCTGTATATTGTTGTATAGCAATGATTTTGTTTAGAACTCAGCTCTATATTGTTGCCCATACTTTGCCTTGCAGTAGGATTGCAAATAGAAAGTGGCACCAATTCAAAATAGACAATGATTCAACATCCTTGTCCCAAGCAGCACAGCACAGCCAACCTCTTCAGTCTGGTCCTCGTGCAGCATTCAGGCTGAGTGCCTCAGGCACCACACAGCTACACAGAATACCACAAAACTCATATGCAGCCAGAAAAGACTTATCACAGGCCTTGGAATATCAATTCCATGATTTGTTGAATTGCTGGTTTCAGAACAAATAAGAAGTTAGGACATAGGTTATTCTGTAACTTTAATTTGTGAATTGATAGCAGACCACATCATGGAACAACTTCTCTAGCTCAGAGACATAACAGCAAAGTAGATAAGTAAGTGATGATTTAATATTTTTGAGATGCCAAAGAAAATACATTGGGATCAACTTTAAGGCTACAGGCATCATGTGCACACAAACCCAAAATTACAAGATTTTGAAACCTAAGAGTATTGTAAAACATTCAACTAGGTTGGATGAGAAATGAAGTTGAATACCTTAAATTGACCACTGTCAGTTACTATTTCTTTTGTGGCTCTTCCACTTCCCCCCCCTCCACGTCCTTTATCTCTTGTGCCTCAGTTTCCCATTTGTAGTACTACTATTTTATTTCTTTTGAGAACAATGTAAAGAAGAGAATAAAAATATATACACTGCTACTTGAAAAGCATTGCTAATGAGGATGAAAGTGCCCCACCATTCTCTGAAAAGAAGCAGTGTGCTGTAAATAAAATACATGAGTGTACAAAACCCCTCAGCACAACAGACTGTGTGCATTAAGTGATTTCTGCCCACATATACACTGAAGTCAATCAAGGTTTTCAGTCTTAATTTTTTCTTATTGTCTTAAAACATTAAAATATTAAAAACTGTTTTATAAATCTAGCTAGTTTTCTATAGTACTAATATATATACTAATATATACTAATCTTCTAGTTTTCTATATATCAAAAAAATTGAAAACTTCAGCTCCTTTACGTGGAATTATGCTTCTTCCACATTAGTCATCTAAGGACTGAAATCCCCACTCTGACATTCTTACTATTTCAGTTAATAATGTTAAAGATAATTATAGTCAGTAGAGGTTCTCTCCATCTCAGAGTAAAGGACACAGAGATTTTGTCTTTGGTTTGTCAAAAAACTGCTGACTGATTTTCAAGCATCAACATTCCTGCGTTCTAATTCTGGAACAATAAAAGGTGCCTCCTCTGCCATTTAGCCCTTTCTTTCCAAATTTTTAAAGAAAAATACCTTTTGTCTTCCTCCTTACCTAACACTCTTCCATCCTCCTTGCTGAGACAATCCAGGCTTTTCAAGGTGCTACTCTCCTTCCCTTCCTCAGAGAGAGATGACAACACATGGCAAGAAAAGCATCAACAACACTACATTATATGTATTTCCCTGTGGCCTGATCCCACAAATTCTCCTGTACACCAAGAGAGGGATTCCCATACTTCATGGGAAGCTGGTAGTTATAAATCCTTAACATTTGTCATGAAGAGCCAGGTAACAGTTTTCACTGTTCTACTCTTACCCTGACCCTACAGACATATAGCCAGAGACAGCCATTCTTCTCAAATACACTACGAACATCAAATTATCAATATAGTAAAAAAAGTATGCAAGTGAAGTTACTGGGCTCTTGCACAACAATAGCAGGATAAAGTCAATGCCCTTAAGAAGCTCTGAACAGAAGTGCAAATTGGACTTAGAAATATCAGCCTTTGGGGTAGAACAGGTAAGAATGGCTTACTAATGCCACTAACAAGATGTTGGACAATCTAATTTATTGATGTTCAAAAAAATGTGTCAAGGCAGAAGTAGCATGTATTTTGAGTATTGAAAAAACTATGCTGAAAAGGGAAATTGGTGAAGTGGCATCAGTTTCTGGGAACATATGAATCTGCTCCAGCTACTCCACTCCAAGAGGGAGGGGTGTCCTTTCTTAGCAAATATTTTTCAAAAATTATCCCCATAAAAAAGGGAGAAAGAGCACAGATAAAAGCCTTTTAAACACGGAGAAGTAAATTTGGTCAAAAAACACCAGGAAGAAATTTTGTAGGAGAGAAAGAATGAGAGACTGAGAGACTGAGAGAAACAGAGAGAGAGAGAGAGAGAGAGAGAGAGAGAGAGAGAGAGAGAGAGAAGCAAAGTGATTTTGCCTCAGTTTACCAGAAGAGCAAGGCTGTTTTCAAATAACCAAGGGCAACATATATACACAAAAAGAAAAAAACAAACCACCCCTTTGAGATTTTCATTTGTTAAAAAAACCAAATCAAACCAGCAAACAAGCAACAAAAGCAGGAACCACAAGAGTAGTTAGCTTTGAGGCTAGTTAAGAATTAGGGTAAAAACAATATTACTATTTTGATGGACACTAAATGGTTACTATGAAGTTTTACTTCTGATGTTAAAATTTAACAGCAGATGTAGAATTCCATAAAATAAGGAAGGGAGGAAGTGTTTCGAATGCTGCTTGTAAGGATTAGCAACACTAAAACTATTTTTATACTAATCTGAAGCACACGAGGCAGATTACATGCTGTAGCTTTTTTAGAAAGGCTACTGATTTCTCAGGAGTTCCATTTAAGATAATTTCTACTAATTTTGGTGCATTACTGCGTACATTCTGGGTGTATATATATGGAAAAGTTGAAGAAATTTTAATGTTTCAATTACAATAAACAAAATACATTCCCTTAAATTTATTTCCATCTCCTGCCAAGGATCCTGTGGTTTTTTAACTTCATCCCCAAAATCTGTTTCCATTGATGGAAACAAGTCACATTTGCAGAAGGGCTGAACCAACAGTCATGCTTTCTATGAAGACCAAAGCTGCAAAAGCAACTCTGAATTTAGATAACAAAAAAAACTGTTCTGCACTTTAAATAGGTATGAATGAGAACACTGCAAAATGCCAGACAAAATAAATAAATAACTTTAGTTTGTTAATTTCCCTCTTGGTTAATTAACACCTATAAATGACCTTTAGCATTGACAAGTCCAACTTCATCCAGAAAGACAAGGTTTAAGAATATCTATCCAAATAGGATTGATTATTGATTACAGCATTGTGAGGAGCACAATTCAATCTGATTTTTTTTTTCTTTAAAGGCTGGCACTGCATTCCTGAATAAGCTGATGTGACTGCCAATGAGGTAAAATGCAGAGAGTCATTATACTATAATGTTGATGTTACCACTTCCACATTTATCTGAAGCACAGAACACATATCATTTTAGACTGAAATTAAACCTTGCCAGAAATAATTTTTCTTTATATTGTTGGAATTAAAAGCATATTGAATTGATCCATTAAGAAAACTCTATGCCCTCTATCTTTGTGTTTTTCAGACTGTGTCTGCATCCTTAGGCAATGAAACAATTTTTACAATTGTAATAAAACAAGCAAGTGTTGACTTTAAGTTAAGAAAATTGTTGCTTGAATGACTAAATACTTCAGCTAACACAATAAATCCTTTAAGTTTAACATACAGATAAATCCCGTGCTTGAACAGGTACATAAATTTCACAATTTTTCTTATGCAAGTTTTCCTAAACTTATTTCAAAAGACTTTTAGTCTTTTGCTGAGTGTTTATAGAGCAGGTCTGCATCTCTAAATTTTAATATGGGTTCATTCAAAAAGCATCTACCATTAAGAAGGAAAACTAAAAATCAACCATTAGAGAAAACAAATTTATAGTATGACGTACAGCAGTAATGGTATTCTCCAGAAAAAAATACAACTATAGCACTTATCTCTATTTCAATGAAGAGAGGACTGATAAAAGAGTCAGAGCCATGTATTTCTTGCTTATTTCTGAACATATGAGTTTCAGTTTGACAGTGTAATTTAAGAATTATAGATCTCAGTGTTTGCTTTCTCCCAGAGAAAGAAAATACCAGCATCATTGAACTATGTTTCCAGTAAGAGTGTATCAACATGTTGTACAGGAAAATCTCTAAAATATTATTTTTATTTGTTTTCAAAGAGCAGCAGAGAGAAAGAATATGCCATTTAAGACTAGTTTCAAACAGCATTTCAAACAAATCTCTCTTAAAGCAGAAAAGGCTGCAGACTTTTCCCCCCAAGTTTGCAGCAACAGCACAATTGATCAATTTAATTTTAATTTTGTTTCAGTAAGTTGGATGCAAATTTCTTTTTTTAATGTTCAAATCTTTAATCTCTCAAATGTAATATATCTTCTATTGTCAAAGGCCATTTTAAACTCCCTTTTGGGTCCTAATGCTACATATCCTACCTAATGTGTAACTATTATCATCACACTTGAGAAAACACAGGAAGATTCCCAAATACACAGAGGAGGAATGAACTGTTTGTCTACCTTCTGCATGGCTAGCTATCACAAAATATCACCTACAGACAGAAGTGTCTTATCATACAGAAGTATGCAAACCAATCTCATCCCATGGTACAAGATAAAGACACAGTAAGATGCAGACTCCACAGAAAGGTACAGCTAAAACGACATCTTAAAAATGGTGACAACTATTTTTTACAGTGCAATACTCCATTTTATCAATTACTCAGCTGTGAGAGTTGTGTTTTCCTGTTATCAGTTCCCCAATTCATTCTTACTGGACATGTTATATGTTGGTTACTGCTTTAAATACGGTTGTTCAGTCCACACAGACAAAATCTCCATGCCAATACTATTGTTGAAATAGTCACATAGAAAAAATTTAACATTTACTAAAAGCCTAATACATCCCCAGAATTTGCTGAATTTAGGTAATGCATGTTACACTCATGCAAACTTCCCTATCAGTTTACTACATTAAATAATTCCATTTTAATCATTTGTGAGAATTATTTATTAGTCAGAAGTTGTTCAGAATTCTTAAGAGAAAGATTCTGTTACTAAAGGGCTCATCTTTGTATCAGGTAGAAGAGAAAATAACTGTCCAACACAAACATTCTGGTTCAATTTTATTATTTTAAAATGCATGTTACAAAGATTAAAATAATAAAAGAACATCTTAATCCTGGTAATGGTACATATCACCTGTCTCTGTCAATGAGACATTTAAAAGCATGTCTTTATCAGAAACACAAATCAATACACTCAGGGGACTGCAATAACTGCTTCAAGCAATTTGTATTATCATTTCACTCTTGATGTTCCTACTCAGAGCAACTTATTATGAATGGCGTGAAAATGGCAACCTGTCACAGTTGATTTTTTTCCTAAACCTCTTGCAATAATTTTTTCTTTTCTTAATATAATTATCTTCTTACTAATCACAGGTATAGGTTGTAAGGTAAGTTTTATTTCTTTAAAATTGAGAGTGCTCCCCAACTTACATTAGAAACATTAATGATTAAGTGAAGAGCTATTTGCTTTATTTAGAACTGAAAGAACCTTGTACAGAAGGAAGCACTGAAACTTCTGAAAAATCTCTTGAAAATGTTTTAATCACTTGCAAAAATCTCTGAAACTAGGTACTGACTGCAACATCAGTTATCTTGCTCTACCACCACTTGTAGCCTGAATAAACTTTATTCTGTTAGAAACACTCCTTAAAACTACTGTGTACCTTTAGCCAAATACTTTACAGTAAAACAACCTGGGAGAAGTGAAAATTAATATTTAGCTGTGAGACAGAATTATAAATGTCTGAAGATAAACATTCATATTTCAAAGAAAAATGCACCCATTACTACCTGTAACACTCTTAGCTAAAGGAAGAATAAATTTACTTTCAAAAGGAGACTGGCAGAATTCACTTCTTGTACCAAAATTCAAGGCAGCACCACACATGAAACACATCACAGTAAAAACTTCTAGATTTTTGGGTTTAGGTACATCTTTTTTTAAGTTTTCTGAGAACAAAATCTGGTAATCCCAGAGTAAGACTAACTTACCTTATTTTTTGGATTGGACGTGTTCATTACACTTCGTGTTTCCTTGCCTGTGTAAACAACAACACCAATTACAGTTCCTGAAAAACAAAAAAAACCCCAGAGATGTCAAGTAAATGAAAGAAAATTTTCCTGAATTAAAACTTGCACTAATTTAGTTCCTTAAATAAATCAATTTTATTAAAAACTCCCAACATTGATGTAACACTGAGAGTGGTTTTTTTTCAGAATGTAAAATGAAGAAGCATTTTAACTTCTGCAATAAACATCCACAAAGATGATAACATTCTTTCCTTCCTTTTTATGGAAACAATACCTCCAATGGAACTGGTTTGAAACTTGTATTTGAACTTAAAATTCCCTCCAATTGTTTTCAGAAGTTAGGATAGCACAAATAACTGCACAGGGAATTAAAACATGAGTAAAGCGATGCTGAACACATCACACACCAATTGTCTACCTTTGCCACCTATAATGGTGTAAAATCTGGTTCAGCCAATTAATTACTTTGATACAATGTTATACAGAAGTATTATCTACATTAGCTTATAAAATTTTAATTTTTTAATTATCTTTTACTTTTAACTATATTTTAGTCAATTTTTACAGCATGGAAAATTTAGCTTCAGCACCACCACTAAATAAGTTTTTATAGTAAACAAAATTTTATTCTTTTATTACTATGTCACATAACTCTTTTTAGCATTAAAAACTCCCCTTATTTCTATTACTTCATTAGTGACCTGAAATGGCTTCATGGCAGTACAACCAGTAACATGATTTTTTGGTGGTCACTATGCTATAAGGAAATAATAAATATAACTAATCAAACATCCCTGCTCAAAAAAATAAAAAAAAAGTAGAAGTATTACACATTTGTCTGACATTAACTTAATTTGTCTTTGATAATGTTCTGGTTTAGCATTAACTTATTTTTTGGTATGGAAGTAAGGGAACCAGTTATGGAAGTAATTCCCTGTATGGACCTTGGCAGCTTCCTTTACACTTGACAAAAAACCAATCAGTAGCTAATTTTGAATATTGACACATTGTTCTCACCCAACAGTATATTATAAGTATATTCTGGTGGGTGTGCTAGCGTTTAGCCAGCATTAAACCCATCACAAGCAATTAGAACCACATGTAAGATCTGCCACCATTACTCTGGTAGTGTAACAGGCTGTAAAAAATTGAAGAAACATGCAAAGACAAAAAAGATGATGGTGAAAGACGTTTGCATTAAAGATGTCTGCATTTACTCAAAAATAAGAATGTCTCCTGGTTTAATCCCAGGCAACTAGGTTTCATGCACTCACTTCCTCCCCAGAGCACCAATGATGGGATGGCAAGGAGAATACGGAAGAAGAAAAAACCTAAAAGGAAAGCAAAACCAACTAACCAACCAATTCCTCTTATCCAAAAAAAACCCTGTCACAACTCATGGGTTGAGATAAGAATGGTTTAATGATTGAAACAAAGTAAAACACAGCAACAATACTAGTAATACTTGTGATAATATTAATAATTATGAACACTGTATGAGAAAAAAAACAAACCCAAAAAACAATCCCAAAGACCCAAGTAAAACAAGTGATGCATAGTACCATTGCTCATACCCACTAATCAATGCCCAGGCCACCTCAAAATTCCTCCAATAGTCACTAATCCATAATTTCTGAGCCCTTTCTATTGTCTCCAAGCAATGTCCACATATCCCTTTGGGACACTTTAATTTGGAGTGATCCTGAGCTGACCTCTGTCCAGTAACCAGAACGTATTGGACAATATGCTGTAGGGAATCTCCTCCTGCATACTACAGCCTTCACAGGTATTTAGTTCAATAGAAGCTGGGGAGGACTCTACATTCCAGATGGCACATTTCTACAAAGTTTTGCCTGGCTAGCTCAGAAAAACAAACTGTCCTACTTCTCTCATATTTTACTCCTTGAAAAGTTGGTCTCAAAGGTGAAAGTCAGATAAATTCCATTTTGACTACTGAACTTAGAGCAGAATTTTGGTTAGATCTGACTAAATTGCTGCTTATAACAAGTTGTTGATCTAAGATTTTAAACTTTCTGGCATTAGCACAGTGTCAGTGGTAACTAAGTGTTCCTCAGATCTGAAGTACATTGGTGTAGGAAACTCCATCCCTAGTTTTTACTGTCTCACGGTGGTTGCACCAGGGACAGTTCTGGTGTCCAATAACATGAACTAAATCCAGTCTGGGATTTCTGGAAGCATAGCTGTATTGCAAGCCTCAGTTTATTAAAAGCAACGACTCAGGTATTTTAATGTATGGGACCTCTGCAAACTGGGTCTCCCACACTGGGCAATCACTGATGGGTACGGGCGCAGTGGTTACTGAGGGGGAGAGAAGCTAGGAGATACCACTACAATAAACATGGGCCTAGGGAAAGAAAAAATATACTTAAGATAGTCAGGCAAACTCTGAATCCACTGTGTGACTGTAGCAATTTTGGTATCTCCCAAATACTACAAGAACCATATAAAAACTAGGGTGTGCTCAAATTAAAGTTGTAGGTAGGAGTTTGCAGAAAATACTGCTTTTGACAGCTGTGCAGTTATATAAATTGTTCTGATTTTATCTAAAGTGACTTCACAAGACTGACATCTGCCAAGATGATGATGCAATTTCATTTATACAAATCTTCTCTTAATAGGTATCTCAGCAGGTTTCTCAGAAAGCTGCATTATCTTGTTCAGCATTTGAACCACACTGGTAATTACCATAAGTGGAGAACAAAAAGCTAAAGTCCACGCTGTAGTGGACCTTTTGAGGCTTTTAAAAATTTAACTGTTAACTTTCCTCTCTCCATTTCTAAAATGAAACCTAAGCTTTCAATAAACACAAACACCACAGTTGTTGATGCCACAAGCACAAATGATCTGAAAGAGAAGTAATTTAATTGAAGATAAACTAAGATGTTTTCAGAATACTTAGTGACTTAAGTTATTTGCTTATATTTAGAGGTGTTTCTCCAGGGACAGCAGTTTTGCAAGTTTTCACTAACCAAAATTTCCCTTCTTTCAGGCACTGTTATTAATTCCACAATGATAATACATATATTAAGAATGACAGAGACTCTGTG
>VZTB01004450.1:310815-321797 GCA_013397245.1 Thryothorus ludovicianus
TGCCTTGGCTCATTTCTACCCCTAATGAGAAGCCTACTGCAACATGTGAACTTCAGGGAAAAATATTTAGACTTTTAAAATGAAATGCAGGCTTGTATTTTCTTACCACATGCTTACAAAATATATACTCCTTGGGAAAATACTTCCAATAGAAAACTGCTTCCATGATTACTTTAAACTTCCCCTTTTTTCCTCCCCTCTTTCCTCCCAAGCAATAATGATCTGCAGATTGTAAACAGACCATGTCTCATAATCAGTTTGGAGCATATACAGATTTGTTACTCACTAGCAGCTGTGAAATGTGCTGTTTACAACTAAAGGGAACTTTAGGAGGTAGGATAATGAAGTGTGTTTAATCAAATTACAGACTGTCGCTAAACATTTTGCAAGAAAGGGGAGGTGATGTATTTATCAAAGAAGACAATAAATTCTACATATTGTCAATAATCAAAACCTATGCCCGTTTTTCATCTCTATTTTGAAACAATCACCAGGCCTAGGATGAGCTGCATAGAAATTTCTTTTTTCTAAAAAAGGAAAAATCTCCAACTAAAAACTTAAGTTTTTGTGTAGAGATCAGGAGACCCCTAGGTAGCAAGGAAACTATAGCTCTAACTCTCCTGAGTGAGGAAAAATTGTTTAAAAGGCTTGGAGAACCATTCTGTCAAAAACAGAGGGGAAGAGTGGGAGGATATGGAATTAGTCCTAAGAAGAAAACCACAAATTTTGACTCCAGACTTATATTCTGATGATCCTGGGATTAGCTCAGTTGGTTAGAGCTAATTATGGTGCTAATCGTGCCAAGGTTACGGCTCCAATTCCCATTATGGGCCACACACTTATGAGTTGGACTTGATGAGCCTAGTGGTTCTCTTACAATTCAGAATATTCTGTGAAAAATCATCCATGTTCTATAAGATTAGCCTTAAATTAAGAAAAAGGAGAATAATTTTTTGATTCTTACCTCAGGAATTAGTGCTGCAAGAATTATTTGCTATTCTCCTAAATCTTAATGCTTAGATTCCTGGTTTGATTTACAATTGTTCCTAAATTATTTCGATCTATGATTATGTTTTGTGTTTATTCCAAATAGAAAGTAATGAGAACTGGAAAATGTTCAAAAAGAGCAATAAGAGAGATCAACATAGCTTCCATACTAGATATGACTAATAAATCTGACTTCTAACAGGGAATATGACAGACATCTATGAAACAGGTACCTAAAAAGGGAGGATAGATACTGCTTATTTTTACCAAAGAAGAAAGAAGTCACAAATAAAGTCAGCAAAATTCAAATAATAGGCAATCATTCTTAAATATGTACTTAACCTGTGTAACTTCCTCCCATTTCAATGTTAAAAGGTTACACAGGTTCATGGGTGAACTGGGTAAGTTTTGAGAAGGAAAATTCATTGCAGATTACTTACAGAAAGCAACTATAACTCAGGAAATGTCTCTCATCTTGAGTTAAGAGACAGGAGGTATTACTGTGTCCTTACTCTAGGTGTATTCTACTTCCCAGCACTCTGCTTCTGGCTGTTGTCAAGAACAGGATACTAACACAGGTAAATATTTTGTTTTCACTTATTCTTCAGTTACCAGATTTTTAAGACTGATTAGTGAAACTCTTCCATATTACAATAAATCAAAAGCCCTGCAATGCTTGTGGAGAGCTAACAAGAGGGTCAGGAAAAAGTCAGCTGTTCAATGTCTACCAGTAATACAAGATTTGGTAAAATACCTTCTTTTAGGTCATTCAAAATAGGAAAACATCAAATGAGCTCTCTCCACTCATGCTCATCCACAGAAGGGTCTGGCCAATCACTTATCTTCTGCTTATTTAATTATAATACTTTCATATTTTTATACCCTCGCCTATTATTTCCACCTCTCTACAGTTCATTCCATTTCCCAAATACTTCATCTTCTATGCCCAAAGAGATGATGACTTACCCTTATTTTTGTTTTGGGTTACTCAAATGTAAAATAAAATGTGCATTTAACGGTTATGTGTTTAGCTATTTCGCACAGTTTTTATTTGTACTACTGGAGAGATGGTAGGGATAGATGAAACAGGAAGGACAAGAACTGCAATTCCTGAATGAGACCTGACCTGTGTTAAGGAGAAATTTAGGCAAATTTTCTGACACTAACAGAACAATTTATGTTTCATGTTAAATGAAATTCACCACTTGCTCTCACAGCAGAAATTTGATGTACAAGGGCTTCTTTGTCCAGCTGACAAAGTTTCCACTTAAGGTCTGCTGGGTTGAATTTCATTTGGCAGCTGTGTGTTTCTTGGTCTTTGAGTTCTAAATTAAGTTCATTACCAGAATAGTGCAGTTCAGTATTATATTCAAGCTTCATATTCAGGCTCAGTTTTTTAATCTGCGAATAGCACTGATCATAGAGGTTTAAATTCTCTATAGTTTTTTTTCAGAAATTAGTCTGTAGCTTTGCATGTGCAGAGAGAGAGGAAAGATGATCAGTGAAATAAAAATTGCATACAACTCATTCTCAGTTATTTCATAATTAATTTCATAAAGTCCTTTCATGAATTCATAATACAGCTGACCGAGGATTATGACAAATTTCAAGGAGTCATTTAAAAAGCTTCAAAGCTATTTTTTAAGAAATTTGTGTAAATAACAAGAGAGGTCTTTAAGACTAAATACCTAATCCTTGAGTGAACCAGTGCACCACTTCTATTTGACCTTTTCTGTCTCTGTTATTGCATGACAGGATGCAGTGCAACAACCTCCACGAATTTTTGTAGGGAAGTGGAATGCACGTTAATTTACTTGAATCACTGAAAGAGATTCCTTCCCCAACCCAACCCCACAGTTAATTTTTCTGGCTATGTTCCTTTTACTGGCATGTGTTTTGGACAGGGTCAGATTAGGCTCCACACACACTAGCTCCTGTCAAACTGTCTGTATAGTTGTTACTGCCAGCATAAAGGAAGGGGAGTCTAAAGGATGGGCAAAACATAATGCCATTCCCTTCAGTGGCAACATAAAAGTAAGCCAGATTGAAGTGAACACAACCATTACTTCAAAACAGGTAATTCTTTAAAAGTAAACATGAATTAAAAAAAAGACTTAATGTTCTCCCTACTAAAATGCAAGATGTATCCAAGAAAACACTTGTATAATTAGCATCAGGCCAGACATCCTACTCATAAATGAATACAGCTACATGCATCAGGGTAGTCTTTTTTAAGCATCTAACAAGATGCTATATAGTAAAAAATTATATATATTATACAATTTAGTTCTGTGCCATATGAAGAAAAAAAAAATTACTGAACCAAACTCAATGGCATCTGTTTTCTAAGATTGCTATTAGAATATAAAAAGTTAAGATACATTTCCAAAGTAAATGAAGAGACCATGGGGACAGCACAGAGCTGCAATACAAAAGAAATAAAAGGAAAATATTCTTAGGGGAATATGAAAGAAAAACCCAAATTTAAACAAAAAAATAGCCAAGGTTAAAAGCAAAAGACTTTCCATGATTCTAGCAGAAGTAAGCAAAGGTTAAATAATACTGGCCATGCCAATACACACTGATGTAATGCTCTAGAATACTCTTTAGGCTCTAACTGAAAAAAGTTGATTTAAGAAGTATGGTTACCTTTTATTGTCTTTTTACAGATTTTCAGCATTGATAAAATAACTCCCTTATTTATCAAGCCTTCAGAGGAGCATCAGACAGAGGAGAAACTCTACATCTGTTTACATCCTTGTTCTGTACACCACAATTTAAAAATAAGCTCAGCCAAGACATAATGATGCCCTCAGAACAAAAAAAGCTATCTCATAAATTTCCAAACCCCATTAATTTAGCTCATCTATTGTTTTTTGATAGGCTGTCTAGGAAACGTGGAAGGAGAAGAGGAATTAATTTATGCCATTATTTAAGGGCCAGCCATGACCATGCAAGGACACGTATTCAGTCATGCACTGACTGCGTATAATGCACCAAAAATCTATGGAGAACGATGGAAAACAGCTTCATGTGAAGCTTGCAGATATCACTAGAGTACAGCAAAGCTTTTATGCCTCCTGACATGATTATGCAGGTGGTCTGCAAAAGCTGTCTTCTGTCAGCTCTCAGGTTTTTTGTTGATAGATTTCCACTTAGACCTTGCTTGCTCCTAGAAACTCCAGCACTGTGCTCCCAAGCTTCTGGTTTGTTTTATGGACGCGCACTTTTTAAAATTATCTAAGTTTGTCTTTTACATTGTTAGTACTCTGTCTCCATAATGGGGGGAAAAAAGAAAAAGAAAAATCAATGTGCTATTACCCTGTCAACCTACCCTTGCAAGAATTCTTTGAACATCAATGCTTAAGTAGAAAAAATGTATGCATTAGCATCACTAAGCACACTAATTTTTTTTTGCTTTAACATAAAATAGAAATTAGATGCAAGAACTGATTTATTATAAGAAGCAAGGGCTCACAGCAAAAACAGAAAGATAAATCAGTAAATAAGTGTCCTAAAACAACATTTCACAATGGAAAAGGTACACCTCTAACAATAATCAACCTTTGAAAAATCTAGTGTGGTTCACTGTTAACCAAATTTGAGGGCAATCCCCTCAGATGCTTTACATAGAAGTTTGGCTTAAACTATCCTTGCTACTGAAGCACCCAAAAAACCATTTATGCAATCCTGAAACCATAAAATGCACCACAGTTATTTAAACATTGGGGTGTTTGGATCATACAGCTCTTATGATGTGTACAAACAACAACACAAATTATGATGATTTCCCAATGTCTCAATTACTTATACCAGAGTTGTTAAAAAGATTCTAGAGTTCAATACACGTGTAGGAAAGTACACACTTAGCCACTGAGAGGAATAATATGAATTTACAGCTGTTAATAGGAGTTTCATTTGAACAACTGGTCAATACAAGGTTTAAGTAAACACTGTTGCTTACTGCTTTAGAAGGTGTGAACAAATGACATTTACTTTGTAGGCAGCATGGACTACACAACTGGTATAAATTGGTCTTCAAGAGGCAGCAACTGCAATATCTCATTCATCAGTGTATTTACAATTGTGAACTGGAATTCCAATTACAGAACAAAATCTATTACCAATTTGAGTCAGAGGTAAAAAGCCCTTCTTTTTACCTACCCAGCAGTTAATTCTCTCAAATTATTTTAGAAACAAACATCAAGAGGAATGAGTCTAACACCACTGAGTTTGGCTAAAATAAACAGAACAATCACTATATCTGCTAACTTACTGCTACAAAACTGTAAATCTATTAAAAAAAAAATTACTACCTATTAAGACACTGCTTTAAAGGGTCAACTTTAGCAGGCCACCTTTTGAAAACAACAGAAATAAGTCATGGATATTATTGCATTGTTATTTGCATAATCAATTTAGAATATAATTATCTCTGGAAAAAAGATTCCATAGAAAACCCCCAGAAGAAGCTTTTAGCTTTATTTTTACTTTGAGAAAATTGAACTTTGGAAGTACAGCAGAAATGCTGTTAAACAAGGCACACTTTTATTGCACATAAACTAGCAGATGCATTGTCTCAGACTACTGTTATTATCCAACTTGTCAATTTTTGACATATATGAACAATACATCAGATGCCTGGAAACAAAGTATACTGTCCACAAAGAGTTTCAAATAAAAAAATTAAAATTATGTCACCCAACAAATATTCAACTCTCCAATTCCGATTTTTTCAGATATGCCTTACACCTTAGTTTTCTGCAATACTTGTTTAACAAGGTATCTTTTATATGAAGTATTACCATGCAGGAACATTGGAAAAAACACTGTTATAAAGCCAAGGAAAGATCTGATACAATGTTGACACTACCTGTATGACTGAGGTATTAAAGAGGGAAGTAGAATATGTACTTTTGTGGACTACTTACCCTTGTGAAGGTACCCTCAAAACTGTGAATATCCAGCTGTGGCTTCTGAGCATAAACATAAGCATTGATTGAAAAGAGATCCTGTAAAACAGAATAATGTACTTATTATTACTTAAACTTAAATATAATCATGTATTGAAGGCCTGGTAAAGATCCCAGTTTATGACTTCCACCAATCCACCCCAAACAAAGCTCACACAACTTTTACCCAACTAAGAAACATGGTGTTTTTTTTCCAGTACATCTTGTTATAGAGGAATCAGTTTCAAGTTTATATCCTAAACGTGTTGATAGTTCAAACACTAAACTGATATTTTATCTATTTTCTTTTAACAGCCTCATTTTAATTAATAATAGTGTAATCTTAAAATATTTCCAGATATTTGTCCTTTTCAAAATAAAGTGCAGGAGTGAGAAGTGCTGGTTTATTTGTTGATTGGGTTTTTTTAATGAAACTGGAAAAAAATACTTTTCCAGCAAGGACAAGGCCAACTGAGTGCAAGAGGAAACAATGAAATGGATTAAAATTCTCTTGAATGCCCTAGTACCACTGTGAAAACCCCATGAGAAACCCTATCAGCTTCAGGAACACCTGGCTACATCAACAGGGTTACTCAAATGTTTAAATTCAGGGATACATCAAAAGTAGTCTGATAAAATTTAGTCTAATATATGTGGTACCACTACTCATGACAGCAAACAATCCACAAATGTTCATACTTTAAAACTAAGAAGAACAGGAAACTCCTAAGACAGTACAGTAGCAGCCTCTATAAACAGATGGCAGTATAGTATAAACAAAAGAAAAAAAAAATCTGATAAATCTGATGATTGTTAGATCTTAAGAGCTGTCCCCAGAGATCTAGGGAGTTTCACCCTAAAATTCTGAAACAATTATTTCAGCAAATAATTGTTCTAAAACATCCATCTTCAACGAAGAAAATACTACAGACTAAAACCCTGATACAAAGGAATTTTTCAATCACAAAAGCAAATTTTTGGTGCTTTTTAGAAGGTCAGGACCAACAGCAGCAAAGGGATTTCAAAAGAAGTTGAGCATTCATGCATGGATACACAACAGTCCAATTTCTAGAATGGAGCAGATGCAGATGCTTGATACCAAGTCCCAGCCAATCTAAGAATTTTAACCTCTGATCAACACAAGGTTGTACACCTTCCCACTCCATGTAGCACCTAATTATTTGGGTTATCTCCATCCCTTATTACTAGCTGCATCTTGCAAAACGCTAATCAAACACCATCTCTGGGGACCAAATTACATGGGTACAATACCCTGTTCATGCTAGCTAGAATGCGCTGCCTTACAAAGTAGAATTAATTTTACAGCCTCTTTCATGGACATATAACCATACCTCGGCACAAATACTTTTAAAAGTAGACCATTATTTTTTTTCCCATGACTTTGAATTTAAGAATTTTTCACAATTTGAACAGTACAAAAATTAACTAAAGGTATCTGTGTTAATGTCTTAAAGGCCAAAATTTATATCCTTTAGTTTCTCTGATACAATGGATAGATTCATGAATATCACTATATTTTTGTTTTTCCTTATCAAAATGGATGTTTTCTTAAAATCTAATGTACATTTATGAATGTTCGACTTTAGTTTAAAAATGCATAGCTCTATAAATAATGAATTGTGCTTATATTCTGCAGATAAGAAATCCCTCAGCCTGCAAAAAACACACACACTTTATATTTCATATGCTTTTTAAAACATGAATGAAATCGGAGTGCTGAATCTCAGAACTTATCTTTATCTTGAACCACTAGACATTTATTGAAATCTATCACATGAAGTTCATTCATTGCACCCTTGTTCTTCCAACCTACTTTCAACGGGTTCAAGAGAAATAATTCATATGAAACTAATACACACGTGGTGTCCTATATCTTCATCATTCACTTCTCTCCAATCTGTTATCACCTACAATTTAGCTAATCTAAGCTATTATGTCCTTTATTATGCAAAGAAAAATAAAGTCTTTCAGTAGTGGATAACACAGAAGAAAACTAATACCACACACATACTCATATACACAATAAAAACTGCTAGTGAAATGCGTCAGCTTCTCTCTTTTCAAAGAACACCTTAGTGGGAAGCAAAATTAAAATAAAAGAAAGCAGAAACATTCACCTTTTTTAAGTGAATAGGCATTTGTACAGTAATATATTTTCTTTGTTTCTAATATTTCTATTTTTTTCTACTATGATCTTCTACTTATTTATAAATGTAAAAATTTCTACCTACCATACTCCTTTGGTATCTTTTGATGCTATAGCTCCTCTTTTGTATTTCTGATTTAACATCTAAATTTGTGTTTTCCTTTTTCTCCTTTATCAATTTCAACTATGAAACAAACTTATCTTTGTGAAAAATTGAGATCTCCATGTTATTTGCATTACTTTGAAAGGATACAAGCTAGAACTGCCCTAGTATTCCAGAAATGCATAGGGTTTTCCTGTAAAATTAAAAAAAAACAAAACTATGCTCTGGGGGAACTCTAGGGTGTTTGCCCATTGGCACTTCATTCATGAGCAGCAGAAAGACATAAAAACATATTACTTGTGCTCAGTAGATTTCTGAAGTATTTTTTTCATTATTAGTCTAAAGAAAAGAGTTAAAGATTCTTATTTTCTGTAGCCAAGTGTTCTGTACTCCAACTGGACACCATTCTCAGGCCAATAAAAGATGGTAGTTTTATAATATGAGATAAAGAAAGAAAAACTTGAAGAATGATACCCTTACAGAAGACAAATTTCCTACGAACTCTATTCAACAATCAGCAAAGGTTACTGAAATACAAAGATGTTTCTTAACCAAGAAAAACTTGAAGAATGATACCCTTACAGAAGACAAATTTCCTACGAACTCTATTCAACAATCAGCAAAGGTTACTGAAATACAAAGATGTTTCTTAACCAAGAAAAACTTGAAGAATGATACCCTTACAGAAGACAAATTTCCTACGAACTCTATTCAACAATCAGCAAAGGTTACTGAAATACAAAGATGTTTCTTAACCAAGTGCTGCTTTTCCAGTATGGAAGCTGCTCATTTCTCCTCTCAATGTCTTGAAAAAAATCATGAGGGTGCCTTTAACAAGGAGCCATCAAGATTTGTAAGCAGAAGTACATGTAAATATAATTTCTACTCACTAGTCAAGAAAAAAATTACCTTGTTAGGTTATGTCATTGCTTTCCTTTATATAAAAGCAGGGGAAAGGGAAATTACCTTAAATAAAGGATTTGATTCTATTATTTTTAGAAAAGGCAACTATTTTTATTAATGATTTGACTAATGGGGATTTTGTGAAACTCAGCTTCAGTAAAGACTTATTTTCATACTAATTCACTGAACTGCTGATTCACTGAAGCCAAATAGTTCTACTGATACCTTCAATGGAAACAGTATTCTACATCTAAAATTACGATCACTTTTAGTATGCAATAAGGGCAAATGACCTCAGTTATTTTCTTACTCAAGACAAAAAAACATGTTTGGGTGGGGATTGTAACACTTCTAGATTAAAAAAACTAAAGAAAGACTCGAATCTCAAGTAAAAAAATAGTCTTATATAACAGTAGATAAATTTTTCTTAAAACATTGATATGAATTTAATTATCTCATACTTAAAAATAATAATTGAGAAGAATTCATTACATTCTTCTACACTGCAATTCAGAAAATGACTTTGTGATGGCACAATAATGAAAATGTTCTCTTTTGCATTTCACAATTTAAAAATCACCACAGTTATCAATAACATAGAAAAATCTCCTCTATTAGGTCAAGGGCAACATTTGTTCACCTTACTTAAAGATCATTAAAATACATTCTTAATCATAACATGTAGTTCATTGCAAATAAAATTGCCTTTGGTTCAATAAAACTAATTAAATGTAAATGGTATTGTTTACTGCCGTATGGATCTTCTGATATAAATCAGCAAGTCACCATTTATTGAAAATTACAGTGACCTCACTGCTGTTAATAAATATAGCTGATCACACAAGCTAGAGAAGAATGCCTCAGAACTCGTGTATTGCCAGAACTGTCTCACCTATAACTATGAAACTGCAAGAAACCTAATCTAGGTGTTACCATATTTGCTGCTCAGCCATCATTAAGTGACTTGCTGAAATTTTAATTCTCTGATCACATTAAGTGCTTTAGAAAGATAACAAAATCTGTACCGATCATCTTGGTGGTGTCATCTGTTCTTTAAGAAAAGCTCTGAAGGTCTGCAGGTTTGTTTGTTCTGGGTGTCACAGTGGGTAGGATTACAGTGCTGCTCTGGTGACACGGCTGACAGCTCATGCCAACACAAGATACTCTCCTACCTGAAAGGAGGTTGTAGCGAGGTGGGGGTCAGTCTCTTCTCCCAGGTGACAAGTGACAGGAGCAGAGGAAATGGCCCCAAGTTGCTCTAGGGGAGGTTTAGATTAGATTTTAGAAAAATTTTCATCATAGAAAGGGTGGTCAAGCTTTGGAACAGGTTGTCCAGGGAGTGGTGGAATCACTATCCCTGGAAGGGTTCAAAAGGCATGAGGATGTAGCACAGAGTTTAGTGGTGAACACAGTGGAGCTGTACACCAGATTCAACAATCTTAGAGGTCTTTTCCAACCTTAATGACTATGATTTCCAATCTTAATGACTTTATGACAACTAAGGAAATCAAAATGAGTGACAATTATGGAGAGTTTATTCTAACCAACACAAGAGCTGAATGTTCATGGTCTATTTTATGCTCAACTCTCATAAATTATATTTTTTAATTATTAAGAATATATTTTAACATGGAAGTGTGAACTCTAAGTCTCAGCTCTGAAGCACATCACAAACACCTGGAGAAGCCACTGTGACAGGGATGTGTGATGAGTCTCTGAAGGCCACTGAAGGCAGAGGCTGGCTGGAATAACGTGATCCATCCGGTAAGAGCCCAAAAAGTCAGCCCAGGATAGAGAGGGCAGAGCCGCAGGGACTGCACCCCGCTGCTCTGGCTGGCACGGGCTCTGCCCGGGAGCAGCAGCCGGGTGC
>VZTB01004451.1:0-13236 GCA_013397245.1 Thryothorus ludovicianus
AAGAACATCTCTGCGCCTCAGCCTTCACACCTGTCGTGTTTCTTAAGCCACGCTCCTGAGCCAAACTGGGTTTGATGTAGCAAGAAGAAATCCCCTCTTGGCAGACTGATCCATGTCACTATTGCCTGGCTATCTTTACCCATGTTGCAAGTGTACTATTCACCAGAGTGAGCCGTAATCTTTCTAGCTCATGTAATAAATGCAGGGAAGAAATGTCAGATTCAGTTCTTTATGTATTGCCAGACAGAATATAGCATTCCAGTTGTTAAAAACTAAGAATTGCTTTGTATTATGACAAAGTTTTTATGCTGTTGTTACTAATGCTAGTTAATATTTGCAATTTGCTGTGTAACAACATTCAGACAGAACAGAGCTCACACGGAGAACCCTCTCATGCCCCTCAGACAAGTTTCACAAGAGACAATTTGCTCATGTCTTTTGAAAAGAACAGCAGTTTTGCCAGGAAAACAAAGCAAGAATGAGTCTGGCCAGCATTCAAAACATTCAAATCTCAGCGCAATTTTTTGCAGACAGGTTGTGGCAAAAACAAATCCTCAAGACAACTTTACACTTTCTAAAGTAGTTGCTCTAAATTTTCCACACTAGCAGATGTAGTGAGTCAAAACCCATGTAAAGATCTTAATATGAAAAGTCAGCAGGCCTATAATTACCACAAACCTCTGCAGAGGCTGGATTTACCTTCTACATTTCTTCTGATGGAGATTTTAGGAGCTGTGTCTTTATACACAGCTGCATCTTACAATAAGAAAGCATTACTCACTGAAAAGATAATTATTTTGCTACTCATGGTTTCAAAATACAGCCATTTTTTAACTGCTTGGATTTCTAAACCAACCCTACTTTATTCTGCAGATAGACTCTTGGGTTCAGTGCATATGGTCTTTGCAAAGCAACAGGTAAAACCCTTACTTTGTTTGAATATAAAATATATCTGTCTGTGACCTTTAAAAAAATTTAATGTAGCAATTTAGAGAGATGCTCAAGATAATTTTTTTATTGTTAAAATCTTTAATGGTTGTAACCACAGTAAGAGAGGAGAGTCAATGTCCTCACAAGCTTCAGCTGGTTGTTCTGTGTAGGCAGACTTGAACCACAAAAGGTATGGACATGAAAAGAGGTGGAGTTTGCAGAGACACTGCCTTAATAATTCAAATTTTTATTGGCAATGCATTTTGCGCCTCCAGGCTTTTTAAAAGTATAGCAAACGATAAAATAATAGTTGCAGGACTGGTTTCCTGGTTCAAGTATCATGGAAATATTTAGGAGGAAAAAGAGTAATTCTTCATTTTTGTGTGGGCAAAACATTGACAGGCACATGTCATTTGCAGGCCTCAAGCTGGTCATTTGGCATGCTAATGTCAGCTAGCATCCCAACATATAGAGAAATTATTTGGTGATTTCTTCTCAATAAACTCTGCCCTGAAGTTAGTGATTTTTTTTTTTACTGTAATCCTGTTTCAGCTCAGAAGAAACAGTCAAATGAGTGGCGTGAGCTAAATGTCAGTTCTGACAACTATATTCCACCTGTCAGATTTCTAGTGCAGTCTGAAATCAATTTATTTTGTTCCTGTCTCCATGTGCTAATCAACTTGCATCTCTGAAGCAACTGCTGCTGAAAGTAAGTAGCAAAAATCTTATACAGCTGATATGTTGGGTTTGCTTGTCATCTATTTTCTGATAAATTGTTTTACATAAAAATACACAAGAGTTTGTGAAATTACTCCAATTTTCACCCAGAACTGAATCCTAGATGGAGTCCAACTGTGCTTCTAGTTGGAATCAGGATTCTAGGGGATTTTAATCATGCCTGAGACTAGCATGAAGTTATAAACATCAGAGGTTGAACTTGATGATTTTGGAGGTCATCTCCAACCTTGATTCCATCTAATGATTCTCTCTTTCTGTGATCTGTAACAACAGTTAGATGACTTGTCTCATTTTTTATCCAGTATTTCAGAAACATTAGACATGCTCTGATCACAAGATTTGCTCCAAGTCAAACTCGAAGGACTTGGACTAATGGTTTGAAAAATTACTTAGTATTACATCAATCTGCAAGGTATTCAGTCAACATTTATGGATTTTCATCTGCTTTCTTTTAATGTGATGAATCTGAGGTGTAAATACTTTTCATCGTAGCAATCCACAGAGTGCCCTTTCTGGGTTTGTGACTAAAGCAATGCTGGTGACACATCAGTTTGAGCATTGCTGAGCAGTGCTTTTAGAACATCACGGGTGTCTCTTTTTTTCCACTCTGCCCCTGCAGCAAGTAGGCTGGAGATGGGCAAGGAAGTGGGAGGGCAACTGTGGAAGACACGGGGAGGGAGATTTAGGGTAGGTGACCATTGCTCAGTGACTGGCTGGGCAGGGACGTACTTCTAGAACATGAGAAGTGACTGCATCATTGTCATCACTCGTGTGTGGGTTCTCTCCTCCTCCCCTTCTCCTCTCTTATTTGTTTATTAAACTATCTTTATCTCAACTCGTGAGTTTTCTTGCCTTTACTCTTCCAAATCTCTCCTCCATCCCACTGGGAGTGGCAGGAGTGGTGCCTGCTGACCACGGAGTGCCCACTCCATGTGAGTATGTGCAACATGTGATGGATGTGATTGGTACCTTCTGACTCATTTGTTGTTTGAATTCTCTCAGTGTTTCAAAAGCAATGCCAATGAACACTGAAAAATGTAAAAAGATGTGAAAATCTCTCTAGATTTAAAGATTCTCAGATTTTCTGGTATTTAAGCCATAAATGAGATGGCACAGTTGCCTGGGGCAGTTTCTAGCGCAGACAAATTCCTGCAGCTATTTGCCATTAGAAAATCAAGCTTGAAAAACCCCACTGAAACCAAAACCAAACAATTCAGAGAATAAAATCTATTTGCTCTTAGATCTCAGGTGCCAATCTGAGGATATCTGAGTAAAACTATGATACATTAACAGAGTAAAATGAAGGTTTAGCACTAACAGAAAATTGCAGCTTTATTCAAGCATACTAAAAGTTTACCCATGAAAATTTTCCTAGATATCAGTCAGTGGCCATTCCACAAAAACACCAGGACACCTTTTTATGTGTTGCATGAAGCTTTTCTTCTTGAAAAAAGAAAAAATGTCAAGAAAACATAAAATTCTATCAATGCCCAAGCTTCAGTAGAGAGCCTCAGGTATTTTCTGGTGGATATCAATGTTAATGATGGTAATATCTTTTTAAAGCATAAAAATATCCAGTCCTAGAAGAGCAGTACTGAATCAAATTTTCATTTAGAAAAGACCAAATTCTTTCTTATTTTTATATGCAAGTCTGTCTGTCCTTTCTTCATGTGAGGAACTCTTCCACTTCAATTTTATTGTAATGAAGTTGAAACTAGCCTTTTTCACTGGAGTTAGCTTTTATATGTACACAGCATATTGAGAATCTAATTGTAAGAAAAGCTTTGAAGGATTTCTTACTAATGCAAAAGCATAGTTTGTTGAAGAAATGAAAGATTGGAGCCAATTATACAGTATGGCTGCTATAAATTTTTTCAAATACAGCATCAAATGCATTCTATTCCATCCATTTATCCTGTAAGTTTAAAATATGACTCACAAACATGAATCATACTTTTTCTGTGATTACCTCCCTAAAATTTCTGGCAATTCCTACATTAAGAACAATTATTATGCAAAAGAGATGGACAAAAGCAGACTAACGGCAACCTGATGGAGCATTTAGAGTGACAAAGGCATGCAAGATTCAAAGATGTTACACTTCCTTTGCAGGCACCAAAACTTCTCCAATTCTACTTACACAAGTTCTAATCAAAGGACAAAATTTTATTTGGAGTTATCTCCTTTGTAGGTCAGCACTTTCTGTTACTTGGAAAGAGAAAATAGATCATTAAAAGGGATATATCAGCAGGAGAATGGGTTGAAAGTGCTTTAGAAAAATGAAAAAGAAATAGAAGTAAAGTTGCACAGAAGAAGAATCTTTCCACCTCTTGATCTGCCCAGCATTCATGGGGGCATATCCTACTGTGTGTAAAAAATGTGTGTGAAAACCTCTTGGTTCCCAGAAAATTAGGTACAATTTGTGCCTGTTTCCAGTAAAGGCTGAGTAATAGGACTTCCATGTTACCCTCAATCTTTTATCTTCCTGTTTTTATTTGAGGTAGGGAGAACATATCTTGTTTGCGGGAAAAAAAAAAGTCTTTGTTGAAGAGGTAGTGATTCTCTATCACACTCCATATTACAGCTTCAGCACAAGACCTGAGTGAACACATTTTTCTAATCACTTACACCTAATCTTTGTCCCCTGATTCTCTAAGTTCACATTAAAAGAGAATTTGAGCAGAGCTGCCTTTCCAGACAGAGAGCACTAAGTGACAGACAGCTGTTCTTGATTTCCTCCAGCATGGCCCCAGCATATATAAGTTGCCTGGCGTATCTTCATCAATATTGCACACAGAATTCTCAGCTGTCATGAACGTGAACACAAAGAACTTAGAGAGTTTCCAAGACAGGATGTTAATTTTAGATGACAAATTTGGAATGCTTTCTGCAGATCTAGAAAGCTTTCATGGTAACTGTAAACTAGTATCAAAAACCTATACAAATGTACAAGGTATTTTTAATTTTCTCTCTGTGTAGGAAGACAAGGAGAAGACAATAGCAGTAGGGACAAAACCTAAGAGAAACATTGATTTAAGCACTCTGCCAAGTCTTAAGCCCCCATTTTTTTAAATTACAACAGGGATATTATATATTCTGTTTACATGATGTGTATTGGTACCCTTGCTCAAATACCGTTTTCCAAATGCAGTTTTCAGTCAGGAATAATTCTGTCATCTGCTAGTCAACTGAAATGTGGCATTAACCCTACTGCCAACTGCTAATATTATAGGTTTCTTTGCAAATAAATAACAACTGCTTTGTAAAAAAATTGAAAGCATAAAAATCTTATCCATTGTATCCTTTTGCTACTTTCATCATTTCATGCCTGTATATGAGTGGGTAGTAAATTGTAAAATTTTCTTCCTTCTTTCTTTCTTATGACTGCTGCCACTCTGCAGTGCTTTACATCATGATGTGAAATAAATCAAAATGGTCACATCAGGTTCAACAATTATTATAGAAATCCCTCAACTCAACTAAGTATTGCCATTCCAATAATTTGTTAAACTGAATTATGTTGCTCATATACAGTCTTGATTAATACATATTTCTTCAAATGCACTTAAATCAGAATTCATCACATTAAGGTCGTGACACTCCTGCACTTTGGTTTTACAGAAGTAGCTTTCATTAACAACAGGGTGATGACCTTAGCTTTGAGTTTTCTGGCTCCATCAGTTTGTGCTACAGTTTTAATGAGATTTAAAACTAGGCTTTTCAGCATTGCATTCTTTAAACAGCGTTCTTAACAGCTGCAATTTCCTCTGTGCAATCCATTTATGATTCCTAGCCCTTTCCAACTCAACCTGTAAAAGACACTTGTTTAACTCTCTAATGGCCTTGTGAGATGTACTCATAAATGTTTCTGTCCCAGTGATGCCATTTAGTTTGATTAATATGCAGTAATCACTGCAGAGACTTCTCAGCGTGGTGTGAAATGATGTGCGTGAAGCGAGGACACGAGCTGTAACCCGAAAATATCCACTGAGCACCAGAAGGGGATGCACTACCACTGTTTGTAAGCATTTCACTCATTGTTTACCCTGTGTTGTTCTGAACTTTGGGTCTGTGTAAAGACAAGCTTATGTTGAGGTGTGAGAGCAGATGGAAGCTAAAGTTTTAGTGACTGTGTCTTTGTAGCATGCAGAAGACAAAACTTTGTCTGATGTCCAAAGCAGATGGAAACCATTACTGCCTATCACAATACAGATAACATTAAATTCCTTTACTAGAAATCTAGCAGGACCATACATAGCAACTTTTTAGAAATATCCAGCCATCTAAAGCCTGTGGGACTGTGAGACATGTAGCATTTAAAACATCAACCAAAATAATACTAAAAACCCTTCCACAAACCTGAAAAGTTTTTATCAAATCTAAATATATATATATATATATATATTCAATGCATTTGAATCACCCCTTAGGAAAAAATAATACATCAGAAAGATGGGATAAATGAGAGCACATCTTTTACTAATAGGAAAAAAAAGCTGGCAGAGTGTATGTAGATGATTTGTAGACAAATGAAAGGGTCAGCATCTGCTTTCTAGCAAATGCTGAGGGTTGTACTTTTAAAAAAAAAATCACTATATTTTGAAGAAAGTTGTTTTGGATAAAGATTTCTAACTATCGAACCAAAAGTCCAGCCTCTGAATGCAAGGAAAAGGGTGGCACCATATTAGCAGCAGAAAACTATTTAATAAATTTTGCTAAAACACAAATGCCTTTTATTTTCAGTATTAGAAAAGTAATTGACAATGTGAATAAAAGGGACAAGTGCCTGTGTCATTTTTCTGCTACATTCAACTTCTACCTGTGAGATCTCTGAATCTACCTCTTCTGTGGTGGCTTCATTTCTTCCTAAAGTATTTAATTAACCTCCAATTTGGAAATGAGGTAATTTAGTTCAAATTAATCTCCAACAAAACACAGTCCAGCCTATTTCTGTGATTGCAAGAGCCCCCGTATTTTCTTTTTTCTCCTTTATCTTTATTGCTTTTCTACAGTTCTTCTTGAGTTATATATAGTGTAAACCTAAAACAATCTTTGCACAAAGTAAAACTAACAGCCTGTGTCTTCTGCCTTTTGTTGTGAGATCTGGCAGAAATATGGCTTCAAGTAGAAACTACTCCAACACAGGCACCTTGTCCATAAGTTAAAATAAAAATAGCGGAGTTTTTTTCAATTTTCTGTGACTTGTAGTACTATTCCAGGCAAAGCACACTTGACTGGGGGAATTTAGGTTAATTTATTGCCAATTAACATAAACATTCAATTACTGATTTGGGTGTTGGGAAGCAAAGAAGACAAACATTTAAACACAGAGGGAAAGGAACTTTCTGCTCCCTTTCCCAGGCTCCACATTGGACCAGGCACTCCTCCTTCCCCTCCCTGTCTCCACTCCTCTCTGCACAGACACAGGTCACACTCCATCCCCTCCTGAGGTGCACATGGCTTCTGTCACTCCTTGTTCCTTGCTTTGTTCCTCAGCTGGCCCTTCTTTTCCATTTCTCCACTCTGAAGGGCCCATCCAGGTGCCACAATCCCTTGGAGGCAGTACCAGCTTGGTGGTGGAGCCCCTCCTAGAGCTCTGGCTTTGCTCCTGCCCTTTTTTCTCTCAGCATTTTTGCTTTTTCTTAAATACATTTTCCCAGAGGTGCCACCAGCGCCTGACAGGGTGAGCTGAGGCCTGTGGTGGGCTCGTTGCAGAGCCATCTGGAACTGGGATCCTGCAGCCTCTCATCTCCTTTCACAGAAATCACCCTGCAGCCCTCCAGCTGCTGAAATGGTCACCTACACCCAACGCCATTCCAGGGAGAACGCAGACAAACCAAACAAGTGATAACTGAAACACAGTAAAAAGAATACAAGTCTTGATAGAATAGGATTGAGATTTGTAACATTAATAAGTTAGGAAATGCTGAGCAACTCCAAGCACACTACCTATACATAACTGGGTATGACACCATCAAATTACAGGGTTTGCATATTTCTGACATAGAAATGGAATGGATCTCCTCAGTTACACCTTGTGATTCAGCAGTATGTGCAAATGTCTGTGCTCCTGGATGGAGTTAAAGTGTGGAAGAAATCACATTGAAATGTTCCAGTTTTGCTGGAGTTAGTTCTTCTATCAAATATGAAGAGGGTCACAGAAGAGACAGATTCTTAAGAACAAGTACAGCAATGCTTATGCAGATATTGCTCATCAATCCTTAAAAAAATCCTGTCAGGTTTCCAAATGCTGCATAACTGGAAACTGCATCTGACATCAATGGGAAATGTAGATGTCCTTTAGAACACATTGTGAATAAGGAATATGCACAGCAAACGGGTTCCCAATGTTAATGTCCCCGTTCATCCTCACCCAACAAAAAGAGTCACAACATTATCTTACAGAGGTTTTATGTGAATGGAGCATTCATGTCTTGAAAGGGGCAGGGAAAACATTAGTTTTATCATGGTGCTGTGTCGAGGAGCAGAGCAAGGATGAGAAAGGAGCCTTCTGTGCAAGCTCTACAGAGCCTTATTCCCGGCAGGAAACATGGACAGAGAATCTTCGAGCACTCCTGTGGGGTTTTATACAGCAACAGAATCGGGGGTGGATACAAATGAACAGCCAATGAGGGAACAACAGAGGTGGAGTGAGGGAAATGTCAATCACATACTGAAAGCAATCAGGGTGGGAGAGGGGAGGTCACATGCCCCAGTGGGGTGTTGAGGTTTGGGTAACACCCCAACACGCCCAGGGGGTTGGACACTTACGGATTGACAGGGAAGGTACTGGAACAAGGGGCGGGATAACAATGACTGACAGGGAAGGTGTTGGAACAAAGGGAGGGGAAACACCATGAAAGGGAACAACTGGGATTGACACAGAATATTCTGTAACTAAAGGGAGGGTGCAGTTTAGGAACAAACCAAGTGGGGGAGAATGTGTGGGAGCACGGGGACATGCCATTAACAGCTGAAAATGCAGATTATCAACAAAACATGCACTGCAATGCAGCTCCTCCTGGCACCCCAGCTAGATGCTCAGAGGGAAAACTCCCACACATCCTGCCACTGATGCTGTATCGGAGGCAAGTGGATTGAGCTCACACAGTGAGCTTGGATAAGAAACCCCATTTGCCCAGGGATCTCAGAAAGTGTATTATTCCTTAGCTGTGCAAAACTATGCCCTTCCCTCTGTAGAAGCTTAAATTTCATGCACACGTGCCTGCCCCAGCATCATTTGATACTAGAGTCTATTGTTTGTTACGAAGGGGTTTAGCAGGTTTTGCAGACTCCTGCTACCATCTGGTGTTGAGACAGCTAAAGCGAGTCAGACCATTCTTAATTGACCATTGGATAAAAGTGAGAGCAAGCTAAATGAGGGGCCTGGGTCCCTGCATTGTCAGATCAGCACAGCCCATTGTTTACAAGGTATGTCAATAAAACCCCCCAAGTATGGAAATAATGGATTATAGAAATAAAGGGGTTATCTCATTCTCTTTAAATTGGATAGAATTATAATTTCTCTTTTCTCTTATTTAGGGTCTGGCTATGCTCAGCCCTTAACCTACTGGGTGTGGTGTAATCAAGGGACTATGAAGTATTTTGAAGCAAGAAAAACCATAGGTCTGTAATCAGGGTTGTAAATTACTGCAAGAGCTTTTTTTTTAGACATGATTTCTTGCTGACTGCTAATCTGAAAGTCTACCCTTACAATGAAAAGTGTGAGAAATTTAGATGAACAAAAGTTGAAGTTGGTCAAATATGCAGCAGAGAATTGATTGCTTGGTGACCTTGTCCTGGGGAGAAAGGTTTTTGTTTTGCTGGTTTTTTTTTTTTTCTTTTAATTAATCTGTTAAAGTTGAAACTGATTTCAGATTTGGTGTCAAGAGTGAAAAAGCATTTGTGCACTTTAACCCCAGCAACTTACTTGAATTTCCTTGCATGAAATAGATATAAAATATACAGTGAAGGTGTGGTGAATAGGAAAAAAAAATCTGTAATGGAGCGTGAATGATTTTTTCCTTAATAAAGTAATGAAGGTAAAATTAGAGAAAGACTTGTTCAATATAACTAGATATTCAATAGAATCACAGAAACATTTAGGCTGGCAAAGACCTGTAATACCATCAAGTCCAACCATTCCCTCAGCAGTGCCTTGGACAGCTTGTGCCATTGCTTGACACCCCCTTCCACGATGAAATTTTCCCAATATCCACCCTGAGCCTCCCCTGGCCCAGCCTGAGGCCGTTCCCTCTCCCCCTGTCCCTGTTCCCTGTTCCCAGAGCCCGACTCCCCCCGGCTGTCCCCTCCTGGCAGGAGCTGTGCAGAGCCAGAAGGGCCCCCCTGAGCCTCCTNTGCCCTGGGCCTGTGGGACACCAGGGCCAGCTCAAGTCAGGATGTCACTGACCTGCTTTGGCCACCTGGGCAAATGCCAGCTAATGTTCAGCCAGTGCACCATCATTCCATCTCCTTTTGGTTTTATATTTCCTATTTCCTGATCTCATTGTCAGTAATTAAAATATGAACACACATTATTCTTATGTATTAGGTATAACACAGCCTTCTAGACCAGTACCATGATTATCTCACCAAATGGTAACACGTGGAGCCATAGCATTGCTTCCAGAACAGTTGCAATATAAAGTAAAAGTACACATTGCAAACGTGGATATGAATCAGAGGTCACAACTTGGCAGATTCCTTCAGATCCTATGACATCTTTAGTGATTATGCTGTAAATTAATACTGAACAACAGCATCACTTTCATATTGCTAGTCTATCCATGTGTATATGTTTTCAAAATAAGCTTTTCCCAGAGCAGAATTAAATAAAAAGTTTTGTTCAAGAAATTTAACATTTACGCACTACAAATACTATAATTATAAAAAAGAAAAACTCCTATCCCCATCCATTTCAAACAGTAATTTTTTGTTGTTTGTTTCAGCTTCAGTGTTGTTTTTAGAAACTGTTACTTTCTAATGAATATGGAAGATTTTTTTCCATTTATGACATCTTCAATGTTTTGCTCACAGAGGAACAATTTAAGAATTCCACAGGCACTGTAATTCCAATTAAGAATGATGTTTGCTTTATTTCTTTCTTAACTCAGCTGTTTTTGACATCTTTTGTTAGTTTTATGCCAACTTAAAACATCGGAACTACTATTTATATTCATCTGCTTGATGAACTGTGTAGTTATTTCATAGATCTTCCTCTAAATAATCCTGAATGTCACTTAAGTGCTCCATCTTACTGCATTTTGGGCAGGTTTCTTTCTTTGGCAATAAGATTGAAAGAATATAAATAAAATAATTTTTAACGGTGGAGAGTCCTCCCAAACTGCAAATATCACTTCCAGTTAATGAGCACTTCTCCTGGCAGGAGAAGGTGATTGTCGTGGGATGAATTACCTGTCCAGCTGCTGTGAATCTCAGCAGGAGAGAACACAAAGCACAGCAGGGGCTCTGGTTCAAGGACTGAAGGGGAGAAATACCTTTCATTTCTTTTTTGGCACAAGAAGTTCCTTTCAGGGACCCTAAGTCTTCTGTTGTTTGTTTGAGGTGACAGAACACAGGAGGTTTCTTGCTTGTAGTCCATTAGCATGGATGTAAAGTGGATTAGATAAATACTAAGTTGAATATTCTAATTAATCTCTGTATTTTGAGGAAGGGATTATAAAAAAAAAATTTAAAAAAAAAAAGGTGGCATCTTCCAGAAGAGGGACAAGATTTCCCTGTAGAAGTAATAGATAATGCAGCCATGATAACACTAAAACTTTCTATTACAAAACATTTGGTATTTTTAATATCCTTCACTTCAAATGAACTTTAATATTATAAGTTTCTGGCATTTTATCTGTACTGAAGTTTCCACAGTTTGGCTTTCATTGTTTCTGTACTGGCTTATTGTGGCTGAAGGAGCCCAAGAAACAGTCAGAAATTCAGCTTAGCATGAACTCACATGACAGAGTAACCAATTTCACAGTTTCTGGATTTTGGTAGTTGTGCTCATAAACGTGTTACATCTGTTTTCAAACTGAATGAATGTGGTTTATATCCTCAAAGATTTTCAACTTTCTCAGCTGCTGAATTTTATTTTGACATTTTTCCTTTTTTTTAAAAAAAAAAATTAATAAGATGTCCTTCAAATAACCTGATGTTGCACAATATTGTATAAGGCATGTAAAATCTTATATCAAAATACCAAGAAAGGCTGCTTTGCACATTTAATTCTTATTTTCAGAATATAAGTGGTGCACTGCATTTGCATTAGCACCATGAATAGATTTAACTTCAATGTAAGAAAATTCAGTCAAGAAAACTCAATATATAGGGTTTTACAGCTGGTTTAGTCATCTATGCTTTTGCTGGGTTAATTTCTTGATTTGCTTTGTTAATTAATCTTACTATTAAAATATTCCTGATTTGCCATTTATAAAATGTTGCTGAGAAAAATCTATTAAATTTTCCATTCAAAAATTTTCCTTTTCTATTTACATGCAAAACAAATCTAGAAAGTGTCACTTGGCAAAGTGACTCACATCTGCTCCAACATCCTGCAGGACACAAAGCACCCTAAACTTCTGGATGAGAAAGTTCTGAGCTACGAAACTTGTCAAAAAGGGCTCTTGTTGCACATATTTTGTGTGAACATATTGCAGCAGGACTCCAAGGCAGAGTTTCACATCAAAACAAAAAATAATAAAGTAGGAAATAACTACAAGGGAACCTAGTTGGTGTGATGGAAGTTTATCCCCAGTCTTTCATCCAGGGATGAAACTTTTTCTCTATTTTGCTGAAATTTCCTTTCTCACCCCGGGTCTCTGCTTTAAGAAAAGGGCCTGTATTCCTCTCTGCCATCACTTGGAATAAATAATCAGGAGACTTTTTGCTCCCCCAGCTCCCAGTGAGGCTCCTGTGTGATGCCTCTGCAGCAATTCCATGAACATCAGCTTCTAAGGCTGCAGGGGTTTTAAAGCAACTGAAAAAAGGAACAGTGCACTGTGGGTCCTTGTGAGACACAGCAGTAATGAGAGAAGGCCTCACAGATACATTCTTGCTGTAAAAGTCTCTGAGAACTAGGGCAAACCAATTTTTGAGTGAAGAGGAAAGGCATTCTGGATTCCCTTTTTTGGCCAGGCGTTGAAAAACCAGCCAAGATGGATGAAATTCTGTTCTCTTGAGCCCTCAGGGATATACTGCAACCCCAAATCCATATCAAATTCCATGTCTGCTGCTGGAGCACTACAAGAAGGCTTGATTTCTTTAAATTGTTGATTGGGTGTTGAAAGAAATGATCTTTAAGCTCCTTTCCATCTCAAGCCTTTCCGTGATTCTATGATCTTGACAGCTTAAGCACTGAGGTGCCCAGATTTATTTGGCTGTTACCTGAGTTGAGCACAAAACCAGATTCTGTGGTGAGGAGCATTTTTGTTCCTACATCAGCTCAGATGCGCAGGGATGTCCCTACAAAAGGTGTTCATGGGGTCCTGTGGTGTCTGTGTGTCCTGGGTTGATGCTGAATTGGATCCCCATTCGTCTGTTTAGCTCAGAAATAAGTTTTGT
>VZTB01004451.1:13394-26785 GCA_013397245.1 Thryothorus ludovicianus
TGTTCAGGGTTGTTCATTTGTTGTGCTGGGCAGTGCTTTGACTCTTAAATAAACAACTTTTTTCCACTTTCCTCCATGGAAATTTTATTTCCCCCTGTCCCGAACCAGCTGGGGGGAGGGATGGTTCAAATTCGTTTTCTAGAAGGACTCCATCTGGAGGTTTCTTCCCAAATTTGCCCTAAACCAAAACAAATACACTGTCACTGTTTGGTGACTCCAGTGCTGCTGTCCTGGCTCACAAAGGACTGAGCTGAGTGGAAATATGTAACTGATTATTCACTTGTATCAGACATCTTGCTGTTGAGATAGAAAACTGATGGATTTGCCATTTTCATCAGGAAAAAAAAAACCCAAATTTTAAAAATTCTGTATTAAGTCTAAACTAACAAGTGATGCTCTTATTCTCGAAAAAGCAGCAAAACAACAACTGCTATACAAAACCACCAGAGGGAGGAGCGTGTCTCACTTGCTCTTCAGAAAAGATCAATAAGTTCCAAGGAAAGCTGAGGAGGATCTCAGGCAGGAACAGAAAATGGCAAACAAGCACAGAGTATCATATGTTAGTGAGACAGTTAAATCAGTTCACCAGGTGAAATCTTAGTTGAAAATAACTGTACAAAGTACCTTAAATTTTGGTGATAATGCCAATACCTTAAGTTTTGATTGTGGGTGACTGAGTTGACAAGCAGTTATTCAGTGACATGTGACGTCAGCTATTGTATTCCACTGATATCTTCAAATGTGCAGAGAAAGAATTTGGAACAGTTTTTCTTTTTTTTTTCCTTCTTGTTTTCCTTTTTTTTTTTTTTTAAGTGGTACAGAAGAAAACAATGTTGTTTTCAGGATTCCTCCTAATCTGCTGATATTAATTATTCCAAGTAGTGTAAATTGGCATAGTGCTGCAGAAATTAAGAGAGGTATATCTGCCTGGTAACTTGACCATTTTATTCTATTTTCATTAACTGCAATCAGGACAATTCTTTGGAAGTTATAATAAGGCAAAATGTAAATCCATTTGGATGAAAGGTTACTTCTGCTCCTTCATTTTCTCATATTATGAAGTTTGAACTTGCCTTATTTTTTCAAATCTTTTATTAATGTGATATAAAAAGTTAAAACATGAGAAAAATCAGGTATTCTGCAAGTACATAATTTATTCTTCACCTACAAATGTCACAAGGGCTTTAAATGAATTGTTGTTAATTGGAAGTAAAGTCAGAAATACTGAAAAAAGTTCTTAATTCTGTAATTTAAGAACAGAAATGTATTATGTTGCTGTTTACTAGAAGTAGCCCTTATGGCTTTTTCAAAACCATGTTCCTCTTTTTTAAGTGTCTAAAGTAATAGTTGATAATCAGCAAGGAAAAAAAATCCCTTTTAGGTTTGGATAAATCTCATAGATAAGTTAAAGTTACTGAGTTATACTTTCAGCACAAAGCTAAAAAGTGAAGAAAAAAAAATTATCAGACCCTTCCCTTCCCCTTTTGTCCTCATCTGAGTCTTCTGACACCACCAAGAATTTGGAAATTTAGAGATATTATTAAAGGCATCCTATTAGAGAGGAAAGAAGCATCACTTACTAGAGAAGGTGATAGAAGAAAGCAAATCTTTTTTTTTTTTTTTTAAATAAAGGATACAGAGAAGGGGGAAAAAATCAAATATTTTTTTCTTTAAGGACCATGATAGACATGTGATCAGAATGCAGTTTTTCCCAAGCCTCAGAAGAAGAATCTCTGACAGGAAAGTTGTGTCATGTTCACAGAAAAATTTACTGTCACAGAGCTGAAGTCAGAAAAAATTGAAAATATCATTTATCCGTTATCTACTGTGACATTTGATCTTTTCTTTAGAAATCAGGTAAGCAAGGACAGTCCACACTGAACTACTTGATTATGTCCAGCATGCTTTATGATAAAGTGAGGACAGTAATGCTGTGTCAACTGTGCAGCCTCTCAGCATGAAGAGAATTTTACATAAAGTCATGTGTATTACTGACCAGCAGAGTTATTTTTACCCAGAGACCTGCTTTTCTTTCAATTCAGACTGCTGCTCTTTTCTTTCCTGTCTTTTATGATACTGTGGTTCATGGTGGATTTTTTAGAATTGTAATTAGGTGTTACCTTAATGTGAATATATAAGAAATGTTAATCTTATGTTGCAAACGTTATTCATCTACGTTTTCATAAGGAAAAATGGGATAATTAACCATCTCCAGCACTCAGATGGGGAATGGCCTGAACATTATAAAGGTTGTTCCATCAAATGCCATTCCTGGAGGTGCTTAAACCCTGAGAAGACAAAGTTCTGGGCAGTGGATTCCAGGGGACTCTGCTCTGAGCAGGGTTTAGGCAATTTCCAGATGCCCCTTCCACCCTCAGCTCTTCTGGGATTCTGTTATTAGATATGAACAGTGATTTTACTCTTTTTCTACCACTTTATTCTATTCCTGTCCAGGCTGACTTGAAGGTGGTTTTAGGAGCTATCTTAGGCAGACAAACACCTCCAGAGATAAATTTCGGAATTATCCAAATTACTGTCTTAAAATTTTCATTGAGATTTGCCTTTTAGCGATTTTCATCACTTATCATATGTTAAAAATAATTGGAAAGAATTAAGGGAAGCTGTATGCTTCCAGTATATAATAATATAGTTGGCAGTGTTGGGTCAAGCAATTAGTAATATATAACCCTGGCTAGGTCTAAAAAGATGCATTAAAGTAATAGCAAAAGTAAAATGGTTCATTTAAAATGGTTCATTTAGTGAACAATTTACTCAAATATTATAGTGGTTATAATCTGTGTGAGGACATTGAATCATCAGTTGATAGGGTCAAATTTAGCTGAGATTTTCTCCAATTGACAGAGTCAGATTTCAGCTTAGGTGACTTGTATATCATCATATCAGATGGCAGAAAACTAAAGCTGCTGCTGTGAGCCAGAACTGAAAGGAGATCTGGAGAACAGAATACAGTTAAATCTTTGGATGTGCAATTTATCAATATGAGGTATCTCCAAAAATTTTAAACATGTCAAGACAACTACTTATATTGGTAGTTGAAGACTGAAAATTTCCAGGAGGTTCATAGAAATAAAGCCCAACAGTTCCTTAAAACTCTGTTGGATTCTTCAGAACTGTGCACTTTTGGAAGCATATCTGTCTAGATGCTACATTTATGTCTTCTGATTTTTTTCTGCACATAAGTATATATTCTACTCTTCCACTGTGTATATTCTGAATATATCTTCCAAGAAAAATTGTTGTATTCAGGAAGGGTCATTAACCAAACTTTTTGATTTTGAGATAATGTTGTTTGTATTTTATGACATTGACTTCTGGTAGATCTTTCACGAGAGTCAAAACAAATGAGTTTTAAGTTACAATATCCTTCATGAAGGTGGAAGGCCACATAAAACTGCTTAGGCAGCTTGTAAATAATCATACCACAGAATTCATAAGCTCCCTTTTATACAGGCCTGCAAAATTCACTGTTTAGAAACAAAATTTAAATTTAGAGGAGGGTGTCTTGCTGACATTAAATAAAACTGAATATCCAACCGACTTTTTTGCATTGCAGTCTTAGTTTAGCTTAATTTTAATTTCTGGCCTAGCCATAAGGTGCAAATTAAAGCAACACTGAGAATTGTTGTGCCTCCTATGACACAGCTTGCTACTGCATTTTTATTGTTAGGTATAACAATTTAGTTCTAAAGCACTCAACAGACAGAAAAACGAATGTTTTGTATGTTTTGTAGCTCATAATTGAACAAGAGGCCACAGGAATATAAAGGGCAGCCCACAACTAATGTTTAAGAAGAAAAATTTTTATATCTTTCTGTATCACAGGTATCAAATCAAGATTTAGTGCTACGTGGTTCTCAGAAATCACAGCTGTGATGAATTCTCATCAAGGTACACTGGACAAGAATGGCAGGCTGCTTTTGAATTTAATCTCAATTTGCAGTCAGTAAGAATTCTCTCAAGTAAGTGTTTGGTGACACAAGGCCGTGACAACGTGTGGATTTGAGGACCAGACCTGCAAAACTTTTATCATTTTATATTAAAAAAAATAGACAGAGCGACTGACTACATCTTTGTGACCTCTAAAACATTTTCCTTGTGTATAAGGACACAGTCAAATCTGATAATCTGGGTTAGGACAATTAAAGCTATGAAATTTATTAAACATAAATTGATCTGCAGACACTAGATACACCATATGAAGAGGAAGGTGAATTTGCCTAAAAATAATTTCAAGTTTGTGTGATACTTTCCAAATATCTAGCAGCTCAGAGGCCATAACATTCCAGAAAAAAACTTTTATTTCTGAAAAAGGACTGTGCTTATATCAGTTCCAGCATTAAATGTCATACAAAAAAATTACACATGCAAACCTATGTGAATCCAAACACCAAGCACCTTGGGAATGATGAAATGTACCTGGATGTTCTATTCATTAGATCCATTGGCAAGTAGAAGGTAGATTTACAAGGAAAATATATTCAAATAATAACTAGGGCTTCAAAGACACGGTAGGAAAGGTAATTGTTCAAGTATCTTATCGGGTCTCTGATTCCTTTTTAAAGAGCAGAATTCAAAAGAAAAATAATAATGTTAAGGTACATTTTTGAGGGCAAAAGTAGAACATCTTTTGTGCAGACAATTTTACATAACAATGGCTATGATACAGATAGGAGCAAGAGGTTCTGTTTGATGTTGTCAAATATTGGCTAAAACATGAAGTGAGAAGAGAAGCAGAATGTCAGCAAAAAAGACAGACAGAACTTTAAAAGAAACTATGATTCTAAAATGCATTCATCCCTTTGTACAGAGATCTAAATGAGCGTTGAATTTCCATTAGGTGATAGAACCCTTAGGCCATGTGAAAAGTCCTAAATGTCCAGCAAGGAACTTCAGAGCAGATCTTCTGGCTGTATCATTAATGCTACATATAATTCATATTTATGGCTGGCAATTAAACTCTTTTATTTTAAAAATTATCTAAATTTAAAAGTCAGATACTTAGGTGTTCACATGTGTACAGTTGCATCCTTAGAGTAGGCTCAATGTGAAGCTTTTTAGGAGCCTGGTGTTTTTAGGAGCCTGGTGGTTTTTCGGAGCCTGGGGGTTTTTAGGAGCCTGGTGGTTTTTCGGAGCCTGGTGGTTTTTAGGAGCCTGGTGTTTTTAGGAGCCTGGTGGTTTTTAGGAGCCTGTGTTTTTAGGAGCCTGGTGGTTTTTAGGAGCCTGGTGGTTTTTAGGAGCCTGTGTTTTTAGGAGCCTGGTGTTTGGATCTACGATCTCCAGCACTCTCTTTAGGTGGTTGCTTACAAGTCAGTTCTTTCAGCCTGGGATCTTAACACCCTGTTTCTTACTTTTCTGGACAGAGCTGAGCACAGCCTGCAAGGATTATTACATTATCTCTTATCACAAACTCGTTCAGCTCTATTGCTGTAACATTTCACTGTGGCACAGGAAAGGTCTGTACATTTTACCCCTTAGAAATCCATCAAATGCAGGCTCACTTTTCCTATTTCATATTAGTCAAATGTGACAATCCTTTCCCCTGCCATTGCTCTCAAAGGACTATTTACTTGAAAATACTGCTAAGGTGTTAAATCCTCCTTATGTGTTTTGAGACAAATATATATATTTATGGAGGAAAAATCCAGTCATGCAATAGCTCTCTATAAATGGCTGTAAGAACTGAATAATAGAAGTTTGTGCTTTCTGTAATGTTGATCTTGAGGAGAAAAGGAGAGGCAAAACCTTGTTAAAGGCCAATAAAAACTGCATTCCTTCTGAGCTCCATGTAAGTTTTATCAGAGAGGTAATATAAAAATTAAAATAATAAAAAAGAACTCTAATTCCTTCTTTGTCTGTACCCCTTCTTCTTTCAAACCAAGTCTTCCATGTCTTATTTCCAGCGTGATTTTTGTCAGAGCTGGGCTTCTGCCTCACTGAATGTCTGGGTACAGCAGCCAAAGCAATCCTGAATATGTAACCTCATATATGGTGAAGCCTGAGTTATTTTGAAAAGATTTTGCCTTTCAGTATGTTTGGTTGGAATGATTTATGTGTGTTTGTTTCCCTACCTTCAGCGTTCCAGGAAATCCCATAGCTTGGTGGTGAAATTGTGCTGATCAGCTGATTTTTATGAGCTGAAGCTGTTTTCCTCCAAGTTAGCATTGACAAGTTTGGGCTGATTGCTGTTGTAGGAAATTTCCTTTCATCTCTTTATTATTCTCTGTAAATTGCATAGAGCAAGGTCACTGAAGATTTGTTCCCATTTATAATTAATTATACTATTATTAACCCCACTAATATAGGAATAACAATTTCAGGAACCCCTTTTTGTCCCTTTTCAGGGACAATGTCTTGGCTTTGAGCCTCTATTTTCATAACCAAAATCTTCATGTAAAAATAAGTTAAGTAACATTCCATCATAAAAAAAAATGCCATGTACTAGGAGTTTTACATGGATTTGATTCTCCAGAATAGCTGGAGGACAAAAACCAAATATTTGGCTAAAATCTGAGTAAGAAACAAACTTAACTCACCTGTTTCTTTCCACTGTAGCTGTTCCAAAGTAGCCCCAAGGAAAATGCAGTGGTCTTGTCAAAGCAAGGCTGACAAGATACAGGAATTTGACCAACAGGGCACTGAGGAGACAGAGCTTCTGCACATTAAATTTTTAACAATGTGTTTTAGACAAACTACACTGAAATAAGTAATCCCTGGGTGCTTTCTGGCTGTTGTATTTATCCTACAATTTAAAATACTGTAGAAGTGCCCTCTTATTAGAAGAAATTGAAAGGAGTTGCTTCAGATAAGAATTGTGCAAAGGCAAACAATCTCGATATAGAGAAGACGTATCAGTGCATGAAAATGATGGAATAAATAAGATTTGAGGTATCTGAGATGCTGAATAGTAACAAAGAGTGAAGAAAATGCAAGATTAAGGTTAGATATGACAAGCATAAAATCTTAACATGATTAGTGAGGAGTAGGTCTTTCTCTTACAAGCTTTGATGAACACTATCTTGAATATAATATATAAAAAAATACCTAGATTAATTCACTCCTCCAGCCTATGAATTTTTGACACAGAGGGAAAAAAAAAAAAGATAGGTATTGTTAAGAAATGTTTCTGAATTCTACTATCAGGAAGAAAGAGTATACTTCTTATGTGTGTGTAAGTGTAAATTAGATAACCAGGTAGTCTGACCTCTCATTTCTGACTTTAATAAGCTAAGCTATCAAGTGCATAAGAAATAAATGGATTTAGTGGCACCAACTTTGAGAAGTCAGGCAAAATTTTTGAGGGAAAAGTTTTGCATTTAGAATGAAATTGAACAGGAACACTGTTCTTAGGATGGTATTTTTGTTTCAGAGCTTTACACCAATTGTTATACATATATGTCAGCAGATTTATGTCATGGTTGATGGTTGGTCTTGATAATCTAAAGTCCTTTTCCAACCTTCACTATTCCATAATTCTATAAGAGTCCAATTGAAGGGCTTCTTTTCAAAAGTGGTGTCGTGGAAGACCTAAAGCTTGTTGGAAATGCATGTAATTATTGAGAACTCCAGGAAGAATCTGTCAGTCAGTGGCACACTGACTTGCACATGCTCCTGTAGAAGTGTCCAGGATCCAGCTGGGATAGGGTTAATGTTCTCTCAGTAACTGGTACAGTGTTGTATTTTGGATTCAGAATGAAAATCATGTTGATAACTCAATTTTTGCTAAGTCCTGTTTATCCTAAGTCAAGGACTTCTTTTTCCTTGTCTCCTGCTCTGCCACTGAGGAGATTCACAAAGGAAACTGGGAGGGAGCATTGCTGAGACAGGTGACCTGAATTGGCCAAAAAAGGGATATTCCAGCCCATGGAATGTCATGTCCAGTCTATAAAGTGGGGGAGTTATTCCAGTCTGGGTTCAGGAAGGGGGTCTGGCATCAGTCAGCAGGTGGTGAGCAATGGTAGTGTGCATCACTTGGTCTTCACTTTCTATTATTCCTATTCCTATTCCTATTCCTATTCCTATTCCTATTCCTATTCCTATTCCTATTCCTATTCCTATTCCTATTCCTATTCCTATTCCTATTCCTATTCCTATTCCTATTCCTATTCCTATTCCTATTCCTATTCCTATTCCTATTCCTATTCCTATTCCTATTCCTATTCCTATTCCTATTCCTATTCCTATTCCTATTCCTATTCCTATTCCTATTCCTATTCCTATTCCTATTCCTATTCCTATTCCTATTCCTATTCCTATTCCTATTCCTATTCCTATTCCTATTCCTATTCCTATTCCTATTCCTATTCCTATTCCTATTCCTATTCCTATTCCTATTCCTATTCCTATTCCTATTCCTATTCCTATTCCTATTCCTATTCCTATTCCTATTCCTATTCCTATTCCTATTCCTATTCCTATTCCTATTCCTATTCCTATTCCTATTCCTATTCCTATTCCTATTCCTATTCCTATTCCTATTCCTATTCCTATTCCTATTCCTATTCCTATTCCTATTCCTATTCCTATTCCTATTCCTATTCCTATTCCTATTCCTATTCCTATTCCTATTCCTATTCCTATTCCTATTATTGTTATTATTTACCATTATTACTGTCTTTTACTTTACTTTCAATCATTAAACTGTTCTTATCTCAACATACAAAATTTCCTTTGATTTTCCTCCCCATTCCACTGGGGCAGGGAGGAGGAGAAGGAGGGTTGAGTGGGTGGCTGTGTGGTGCTTAATTTCCAGCAGAGTTTAAAACCATGACAAGAAGACAGACTACTTAAAAATCTAGAAGCCTTGCAAATCACTGTCAGAAAGAAATTTTAATGAAAGGCTTGTTTTATTTTCCACAAAATTTCTTGTTTTAATAAAAGCCATAAGGTGTTGTCAGATTTCTTTGACAAGCAGTTTCAAGAAGATGGTTTAGACATTTCTGATGTAAGTCACATTTTTTTAAGACATAAGCACAGTTATGGTGGGGAGGGATGCCACCAAAATATAACTTTCAGTGTTTACAGTGTTAACTTTTTCAGAAAGAACATGACAAAGAGCCAGTGCTCATGAACCCTTACTGCCTTGCTCTCAATCTTGTGTTGTTCCTTGAGCTGTTTAGGTACCTGTAGGACATACAAGAATTACCATTATTCCTTTTTAAAAGAAATCCCACTCTTCCACATATGTCCAAATCGGTTTCACTGCAAATACAGTTTAATCTTAGAGTTTATAAAAATATAATTTTGAAATAAAGTAGAATGTTTCTTTCTAAATAACAAGTATTTTTCTTAAAGTGAAGTGTTGTGTTTTCTAAATTCATTACCATGGAAACAAATACGACTAACAGCTTCTCTGCTCAAGAACTTTTACAACATGTTCATTCAGATAAAGATACCTGGAACCAAAGACTAATATATCCTTGACCTGGTGGTAGATGCTGCTGCCAGCAGGAAAAGTAATCCAAATATAATTATTTCTGCCCAGTTAATAATTTCATTGCGTCTATGCACAGATTCTAGGTGTCAGCATAAATACCTGCCAAAATATGCACTGTGGAATACAGTGTATAGGAAAAAAAAACATAAAAAAGGTGTTTAAAATACATATTTCTCAGTACCATTGGGGAATGGATTCATAGCAGAAACCTTCATGACCTCCCTGATGGACTCCCTACAGTATGATTGATTGGCAGTGGCACTGTCTTTTTGGGAAACTCCAATATGACTGGCACAGCTCTTTAAAAAACTCTTGGGTGAGTTTTTTCCACAGGAACTTATTTTCAGTAGTCTCCTAACAGGTGCCATATTACTCTTCCTGTTGCTCAACAGCCTAAGGAATGATAAAAGGGCAGCAATTCTCACAGCTTTAGGATGTAAAATGTAAACAATTCTTGCCCCTACCACTCAATGTTGACACTCTTCATAAATGCCCTTTTGAGGAATTTAGTAGAGAAGGATTAAAAAGAAGGAATTTACCTGAATTAAGATGTTTGTGAATGAGAAATAAGCTAAAAACCAGAGATTTAGTATAATTCACTAAGTGCAGGTATCTCAAGGCCAATGTTCACCTGTACACACAGAACTGATGCTGCTTGACAAACCAAACAAAAACGTAATTTAAAACAGCTTTCTGAGAGAGAACAAAATTAAGCAAAGAACCACAGTGATACCTAGCTGGAGTATTTCTAGCTCAGAGGCTGAAATCTATGGATAGGATACAATTTCCTTTCTATGTCTCTTTCGTTGCAATGATGAGTAACAAAACATTCTGAGTATTTTCATAAATAGCACATCTATATACAAGACTTGTAGCTGCAGTTCTTCCCTTTCTCCTTTCAATGGACAGGTTGAAAACTGAGGATATTTACAATATGAATTTTTTTATTGTATGTCTTTCAAGTATAAGAGCTACAGGACTATTTCATTGTCTGTGATTTAGACCACGATAAAGCAAAATAAAGGAACATAAAAATGATATTCCATTCCAAACAGGGCTTTTTACAGAGGAATTTGTGATGTCTCATCAACATCATCTCCCACACCAGCATTTCTGGGTGGCCATCACTCCCTTCTCACCCCACTGTGCTCAGGGGGCTGATCTCAGTGTGGGATCTGCAACAGCAGGAGAGAGACTTTTCAAACCACTCGTTGAGGCTTGTGTTCACTGAAATGATGCAAAAGATGGGAAGGGANAAGGAAGGAAAGGAAGGAAGGAAGGAAGGAAGGAAGGAGAAAGAAAGAGAAAGAAAGAAAAAATGTTGTCCTGTCGTTGTGGGACACACATGGACGCTTTTTGATGAGAGGGCTAAAAACTATTTATTAAAACATTTGACTCCATATTTATAATATTTCCACACAGCCTTCTTCTCTTCTTGGAGAAGAAGGCTGACACCTCTCCCATCCTGTTGGTTAAGACGACTGTCCATCAGTTGTTTTTCACACCAAGAGAAAGTGTGTAAACAACTTTGTTGTATCAAAAACATTCTTCTGATAACAACACTCATGTGTGTGAGAAAGAACTAAGAACTATGAAAAACATCGAGTTAGAAAGTGCCTCAGAAAACTTGAAAAATGAGGGCATCATTGTCCCTTCTCTACAAACAGTGAGAAACACTGATTTTATGTAAAATTTCAGATGGATTTACTAAATTCCAGAGCATAAACCAGATAGGAACATAGTAACATAAGAGAGTAGCATGGAAAAATATCCCAATTTTCCCAGAAGATGGAGCTGAGCCGTGAGAATTGGCTGACTATCTGCCTTCCTGGAGGCAGGTATGCCAAATCTAAGAGGAATGGAATGCTTTCAGCTGGCAGTGACCTTTAAAAATCACCGAGTCCAATTTCCCCACCTCTCCCCACCAGGGAGAGGGTCATCTGTCCCACAGGATGGTGTCTGTTGATAAAGGACTGTACAAACACCACCAAGAGTGTGATCAAACACTGCAGCAGCCTTCCAAACGAGGATGTTGTTACTCCAAACCTGTCCTTTTTTAAGAGGCTTTTGGGCAATCCCCTCAATAATGCTTCAGCTTTTGGTCATTCCTGTGGGTGTTGTGGTCGTTACAGAGCTAAGAGAAGGCTGAATCCCCTTCTTTGAACACAGAACATGACACTACCAAGAAGGATAGAACTGCTTGGTAGGACAATATGCCTCTGATAAGGGTGAGATTCAGTTTTCATACCAAATATCCCTTCCTGCATCATGCAGACATTTGAATTTGAAGGTGAATTTTATCCCCATTTATGTAGCTCTTCTTAAAAGTGAATATTTCAACAACTGTAAATAATTGCTTTCAAAAAGGTTCAGAAAGTTTCAGCTTCATTCCACAACAGCAAATTACAGTCTCCTTGTATACATTTTTAAGAGGAAAAATGCATATTTTAAATAATTATGTCATTTTTCTGAATATTTTTCCAGTATCCATTAGAAAAAAAACAAACATTTATTCTCTAATAATGGAACAGGACCCATTGTTACCATTTGTTTTTAACTACCTAATAAGATCACATTACCACACACTGATAACACAAGTGCAGCTCTTTTATTAATAATGATTAATCCAAGCATGTCATTCCATGGACTTGTCATTAGAAGACTTTTAATCTACCTAAAATCTCATTGATTTTTTTCCATTAATTGCTAATGTAAGCTTCCTTGAGTTTGAAGCTGTACACATCCTTTTTAATGAATGAATAAGCAGTGGGAAGCACTGGAACCAAGTCTCTTGGGATGGAGGGGTTCCAGGGCAGTGGAAATCAGTGAGAGGCTGCTGATGTCAGTCACAGGAGCTCTCCCAAATCCAAAAACACTGACTTCTATTCAAAGGCTGTGCTTTGAAACAGAGAGCAGAAAGGGAAGTGATGGCAGCAGTCTACACTCAAATTCTTTACTTGTTCTGGTTTGAGAAGCAAAACCACTGAGACACTCCAAGTCAGAAATACAATTTATTAGAAAAAGGGAAAATAAAACAAAAAGGCAACAAAATACATGCAATAAGGAAAAAGAAAATCACTGCCAGAGTCAGAATCCAGCCTGACCCCCTGTGGGTCAGGGTGTTGGTGGCAGTGCCATTCCATGGTGGCTGCAGCCCTCCTGCAGTGGCAGATGTGGCTCTGCTGGAGCAGGGATCCTGGAGAAAGGTGTGGGTTTCCTCTGAAGGTCCAGTGGTGATGGATGGGCCTGGGCTTCCTCTGAGAATCCAGTGGAGAAGGCTGCTTGGTGTCCCAAATCTCAGGTTTTTATCCAGGTAGGAATGCTTGGCTCCTCCTCCTGGCTGGAGCATTTCCCAGTGGGATGATGGAATTTTATCAGTGGGACTCAATGGCCCATGAGCAGAAGATCTGTGGCTGGAGGGAGGATGGGTCATGGAAGAGAGAAGGAAACTGCTCTGGATGTTTTCCTTTCAGCTGGCTTATCAACAGGAGATTACAGCACTGCCCCATCCCAGTTCCAATGGGTGATAATAGAATAACACACCCCTGATTACATGTTACACTGCAACCCATGATATCACTCAAAATAGTAACAGCATACAGAAATATTTCTGTGCGTGGTAATTGCTCACATCCTGATCATTTACTCGTTTATATGCACTTAACCAAATTAAAATCTACACCTTTCTGCCTTACTCAAGTCATTACCTTATTTACATGGCCAATTTTCTCTGTGATCTCTTTTCCATTCTTTCTAATATTTTAGAGATACAGAACAACATATTAAAAAGAATATATAATTTTTGCACTAAAGCAATATCTAGGAAAGATATTATTCCATCCATTACTTCAATAAAAAGATTATTAAATAATAAATTACAATTTTTTTATACATTACATTATAATATAATAAATGTTATAATTATGACAAATCATAT
>VZTB01004451.1:33609-62278 GCA_013397245.1 Thryothorus ludovicianus
CTGCCTCTGAGGGGGGAGAAGGCCTTTGACTGTCCTGCTGGAAGGAGCTCGGCGGGGCAGAAAGAAAATGTTTTAGATAAGACCTAATAAACAACCTTGAGAATGAGACCTGAAGAGTTTCTGCTCTTTTCTCCCATCTCGGGCGTGGAAAAAGGACTTTGCTAACTCGGGGAATTTCTGCAAAACAGCAGAGAACCCGACAATAACAGAAGTTTTTAGTGTCTTTTTCTCAAACTCTATGTGGGCAAAAGATACAATGTTTTAAATTATCTATCTAATGAGGGAACAGAATGGTTTTCTGTCACCAAAAAAACCCATCCACAATCCATAAACTATTCTGGTGGTGCTACAAACCTTCATTGTGAAAGGCAAAAGCAGTGGGATGAATCTAGCCTAAATGCCTGTGCTGGACACCAAAATGCTACACAGATCAGGATTAGAGCAACTGTGCTCTTTGGCTGTCCTTGCAGATGCTTAATTTGTGTTGTGTAAGAATTTCTAGAAGCATAATTAGTAACATATTTAGAAAAGGAAACTTTAGTTTGAAAAGCTGCAGTAAGAGCAAGTTTCAAACTGTTCACAGTACTCCAGGCCCTGGGTTTGTTATGTAATTTGCCTTAAGTAGCAACTGAATGAGTTCTTTTCACCACCAATATACTCTATTTATTGCTTTGGTTCTTTTACCTGCGCCCTCCCAGTCATGCATTAGCATGATGACAAATTTGCTGTTTCCAGGCTACAGCATCTTCCGTGTCCTTGCTTTTGTTAATTATAAAAGCAAATGCACCACACTAACTTGCCCAAATGTACCACATGGAGAGTTATCTCAGCTATTTGAAAAACAAAAGAAAGTTAATTAGCATTGCTCTTTCTGACATTAGTCCTTCAAACAGCTGTGGATGAGTCTGAGTGGCCTTCTCTTCATGCTATGACCTTGCAGGAGACAAATATGCACATAATCTTTACTGCTGTAGTCCTCAGAGCTACAAGAAAAGAGAATAAAAATATATAGATGGAAGGATGTATGCACTGCATTGCTTGGAGATTAGTGATGCAAAATCCAGGTAAAAAATTAAGAAATGTATTAGCCCCCTAAAAGCAATTAACAACAGAAAATATAATGGTTATGAAAAGATAATGGTTGAATGAAATAGTCAAAAGTAGTATTTTACAGGGCAATCCATATAAAAGGCAGATCAGGAGACAATGGTGTACATGTAGTATGGTGAAACAAATTTGGGGAATACATTCTGCAGACTTCTCAGAAAGAGCTGCCATAGGCCTGAGTGCTCCGTGGAAGCCCTGGAGCCTTGTCTTCATTGCACACAGAGGGGAATGAGTGAAGTTGTGTAATTATCAGGTGCTGCACCTACTTTGGGCAGCAGTCAGAGCAATCCTTACCAGTGGCTTGTGTTGGGCAGGGCCCTCTTCATGTGGGAATGAGATGTTAATTATTAAGGATTTTAGAAAAGTTAAGATTACAGTTCGAGTAGATGCTGTGTTAGCTAAAAAGACCCAACAGAAGCCAGATCTAGATAAGATAGCCTAGATTCAGTAACTCATTGCTTATCAATTTTATGGACAATAACCAACTTCCCCATGGTAGGAAGCAGATTGAAGGCAGGAAGACTCTACCAAGGATTCGATTTTCATGAATACCCAGAAAAGGTGAAAAGGTCAGAGCAAGGAAGACTCAGTTTACTTCATAATTTTAATTGATTCCTCATAAAAAAGACTCATTTCAAGAAACAAACCACGAATGCTTAACAGCCTCCTTGCCAATTAGCATACGAAACAGAGAAGGGGAAATGACAAAAGTATGAATATGCGTTTGTGTTTTGTATATTCAACATTTTTGTCCATAAAAGCTTTGTAATCACCTATTAAACTTTGCAGTGTGCATTAGGGAGGTATCCCACACACTGCCTGGCCGAAATAAACACACACTCTGTAACTCCAAACTGTCAGAGAGTCTTTGTCTGTTAATAGGTGGACATTGATATTAGATCAATGTTCTTATTTCTTTAATTCACGTGTGTCCAGGTGGTGTCTGAGTGGGGCCATCCAGGGTTCCATCCCTCGTGTGGGCTGGAAATAACTTCTAATAATGAGTCAGGTTTGAGTCTGCTGTGCGTGTGCTGTGTTATTATTTGTCCTTGTTGAGGATTTAGTATTGTTGTTTTATTTTTCTTTTTTTTTGCTATTGTGTCCGTAATTTTAGTCAATAAGTATTTAAATTAAGCACAGAGTCCCCTGTTTGTGTGGCATAGCTCCAGATTCCCCAGTAATCTCTCGGACAGAACTGTGATGATTGTGAGCAGCAGGTGTTAAAGGCTTTGCTCAGCTCCATCCTCATTTCCAGATCCATGACTCTGCTGTGACAACCTGGGGAAAACAAAAGCAGCTGAGGCTGCTCCTGTGAAAACAGAACTGCCTTTAGGAAAATAGCTGAAGAGCTTTCTGTGTTCCTGTGTGCTTATTTCAAAATAAGGTAAAACAAAGAGAGAAAGTTAAGGATTTGAAGACCTGGAGAAAAGATAATTTCCACTGACACACATGAATTAAAGGAAAACTGGAAAATAGATAGTGCTGCTAATATTTTGGGCTTTTGTTTGCTTTGTCTTTACTTAAAATTACAAAATTCAGTAAGGTTTATGACTGCTCTGGTGGACCCAGCTCTACAATTATCAAAGAATTCTACAATTATCATCTGGCAAATTTATGAACAGGATCTGATTCACAGTGTTTCTCAGCTGTTCAGAGCCTCATATAAAGCAGCACTTTAAACATAACAAGCTGTTATTGATTTTTTGAAAAAAAGCAAACATAAGCACCTCTCGTTAGTATACAACTCCCTGATTAGCACTAAAGGTCACAGAAAATCTGATGTGTTCCTGGCATTGGACATTGAATTTTCCTAAAAGTTAATTCAAGGATTACAAACCTCTCTAGACTACATGGAAAGCTGATAATTATTCTGGTGAGGTCCCCTTGCCCTGTCTATAGTCACGTTAATCAGCAGCATGGCTGTGCTAGCTCAGGAGTTGTTGGATAATTAAAAATACATGGCTGGGAAGAAGTCAGTCAGGAGGGAATGCCCCAGATACCAGGCAGCAAAGTAATAGAGAGGACATGTAGATTTATTTTTTTTTTTGTCCTTCATCCATTCTTAAAGATCATTTTTCCTTCTTTATTACAAGACATGATTTAATTTGTCACCAATGTGAATATTTCTAAAATACCCCACTTCAGATAGGAAGATTAGCCATCCCTTTGTTGAGCACTACAAATTAGCAATGAAACACAAATTTCTGATCCACAGCCAGGGTTTTTCTTGCAAGAAACCTTCATATGTTTATTGCATATAAAGGACCACAGCACTAAGGGTTCATAGCATGAACTCCCTTGTACTTAAAGGTAACTTTGGATAAACTTGATGATTGTGATGTGATAATGACTAACAAAGGGTAAGAGCTCACAGGTTATGATACATACACTCAGTGTAAATTTAGTAAAGCATTCTTTTTATGTTTGAAACTGGCCTGGGTTTTTGTCCCAATTCTATACAGAATATAGAATTGGTCCCTGTAAATAAATAGCATTGACATAGATGTTCATTTCCTGGTTCCCATTTTCATTGCTGCAGAAGAATAAGAGGAGAAAATGGAGAGCACATTTAGGGTAACTGTGAGGTCTTTTAAATACCATTACATCATAAAATCATTTGACTTCAGGGATTACCACGAGTAATGACAGAGAAGGGAAAATCACCCAATTAACATTGCCATGTTGTTCTTATACCTTCTAATTGCTACTTTCTCTGTAGCAATTAAGAACATTGTTTTATTAAGAAATTCACTCTATATTACATCAATGTTCACAGAGCTCAGTATGGGCTCCTTGACCTGTTGCTTATATCAGTTTGGAAGCTGTTATAACAAAAGGCAGTGGGAATAGATACACACTCCAAATACAAGTTATGAAATTGCTCTGGGAATTTCCCATTTTCTGCCTTATGACTTCAGCACTCTTTGTGAAACTGGTTTGTTCCATCAATCACAGTTTGTTATGCACTGAAATTTTGCTACAATTGCTTGGTGTCCCATCAGAGCTGGGCAGTGCCACCCCAGGCTGTCACCACCACTTGGGAAATGCCACGCACAAATTCTCTGATAACGCCCGATGAGACGCTCCAGGCATTTTTAAATAATGGCAGTTGCAAAAGCCTTGTTTAATTTTAATAGTTTGTCATTTGTTTTGGAGAAAAAAAAACTCCAGCTTAATACGATTAAATATTTATTAATATGGAAGAATAATCTCCTGAGCTGTGAAAATAGAGACATCATGCTTGAAACAGCGCTATAAATTGGAAAGCAAAAAAAGATTTGCTTCTGAATAATTGGAGAGTTTAATTTATGTTGTTTTGCTTCCCTGTTCCATCCTTCCCAACACATTCTAAAGCATCCATCACAAAGCAAGTTGTTCAGGTCTCTGACTTGGTCAGATACTTATCTTGTGGAATTTCCTAAGTTATCATTGCGTTTTGGGTACTGATATGTGACAGTTTCAATGGGTATTTCACAGACATGTTTAAAAGTCACATCCTTTCTGATATCCAAAGGATTTTAAAAGCCTTATCTATAAATATGACAGCTTTCGTAATTTTAAGAAGAAAGTGGTCTGTCATGGTTTTAAATTAAGCAGATGACAACTGGATAGTTGGATAACTACAACAGGATTCAGGAGTAGCTTTTTGAGCTGTTCATTTCTTCTTATCCCAACCCCTGGGTGTTGCTCTGTTTTCTCTTTTACATCCACCTCTTGCATCTCCCCCAGACATCAAATATATATATATATTTCTACATATGTATTTTTATGTTTATTTCTATATAAGCTAAATTGTTAACCTCATTGTTCCATTTCTAAGGAACAAAAAATGCCTGTGCATCCTCACCATTAACCTTATGTGACTCATGAACCAACATAAACTTTTTAACAGACTGAGCCTTTTTTTGTTCACATTTGACAGGTCATGCAGTGAGATATCCTCTCCTTTTTCTAAACATACAGCTGCTGCTCACTACCTGTGCCATTTTAGCACATAGGTTTTGTTTCAGCTCTTCCCCAAGTCCTTTGGCATAAATCAGCAGATAAAGCACAATCAGTTTTCTCATACATTTTCCCTGGATCATGAGAATTTCTAGCCAATACTGTCCTTCAGCAGGAAAGCTGTGCTGCAGTTCTTGTCACCAAGGCATAGTGGGATGATTGTCACAGCTGGAGTGGCACCATGGATGGCTGCAAACTCTCCAAACCTGTGGGGAAGGAGAGGTGATTGTGCAGCCCTGTGTGGGAGGGAGGGTTTTGATGGTCTGGAGCTTGATGATGGTGAGGGGAGGGTTGTGTTTGTGGGTGAGAATCAGGGGCAAGGCCAGCAAGGCAGAGATCCTGGGGGAATTTGTAAAAGGCCACCAAACCAGGGTGAAGGGCCAGGCAGAACACTCAGTGAGATTGCTGTAAGAAATCTCACTATTGCTCCCATGGGGGCTTCAAGGTGTCTGCTGGAAACAACAGAGTGCAGAGGAAACAGTCCAGGAGATTCCTGGAGTGTGTGAAAGGGAACTTCCTGACACAGCTGCTGAGGGAATGTGCCTTGCTGGGCCCTTCTTTGCAAGCAGAGAAGGACTTGTGGGTGAGGTGGTGAACTTGGACCCACCTTCTGGCATGAGTCCACATTGCTGAGCTGCCAAGAGGAAAAAGCAGCAGCTGCTACTGGGGAGAGCACGAGAATTTTCTCCAAAGCTGCTGATTAAAGGGCTAATTCCTGAAATGAGAACCCTTTCAGGCTGGAATTTCTCGAGCACCTGTTGAGCTGCAGGATATGGCTGCAGGTAGCTGTGCTGGGAAATCTCTCTCCAGAGATCTTTCAAGCAGTCTCCATTAACTGGAACATTTCCTGATGTTATGCAAACAAACCTACAGGAAAATCTGGTGTTTGCTTTTGATGATGGAGCAGTGGTCCCTTGGTGTGGCTGCAGCACAGGACATAAAACCCTGAAATATTTTGAGGACAATAGCAGCCCATGGATGTGTGCACACTGTCAGCAGATCTCTCTGGTTTTGCTCTGGAATAAAGGAAATAGAGGCAGTCCTGAAAACTCAAGTTATGCTCTGAATTACTGCCAGCTACTAATAGAGGTCAGGCTAAAAATGACAAGAATGTGACTAAAACAATGTTGCTGTATTTTTGCTCCTCCTTTACACACTAAGAAGAAATGGTCTCTTTATATATCTACCAGTTATGGGAAATCAGGACAAAGATTCCCCAAAATTGTGTCATTGTCCTTAACAGAATACCATTTCTCTTCTAGCTTCCAAATCTTTTAGGATTACATCAGTATTTCTTTTTAATCAAAGGAGAAATGTACTTTTAAAGGAAAAGGTGAGATTCTCTGTTGTCACACACACTTGAATTCACAAGTTTAAAACACCAGCTAACATGCTGCATTCAAGAATTTGTAGTAGTTTCTATAGATATGGCATTAGCTGTGATACTCTTGGTACTTTAGAGGGTCCTAGATCTCAGTCACATTTAGTTTAATGTCCTAGTGTCCACCAACAATATAGTGCAGCAAAAATATTTTATTTTTCTTTCAGTCTGTTTCATGTCCTTTCAGATGCTCACAGCATCCCCAAGATGGCACTATGCTGCAGAAATATCAAGAGAGGACACAGAAGTTCAAATTAAATCATGGAAAATAAAAGCAACTACAACATTTTTCAGAACTGATAAAAATAGAATTGAATGCGCCTATTTAAACGAGTGCATAGAATGCTAAAGAATTGCTAATATTTAATTAACAGTAATATCAAAATGTATTTTTACTTAGAAAATTTCTCTGAATATACTTCAGAAAGACTGTTTTATTATCATTAGATATATATGTATATCTCAGATATATCATTAAATGTACACCAATTTAATGAGGGGGGCACTGGCAGTGCCAATCAATTTCTGTGTGTCATCAGTCTAATAGACTAATCAATGCTAAATACTAATGTGGTCAAAAATAAATCTTTCTGGATAATTTTCTGCGTGTCACACCATGTATGTGCTGTCATGTGAAGGGGAGATTTCCTCAACTCATCCCAAGGGATACCCTCAGCAGGGCCCCCCCTCTATCTGTGTGCCCTGTTGCCAGTGGCTGCCAGTGCCCAGGAAGGGATCACACTGACAGTTTATAGTTTATTAATATCAAATTGTGACAGGTTAAGGTTTGAGGGTTGTTGGTGATAGTGTCTGACTGCAAAAATCTATTCCAAGCATTACATAGACAAGAGCTAATCCTCAGTAAAAGTATTCCAGTGTGATTCTCACTCAGCGGGGGAGAAGGCAGGTTCAGCCTGTCAGCTGATCCCAGAATTATTCCTTCATTCTCTCCTTGTTTTTATTTGGTTTCTCTATGTTTAGGAGCTCGAGTGACCCTAGTCATGCACAGCTTTGTAACTGATTGGTGTAAAATTCATCCACTTAGCTTTTAAAGATACAGTCAAAAAAATCCAGAGCGCATGCCCAGTGAGGAGTGGTTGGATGTTGGAGGCTGGTGTACCTTGTGGTGGAGGTGTGTATTAATATTGCAACTAGGTTTTAATGACCCAAGTTCCTCCAAGGAGAGTGATTTTGCTTCAGTCATCATCAGGACATCTTCTCTCTCAGCTGGAAAGTGCCACCAAGTTCCTGTGAAGACTCTAACAGGGCCTGGCCACGGCGCCTCCACTCTGCTCCACCCTCTGTCCCATCCCCCTGAGCAGGTGCTGTGGTTGCAGATTTTTACCCTCACCACTGCTGGTGGGATACATGAGGGACTGGACTGTTAATGGTTAATTACTCCAGTAATTGACCACTTGGCCACCCATGTTTAAAGCCTGTGTACCCATCCCTGAGGGCTGCAGGTGCTGGACAGGTTAAGGGCAAACTCTGTGAGCTGGGATGGTGCTGCTCCTCATTCCAGCAAACCCTGTGAGCTGGGATGGTGCTGCTCCTCATTCCAGCAAACCCTGTGAGCTGGGATGGTGCTGCTCCTCATTCCAGCAGACCCTGTGAGCTGGGATGGTGCTGCTTCCCATTCCAGCATCCTCACACAGGTGGCTCAGCTGGGAAAACTCCACTCAGGAGAAGTACCAGGATATTCACACACAGCATGGAAGATTCATCCTTGCTCATGGGCCGTGATTAACTGCACTGTAAGGTCTGAGAAGGTGTCACCAGTGTCCTGTGATTACATTATCCAGTGTAAAACCCTGCCCCAGCCTTCCCACCCGAACCTTGACTGTTTCCTGGGCTCCTGCCACCAGATCCAGACTGCAGCCATCACTTTGCCAGGACTGGTACCCTCACCACTGAGAAGACCAGAGGGAGAGGATCAATGGGATGCTGTCAGGATCCATGGAGTGGGGATATTTTCTGCTTAATCTATCTCTCTCCCCCCCTGACTCTCCCTTTTTCTGGTAGTTTCTGTTTCTCCCCCTCTCCCTCACCAATGTATTCAGAGGGGCTAAATTATATCCTGAAATTATTTATGAAGGATTTAAAATATGTTAGTGGTCTGTAGGAAGGCATTCTTTTGTTTAAAATTATTGCTACATGAACTATGCCACAAGAAACGTGTTTGTAGGATTCTGTGCTTGAATTTTGGACTGTTCACAAAATAGCAAGCAAATGGATTAAAATGTGTCTTTTAAAAAAGAAAAATGATATGTAAAGACTTTTAAAAGTGCAACAAAATGATCAATGTCTGCCCAGAATTGTTTATTTCAAGAATTACTGATGAAGATTTAAGAGCAGGAGATGCATTCACAAATGGAGGTCATAAAAATGGGCATAAAAATGGAGATAAGCAGAGTAACAACAGCTACCTGCTCTGTGAAACAAAAGCAGCACAACATCCCTATGCTTATTCATTACAGCTGGGTTCAGTGAGCTACTTAAGCAGGCATGTAATTTAATTGCTTTCATTCATAGACATACCTACCTGTTTAAAATAAGATGCTAGCAGGGAAAAAAATTAGTTAGGTATCTCATGAAACTAATCCTTGAGTTCTCTCTATTGCCTAGAAACATCTGGAAGTTCCCTAGAAAACCGATGGAATCAGCATTCCTGGAGTGTCCAAGGCCAGGTTGGACAGAGCCTGGAGCAATCTGGGATAGTGAAAGGTGATCCTTCCCCATGGCAGGGGATGGGAACAAGATGAACTTCCCTCCCAGTCCATGATTCTACCCCAAAGAGATCAAATACATAATTTTATGTGAGTTCAGGAAATTTTTTAAGTATGTAAGTACCATAAAAGCAAAGGAGAAGCAAATTGACAATATTATTAAGAAAATTTCTCCTGCTTCTTTGGTTTTACTTCAGGGGAACCCAATAAAAGTAGATAATTGCCCACTGCAGACAATGACAAGACGTCATCTGGAATTTGAATTATTCACTCAGTGAAAGACTTTGTGGTGAAAACAGACAAGCAGAAAAAAAGATCAGCATTTCACAACGGACAGCTCACTTGTAACCTTTGCTCAGTGATACTCCAGTGTTTGGTCCCAAATACATTTTTTCTTCTTGTTTGGAGAATGAAGGAGATACACAAATACAGCAACATAGTCCCTCATGTCATATATTTGTGTTATTTTAGGTAAAAGGAAGGGGGGGCTGTGTTAACAATATTTTCGCTTGACTGGATCAGCTGAATTTCAGTTTAATACCAAGATCCACAGAATGAAGGAAAGGCAAAAGAATCTATAAACTTGAGTAAAGACTGGGTCAAAATACATCTAACCTATGGCTGAGTAAGAAAATGTTATAGTCTGTGTGTCATAAAGACTAAAAGAGTGAATTTTATCTTAATATTGAAAAAAACCCCACAGCAGCAGACGCTATCACCGACAAACCTGTCACAATCTGATATTAATAAAGAGTGTTATTCTGTAAACTGTCAGTGTGACTCCTTCTAGGGCACTGGCAGTCACTGGCAGCAGGGAAGACACTCAAATACCATCCCTAAAATTATATTCTTTATGGAATACAAAATTCTACATTTAACATGACACTTCAATCAACTTATTTTGTGTAGACTTGGGTAAAAAATCAACAGAGGCACTTTAAAACTTTAAACAGCTTATTCTAGTTATTAAATTTAAATCAAGTTTTAACAATGAAATATGTCCCTTCCCTCCCCTTCCCTGAACTTTCCTTCGCTGAACTTTCCTTCCCTGAATTTCCCTTCCCTGAACTTCCCTTCTCTGAACTTCCCTTCACTTCCCTTCACTTCCCTGAACTTCCCTTCTCTGAACTTCCCTTCCCTCTGTAAATCATGATTGTATTAATTGTTAGAATTGCAATACTTTTTTTCATCTAGTCTGAAGTTTCAGAACATTTCATTCTGGGATTGTCTGGCTGGTAACAATACTTCATTATTATTTCAGTGTACAGCCATGACAGAGCACAAACAAAAATAAAAAGTAAACCAGAAAAGAAAGCAAACCTTTCTAAGGTTATTCAAGGCAGTTCAAGACATTTCACTGTGATTCCACAGGGGTCTGCCCTGCCTTGTCCCACCTACCTGCCATGTGCCTCTTAGCCTGTAGGACTTCCACTGCAGGTCCAAGCCTTTGGGGACACACACCATGAGCAGCTGCACAGCTTGGACACCAGGCTTAGTTATATTTACTTCCAGGCATGTGTCTTAGTTTGGAGACAGGTGTGTCTGCTGGGGAAAAGCAGGAGCCTCTCTTGGAATGGACAATGCAAACCTCCTCTCTCTGAATTGCTAGAATTTTTGAAATTAAAGGGGCTCTCAGGCAAAGAAATTGGGATAGGAATAACAGTTCTTTACCTATGTGTCTAACGTAACAAACAAAATGACAGCAATAACTACAGCATTAACACCAGACAGAGCCAGGGAACAGGCACAGTTTTTCTGATGCTGGCACCTTTCTGGGGTGAGCAGGAGTCCCAAGGGGTGAGATGGGTCCAGAGCTCAGGGCAGTAACTGGAGCTGTAGGAAACAAAATTCTGGACACTCAGCCCTAGCTTATCCTGCTTGAGCAGGAGGATGGAACCTGACAATATCCTGGTGTGCATCCCAACGTCAGCAATTTAGTCTCTTTCTCTTCCTTGACCACCATTTTGATGGAAAACAATGGCTTATCTTCATAACCTTCATGAATTAATGCAGAATTACTTCACTAATTTGCATTTAACCCTCTTAAGGATTCATTAGGACATTTAAAATGGATCTTTTTTTTTTCCTTGGGAGGCCTAGTAAATCTCTTTCTTAGCATCAGGAGTGAAAAAAAAAAAAACAACAAACCAACATCCACAAGTATTCCAGAAGAGATCTGATGCTTTGAAATACATCTCAGCTTTTAGCTGTAGAGATGAGACTGACCAAATTTTGAGCAAAATGGGCTCTTAATAGCTGAACACTTGGGACTTTGCACAACAACATGAGCTTTTTTTTTTCCCCTGTATTAGAGAAGTGTCCAATAACCTAATAGGCTGCATGTGTGAGTCTAGTACTGATTGTAGATCAATAGAATTTGTCTTCAACACTCAATACTTTACTGATCTGCCCGTATGTCTACAGGAACATTCTATTTCTCCATTGCCCTGAGTGAAAACTCAGCACCTTGGAGACTGAATCTCTTTCTCTTCCTCTCAATCTTCCATCCCTCACAAAATGTGTGGGATGGACAAAGAAGCTTATGCAACAATAAATAATAAAATTTTCTCCTTTGTTTTGAAGAGTATCTCATTGAAGGCCAACTCCTTGGCTGCACTGATGCTGTTGCTCTGAGAGTTATCTGGGAAAATATATTAGAAATATAAGAAGGGACAGACTGACAGGAAAAGACATGCAGAATTTGGAGAATATCAACAAAAACTGCAAAAATAACTAAAACCTTGTTATAAAGGGAAAACAGCCTGTGGCGGGGGGGGAGGGATGAAGATGAATTAACCCGTTTCAGGTTTATTAACTCATTTGGGGTTATTAACACCTGTGAGTTGGGCAATCCCATGGCACAGCCTTGGGAAAGGGTCTGGATATCAACATGTCAGATAAGAATGCCAGTGTCAGCAGTGTCTGAACTGAAAATACAGAGATGTCTAAAGAGGGTCTTGCTCCAAAAATGATCTCATTTTTGAGGAAGTGTGTGTAAGTGGGAGGGGAAATGGAATATTTTAGGTGCTACTTACAGAAGGGTATTAGGAGCTCTGTAGGTGTTCATTGACATTGTGTGTCCAGAAAATGGGTAACAGGTTTGCCTGGTAAGAGGTTTACCTGCTGTATTGCTGCTGGTTAATGATACATCACTCCTAAATCAATAAACCACCTTATTTCTGATTTATAACAAACTATGTGAACCAAGCAGTTTTTGCCTGCAACAAGGAGAAAGTCTTAATATTGATTGAAATTATGACACAGTTGGTACGAGAAAGTATGTGTTAATACAGTTCACATGGAAAAGGTTTTATTTTCAGAAGAACTCAGCAGGAAACAAGGGAGGAGGAGCTGCCTTTCCTTTATCCTCTCTGGCAGATGTTTTTTGTAGCTTTGGCTCCTTTTCTTACTCGAGAGACAAGGCACTATCAAGTCTCCCTGAGCAGCCCTTCTGAAGCCTCCTGCTTGCTCAGCCATGTGGAAACAAGGAGAAGCAACTTCTGTAATTCTGTAATGGGAAATTTCATTGAGTTTCTTTGTATATATTCTAAGAAAATCAGAACACTAATATTACTCAAAAAATCTTTTCAGCAGTCAACTCTCTCCTTGCTCTTCTGGCCTCCAGGCTGAATTGCAGGTGAGTTCTTGCTTCCAGGATTAATTTCCATCACTCAGGAATCTTCTGGGTGCTGATGAAGGATTCCCATTCCTTGCTGAGCCTTGGGAACTGCTTGATGGCAATATGATACCATTTCTTCTCACAGAATCCCAGAATCATTGAGACCTCCAAGTTTGAGTCCAGCCTGTGACTGAACACCACCTTGTCAACTAAACCATAGCACTGAGTACCATGTTCAGTAATTTCTTAAATACTTCCAGGGATGGTGACTCCACCACATTTGCTGCAATTTTTCATGCTCAGTTGCTCTTTCACCTGATCCAGTCATCCTACTTGTGACAGAACACAACATAAATCACAAAACAAAAGCTAAATATACAGTCTACAAAAATGTAGACTTTTATTTCACATAAGAAAAGACATTATGTAAATAAACCAGATTTTCTTCCTGTTGCCATTCCTTTCCACCTGCCCTTAGCAAACACACAGCTCTGTGGCCAAGAGGTGGAGGGAATCTCCCATGGACCAGAAAACTCCAGGCTAGAACAAACTTACCAGAGTTCTTTCTTAAAGGCATTTGCAGCATAATGGATATGTAATTCCCTGAAGAATTTCCTTTCCCAGGCAGTTGAAAATCCTAATGTAAAGTAATTTGAAAGGTTAATGATCAATTAGACCTGGGGGCAAATATTAACTGGAGGTTTTGAAGGAGTTTGTCCTTTGGGTTTTCACTTTTTTGAGATGCTCCATTGAGCCAAACCTTCAGACTTTAGCTGAAGTGAATTACTCATTTAGTGTTTCTTCTAACACGTATTTTTTTCCCTTGGGGAAAAAAAAAAAAGTAAAAGAGCAGAAACAGATTTCCAACAGAGGAAAAAAAAGTTACATATTTTTAAAACATCTCTATAGGTGATGAATGTCTATTTTTTCCTAGCAAGAGTTCAATAAGGATAAAAATGTGAACATTTATGGTAGTTAGCAGAGTCATATCTGGCAGTGCTGTCATCTGCATTTACCTCATGGATTAGAGCTCAGCTTCTGAGTGAAAACTCCACTCTGGTTTATACACAATATCCTTCATCTATCACCCAGTGTTTATTCCATTTTCTTTAACACAAAGGAAAACTTTCATCACTTCAATTTTCTCAAAAGGCCTTGACATTCTTAAAGGAGCCATAGATAGAGAAACAGTCTAACATACCCCACTGTGCATTTCCTGTTTTGGAAATATCTGTTTCCTTAACTGCTGGAAAAAAGAACATTATTCTGCTGTGCTGAATGTACAGGCAAGGATCTGTCTTCATGAGATGTCCAGAAATACTTACTTAGGGAGGATGTAGCCAATAAATACCAGAATTTTTTAGGTTGAAAAAGACCTTTAAGACCATCAAGTCCAATCACTCCCCAATTCTATTGTCTCTTTATTCTATTATTTCTATAATCCTGCACAGAGTAGAAGAATAGATCTTGCTGTAAACCTTGATATAGAGAAGAGCAATTTAAATATAGATAAATCCATCAGAAATGCAGGTGCTCATTCCTTGTTTCTTGTGTTTTTATGAGAATAATTGTGGCTACACTAATATTTTGAGCTGTTTTTTTGAGGAGAGCCTCCACCACCATGACAGAACAAGAAACCTGTTCTGTAAAGCTCAGACTACTTAGGATAAAACTACAGCACCAAATGCTGTGTGGTAGGGAACTGCTGAACGGGATTAATCAGAGTTATTTTAGGTAACAGAAGCAGTTTATGTGTCAAGCACAGAGTTCAGGAGAGTGATAAGCACGTTCTCCTCCATCGGCCTGTTAAACTGCCATAAGCACTGGGATGTATTAAAATTAAAAAAAATAGCAAATGAGTTCCTGCTGAGATCCACTCTCTGAAGTAATGCCTGCAAAACCCAGGGGGTAGGCTGCAGTGTGGCTACGACTTTGTATTCATAAAGCATCCTGAAACTTCTTGGAAGGCATTTTTCCTCCTTCGGAATCCTGCTGGTTAGCTGTTAAACTTCACTGGCTTCATCTGGTTTTCATAAAGCATTATCTTAAGGACAATGAACATCTGAGATTTGAAGGTATTTAGTTCCCCACATTGCAGCGTTCTGTGACAGAACTAATGTGATTTATACTGGGCTATGGAAAAAGTCTGGATGAATAACCATTAAAATCCCAGGGTTAGGATGCTCATCTGTTACCATACTGGACCTTATTGTAATGCAATGAAGAATAAAATTAATTCAAAAGCCTTTGACTGCTTTCCATGCACTAGAGGCTTGAGTCTATTAAACCTACATAAGTATTGGTCATTTATTAGGAATGAATTTCAAAATTGTACAAATCCATTTTTTATACAAATAGCAGAAGGCGCCAGACCAGATTAATGACTAAAAAATTGCCTGCCAAATTTCTTATTTAATTAAAACTTTGTCTTTTCCACTCTAAAAATGAGAAGAAAACTACTAGAAGTGAATTAAAATCTGTTTTCTGTATTATGTAAAAACAGTTGGGCTTTACTAGTAATAAAGTTTTTCTGAGTTTTGTGTAAAAGTAGACTGTGCAATAGAATTCAAATAGACTCAAATTCCATCACAGAAAAAAATAATCCATTCAATGAGAAATAAATTCTATTAATTATTTTTACATCACATGAAAATAAATCATCATTTTATGTTTATTTGTTTAGGCCAGGCCAAGGTTTCAGTGTTCCAGCAGCTCTTCATTGATGTCTGCAAGTGCTACACTGTCCTCATAATTTTAGGATCTAAAACCGTGCAAATTTTGGGTTTGTTTGCCATGGCAGGATCTCCTCAACACCTGATCTACTGACACCTGATGGGATGCACCTTTCTCAGGAGGGAAAAAGAGCTCTAGCACAGGAACCAGTGGGGGTCATTGACAGAGCTTTAAAGGCGCTTGGAAGGGGGAAGGTGACAAAGCCAGGCTGGCCAGGGATGAGCTAAAACTCAAGGAAACGAGCACTGATGGGATCCCTCAGTCTGCTCCACGAGGTGTTGGCTTCAATGAACCTCACCTGGAGTGTTTCTGTATCAGCACACTCAGCACGAGCAGCAAACAGGAGGAGCTCGAGGCTTTGGCCCAGTGGCAGAGATTCAACATCCTGGGCAAAAGTGAAACCTGGTGGGATGAGTCCTGGGGCTGGGGTGCCCTGGTGGAAGGTTCCAGGTTCTTCAGGAGGGACAGACAGGGCCGGAGAGGCAGAGGGGTGGCAGAGGGTGCATAATGGAAGGGTTGGAATGTCTGGAGCACATTGAGAGCCCCTGGGTGGGAATCAAGGGGTGAACAAACAATGGGGATGCCACTGTGGGAACAGGGCTCTCTCTGCTACCCCACGCAGCATAAGAACGTACAGGAGAACAGCAAGAAGTGCCATTTTCCTCAGCAGCAGGAGAGATGCATCTTCTGGTCTCTCCTCCATCCCCTTTCCAGTATATGGTCCAAATCCACCGTGCTAAAACTCAGAATTCTCTTTTCCAGTTCTTCTAATGACGCCTTGACACAGTCTTGGCAGTCTCAAGCATCCCATTCCCAGGAAGATGGGTAACAGAAAGTATTATTCATTCTTTGAAATTCAGCATACTTTGACAAGAAAAATAAAGTACCAGTAAGATTTCCTAATGGCAGGATCTCATCTGCAGGACAACTACAAAACTATTTCAAATTAATGACAATTTTACAAATGCAGAACAGAAAAAGCAATATTTCTCACATTGAACCTGATTCCTGTTTGGTTTTGCCTTCTTCCCCTCTAAAAACATCCTGGAATACAGAATTGCTTCCACAAATGATAGGTTGTTGTTCATCCTGGTGGATCTATACAAGGGTGTTTTTCAGTTCCAAGGAACCATCAGCCAAGGGAAGTCAGCACATTACAGCTCAGGCATTTGAAGGCCCTGTCAATCATTTGATGTTAAATCTCTCTCCTCAGCTCCCTGTAAAGTTTGTCTCACCTTGTCTGGGAGCTTGTGAATATATTTTGTTTTTCAATAAGACACAAAACCAGAAGAGCTACAAGCACAGTATTCAGTAAAATCAGTCTAGCTGGAATTCTAACGACTTACACTACTACAAGATAAAACTCTCCACTGTCTCAAGAGCTGCTTGGGTAGCTGGTCTCACCTTCCACAAGAGCAGACACAGACTTACAATCAGTGTTAGACTTTCCTGAGTACAAGCTACCTTTGTCTACAAATGTCACAGTGCAACAGGCTCCATGAGCTTAGCACTACATTAATTATTTTTTCAGAGTTGGTAGACAGTAAGCTGTTTAAAGTGATTAACAAACATTCTCTAGAAACTGGATTGTTTTTATTCTTTCATCCAAAAAGGCACAAAATGAGCTAAGGAAATAGCTGAGGGGGAAAAAAAAAGTTGTTTCTATATATTTCTCCTAAATTTTTATCTTTCCTGACAAGGTTTATTAACTTGCTGTTGGCCTGTTGACCTCGATCTGTGGGGTGGGAGCAGTTGCCTGCACTCGAGGCACCTTCCTTGTCTCAAAATGAGTGGTGCTCAACTGCAACATCAACTACTCATCCTCTACCTCTGCTCACTTGTAAGCTTTGACAAGTATCTCCAAAGCTCCCTTTGGACATCAAATTCCAGACCTTTAGACTGATTCGTTGTAAATGTTTCCGAAATATCAGATCTCAAGCCAGGAGCATTTTTAATGACATTTTTGTATTCATTCCATCAGGGAATCATTCTCTGCCACCTGTTTTTACCTTCCTACATCTTCTGTGATTTAATTTCAGCCGTTCTGTTCTGTCCCTCTGGCATAGGAGGGAAAATCATGCCAGCTGAGAGACATCATGACATAAAGCACCCAAAACACCTCTTCTCCTGCCAGCCTTATTTGATATGGTGATTATCCCATTTCTTGAGACCATCCTTCTCTCCATCACCTCTCTCCCTGTTTTCAGACAACCATACCATTACTGAGGTTGGAAGGGGGCACAGAAGGTCTCTGCTGCAGTTCAGATGAGGTTGCTCAAGGTTTTGTCCAGTCAGGGCTCGAAAACCTCCAAGGATAGAGACAGCACAGACTCTGTGCAATCTGTTCTGCTATTTTCCTGTCCTATTTTCAAGCACTGTGCCTCTGAAAAAACCCAAAGCTGCTGCTTGCAGGATGCATAGAAATGGTAACAGAGCAGCAGTGGAAGAATTTAAGGGCAAAAGTAATCACACATACAATTCTCAGAAATTTATCTATGGAAATATGCGGAGACGGGAAGAGAATCTCTTTCAATGCCTATTTTTCCTGCCCTTTCTAACAATTTACATTTTCATAACACATTTTGAGGACAAAACAACAAGAAACACCCCTCTGAGCTACAGAAAGTCAAGGCATGGCTTTAATGGAACCCACTCCAACTATTTTAAAACACATTACATGGCAATTTCAAAATATCTTTGGCCAAGACAACCCCTAATTGCTGCCTCCCAACATTTCCTGTTTGCATGTTGCCTGCCATTACTCCTCTATGCAATATGCTTTACTAGGGATGCTAAATGTTTTTTAAAAATTTATTAAAGTTGACTAAGTTTCCTGTGTCTGCTTACTCATTCATACATTGGAAAATGAATCAGCACTGATTTAACATGTAGGAATTTCACAAGATGCAGCAAAACTTGCATGCTGGACCAGAGATATTTAATTATACATCTCTGTGCTAGCAAAATATTTAGTTATATGCTGCTGCTATTTACCTCAGTGGATTTTCTATCCAGAATAAGCTCCATGTATTAGTAGGATTTGGTATAAATGTTACAGTAGTTAGTACCTCAGATGCAGAAGCATTAATATTTTTTGATATCACAGAAATACTTTTACTGAAGTGAGTTAATAAGTAAATGAGTTAATGTTTCTTGGTAATGAGTCTTAGAATTTCAGTTTTATTTCACTTAGAAATTCTGAATCTGATTTCTCGATGCTTTAAAAGTACACAATCTATAAGTTTTGTACTTTTGCAGTGTGAAAAAATGAACTGGAGGCAATTTGATAAGGAAGCCCAAAGAATCTTTTTATATACATGCGTTTAAAATTTATATATATGTATTTCTACCAAATATAGTAGCAAAATATGATAAATATATATATCTCAAGCTGTTTACTTTCTGCAAGATTAACAGAGACAGCTTGGGTTTTGAAAACAACTTAATAACTGCTTGCTGTAAATTTCACATTGACTGTATATTTTTGTTTTTAATAAATATTTCTAAAAACCATTGCAGCCTTGAAAAATGCAAAATTGAGTGCGACTGGAGAACTGTTTTGACTTGCCTGCTAAGAATGTCAATAGTTATGTGAAAGCATATCACATTTGGAAATAGTGAGAAATATGCTAGACAGAGCTTGAACTCGGTGACCTGAGAGAGCAGAACTAATTAATTAGTACCAGTTGATGTATAGTTTGTGTAGGGCAGCTCTAAGCTCTCAGTGCTTTGCATCCCTAATTTTGTATATTATATAACATGTATAAACCTTCATTGAGAACATAAGCAAAAATGTGTGGATGTATTTTTATACACCAGACAAAATATTTTTGTTCATCACACAAAGGTCTGTTTTTAAAAGAATATAGGTTTCCTTTCCCCAGCCAAAAAAGAAACCTCTGTTCAGGCTCACACTTTCAAGGCCACCTACATTCAGAAGAGAACAAAACCTGTGCCACTTACACAGACTTTAGGGAAACTTTTAAAAAAGGCTGGGAAGATGTGCTGAACTCTAACCTTTGTATCCTGAACTGAAGACTTCATGGCTGAGACACTTCTCTGTCTTTCCCTAAGTTTAGCACATTCAGACTGAAGTTATCAAAGAAAGTTTTCCTAATAGAGAGATTTTAACTGCTGAAGCATTTCCCAAGGGAAGTAACAAAAGCCTGGTACTAAAGCTGCTGGAAAGCAGCCATGATAAAATCCTGGCACACATAATTTAAGGAAGATGGCTACACTGGCTCTTGAGGGATCACCAGTTGTTGTGTTAAATAACTGCACTCTGTGGATAGACAGGACACAATTTACTGGAATTAGCTGAGGGAAAGGGACTTCTCTTTTGGACAGAGATGGGAATTTGAGACCTCTGAAGAATCCCAGAATATTCTGAGCAGGGAGGGACCCGCTAAGATCGAGTCCAACCCTTAAGAGAGTGGCCCATGTGGGGATTGACTCACTACATTGGTGTTGTCAGCACCCTGCTCTGATCAACTGAACTACTGCAGCATTATGTTAGAGGGATGAAAAATTCTGTCAGATATTATAACAACATCTTCTGGCATTTTGGAGCTTCACAGCTATCATTGCGTCACAGTGAAAATGAGAACAAACATATTTTTTTAATTTTTCTGCAAATTCTTTGCACACTCACATATGTCTGTATATACACATTGTGTAATCTACACAGTCATACAGCATATATAGAGACATAAAACTCAGCTTGTCATGCAGCCAGAATCTACTGAAAGCAATGGGCACTTGGTGCTTGTATACATCCTGAAAGAATCCTTTTAAACCTCTTTGTGGAGCCAAATGATTTGTGAAGATGCCTCTGGATTGGTGCTTTCACCATCTAGTGCACACAGGTTTGTGCCAGAAGGGAAAACAGGACAAATCACTTTTGTCCCATCTTTAAATACCTCAAATCCCTGGCTGGCTAGAGTTTACACTAAAACTAGGAGGGAAACCTTGTTTTATCATTTGATTTCTGCATTGTTAAGTTATTAACCATCATCTCAGCTTTCTCTCTCTGACAATGTGCATTGGATTAATTTTGGTAATCCTTGTTTAAAATGTTAATTCAGATTTCTGTCTTTATAAGACAGGAAAGAGAAGAAGTCAGGGTCTAATTAATCAAAGTGACACCCAGCTTGTATCTATCTTTTCAAAAGTAAGTATCAGTTTTCCTGAAACAAGAGGAGAAAGAATATTTAATCCTAATGACACCTAAGGTTCAGCAATATTTTTCTGGACAGTGGTGCTAGCAGAGATTGTGGGAAATGTAAACCCAGAGAGCTCCCAGGGCCTGGAGCATTCAGGCTCAGAGGAGGAGATGGACACAACATCTGACCAGAGGCCTTGGAGAAGGCTTGGAAGTTTAGAACAGTAAGAGTAAAAATGGCATTTGTAGTTTAAGTAGAAATATGTTTTAAGCAAGTAGAAATATGCCTCATGTAAGCAAATAAATATGTTAGGCAAGATACTAAAAAATACTAAAGTTTGGTAATAGAACTTGTTATAGAGTTGTTAAAAGTAAAAGGTACAGCAATAAGTTTTCATAGAGTTATATTATTGGATAAAAAGAGACGCATTGCAGCAGAATCATGTAAAATGTGGCAATTAATGATTGGCTTATGAAGATGCTAGAGAATTTTGTAGAAGTAGTGGATTGGAGAAAAAACTTATTAAAAACAATATAACTCGAATTAAGACAGTTTTCTGGTGTCATGGTGCTGTAACAACCCAAATGTAACGTAACAGCCTAAAGGTCTCACCCTTCCATGAGACTGATTTTGCAATAAATCATCCTTTAATCACCACATCAGTTGACACCATCTCATCTGTATCCTGAACAAGAGATAGATTATGTTATTTTACCTTCTAATGGAAAACTGCAGAAAGATAAAAGGCAATTGGGAAAATAAAACTCTTTTCAGGAAGCTATGAATTTAACTCCCTTTAAAGTATAGATAATTCTCTTGGTAAGCCCTTAAGAGGAATGATCATGTTTTCTGCTGCACTGACAATGAAAGGTAATTCAAGGACATTATATTTTAGCAAATAATTAATTACATAGTTCAATATCTTAAACTGTATGGTAAACAGAGAAGACGAGCCAAACAACCCAAATCTGTCACTGCCTCATTGCGTTGGGAAGCTGATGAGTTTCTTTAACCCAGAAGAGATTAATATAAGGTTTTTTCAGCTGTTTATTGTGAAGCTGTGATATCTTAGATCATTAGCAAGCACACAAATTTAGGGGTATTCAATAGATTTTCCCTCAATTCAAGTGCAGGAAACTGAATCTTCGTGAAACATGCTTTTCCAAGTGTAACAATTCAGTAACATAGAAAAATAAACCATAGAATCCCAGAATAACCTGAGCAGGAGTGACCCACTGACAGAAAGAAGTACTGAAAGGAGACAGGAGAGTGAGATTAAATCAAAGATATGTTATATGTCTCAATGACTGCACTGAGATGAATTGTGTTAAAATATAATGGGATGAAATAACGAAATGATAGAATTATTTTGTTTGTCTGATCGGAGGCCAGATGGGAGACAAATCCAGGTAAGGTGCTCTCCCTATTTTCCCAACCTGTGCAGTTGTAGGGATCAAATCTTGGGATCATGGAGAGAGGGTGGAGTGGCTACCATGATCAGAGAATTGCAATGAAGAGATGCAGGCTCTGTAGGAACCAGAGGATGCCAAGAGGGGGAATGGGCTTTGCCCTCCATGTGAGAAAACATCTAAGGTGAAGCTGCTAGAGGATGGGTGAGGAGACAAGGGAGAGTTGGTGGGTTTGGATTAAAGGAGGCAGGTAAAGGTCTGCTCTAGGCTGCCTGACTGGAAAGTACAAGTGGGTGAGGACTTCTATGGACAGATAGGAGCAGCTCTGGTCCTCATGGGGTGTTTTAACCACCCTGATATCCTCTGGAGGGACAGCACAGAAGGGAATGAGCAACCCAGGAGATTCCTGGGGACCATCAAAGACAATTTCCTCACCCAAATGGTGGGGTAGACTACAAGGAGATATACTTTGTGGCACCTCATACACACCAAAAATAAAGACCTTGTGAAGGTCAAAGGTATTATTGGCTTGCAGGGCCATGAGATAGTAAAGTGAAGAATAATTAAGAGGAGAAAGAAGCCTCCCTACAGGCTGTAGAGCTATTGAGTAAGACATTAGGAGTCCTGATCTACCAGTAATGATATTTTCTTGTTTTGATTGCTTTGCTCATCCTTGGCAAGTGAATGCCCTGGTGTTGACTAACACAAATCTATCTTGCACATTCCCATGCAGTTCCAGCCCTCTCTGAAATAGAAATCTCTGCCTACAGTTGGTGGCCCACTTGTCCATTTTATATGTGATTAGTGGCTGTAGATAGAAGCAGCAACATCTTCAATAGTCCACAGAAAACCAGTTCCATCCCTAGTAAAGAAACAGGTCCTGCCTTGCATGACAACATGTGGATTCTGCACCATCTAAAGATGGAAATCATCTTCCATTTTCTTGCCAGATCCAAGAGCAGAAGGAGAATAAGCCCAGGATCTGGACTGAAGGATGAGAAACAGTTCACCACACTCCTACAGGTGTGGGTTGCAGACTACAAAAGAGACAAAGAAAATGTTGAGAATATTGAGAATAAAGGCAGGGCTTGTCAAGGTGAGCCTGGGAGTGCCACCATAAACTTACATGCACAGTGAAAAGTAAGAGATAAGTTTTAAAATACACTTTAAAAATCTCTTTATGTTTGGCAGCTAATAATTTTTCAGCATTTTGGCTGGAAATAATGCTTTACCTCCTTCCAACCTTCTGCACATTCTCTGTACTCATGCCTCCTTGTCACTGAAATGCAACAGTCAGGGACCTCTCAAAACTTTTCATTGAAAGTACAATTGTTGCTATATTTTTAAAGGGAAAAGTAGTTTAAATATGTCAGTTTTTGGGCTGCAGAGATGTTTTCTGCCACATAGAAAAGGTAGATAAGCAAAGTATAAGCAAAGCACAAAAATAGAGAAATACATCTTTGATGCCTTTAATCTTTCAAACTGATAATGGATAATCCAGTACCAGAAACAAAAGAAAGTACTAGAAAAATCTCAAGGCATTAGATATGCAGTGCAAACAGACTAGTCTGACCTCTTTATAAATCACAAGAAATAATAGACTACACGCCTAAATTAGCTACAGCATTGTCTAATTCCAGTAAGCCATGGGTGAATTTTAATTTACAGCATGTCTAAATATGACTGAGAATACTTGGAAAGCCCTAATGTTTCAGACATTTTTCAACTTCCTTTTTGGAAAGCCAAACTCTAAAGTTTATGGAGAAGATGAGAGTTTGTGAAAAATCCAGTTTAAAAATAAGCATTTAAAAATTTCTAGTTCTTCACAATTAATTGATGCTTTCAAGCTCTGAATAATTTATAATGATAGCAATCAAAAGCAGCTGAAATGAAGCTTTATGAATAGGAAAATAGTGGTGTATTGATGGCATTGTACATTTGTTTATGGCTTTTTTTTTTGTAATAGCCAGGGCCACACATAAATTTGGTCTGAGAACCAATTTTTCCCAGAAAAGCTGTGGCTGCCCCTTCCCCAGAAGTGTTCAAGGACAGCTTTGGATGGGGCTTTAACCTGGTCTAGTAGAGAGTTCATACAGGCATGTTCATACATTCAAATGTTCATACATTCAAATGCAACAGGATAATCTGTGAGTTCTGACTCCACCCAGCACAAGCATTCTATACCCTGCAGTGGATATCTGATTCCACTTGAATTTCTAGAGGTTTGCTTTGGGAATAGCAAACCCAAATCCCCACTCTTTCCTGTGGTCTTGGATATAGCTCGAGTCACATCTCCCAGTTATCCTTAGTGTTCTCTTTTCTCTTCCTGCTGTTACTATTTCAGATTTAACCTTGGGTAGCAAAAAAAGCAACCTGAGGTTAACAGCAGACCCTAGACACAGATGAACAGAAGATCATTGAAAAACATGTAGATATGACTATTGTAGGAGTTCTGCCACTCCTACATGATTCTACCCTGATAGGGGAGGCTTTTTCATTAAGTCCTTGTTAAATTAAAAGGTAAAGGGGACTCTTGGTTGTTCTCATCCTCCAGGTTGTTCATTCTTTCCTCATCAGCAATTTCTGCACACCAGGCTTTATACCAGCCTGGCATGAGGGAGAAAAGACACCAAAAAGCCTCAAACACACAGAATCAAGGTTCTCTTAAAGATAATTCACCCAATTATCACCAAGAATGTACTTTATTTCTATTTTTCTACCAATAACTAAGTTACTATTCATGTAACGCTGCAGTGCAGCAAATTCTGACCAATCACCCTCTGTCCCCAACACTGCAGAATATGGGGGAGATGAAGAAGGAGGAAGAAGCCTAAAAACAACAAGGATCCTCCATCTTGTCTTCATCTACTTATCATACTAACAAACTCAAAAATCTACATTTCTCACCCTGTGATAAATTACATATTATACTACTATCTAATTTGCATTCCTGATAATTCTGTCTCATCCCAAAGCCTGGGAAGCCCTTTCCATGGACAAAGGTTAAAAGCAGGATTTGTCAGAGGGTTTGGATCCTTAAAAATACGCAGAGAAGTATTCTCTGCATTCTGGGTTCCAACAGACTATTAGACAGAAACTGTTTTAGCTCTCGGGTGCTTTTCTAAAGGATTTCAATGAGGACATGACAGGCTGAATTGGACTAGAAACCCACCAGAACCATTATCCACCAGAAGTGGCCCCTCTGGTTTAAATTGGAGGAGCAGTGTCATCTATTGCCAGGCTTATTTTGAGGATTCACTGAGCTGCCTCAGGGCCTTTTCTCCTTTTAAGAATATATAGTTCTGTAATCAGTTCCTTCTGCATTTGAACCACTGAACAGATGCACAGACTGTCCTGGCTCCAGATCTTATCATTAATTGTCCCTCTCCCATAAAGAGAGGACAAGCACCTTATTTCAGCCTGCATTAGTGACCATGCCACAGTCATTACTTGTCCCAGTTTGTCAGCAATCCAGATGATTCCTTTCTGACTTGCTACTCTTCCCATTTAGGTTTGGATAAGTTTCCTTTACTTTTCTAATTCAAAATGAATTATGCTGAGAGTAGTATATATATGTTAACAAAATATTGTATACGGGAATTAGAGGTAAGCCTGATGCCAAATTCTGGCTATAATTCTTCAGTACTGCATAGTGGATGATATTCAGTCTTCAGCCACTTAATATACTGCCTGATTTACTTTTGCTCACTGTTTTGGATAAAGAAAAAAGCATCCTAAATGGAAGGTGGGTAAAGAAAGCATGTCCAAATTTATAACTTAAAAAATGTACTATTCAGTATGCCAGTTGCAATAGAAAAGAATTAGCAATTTTAGCTCTTGCAGGTGTATTTTCATGTGGTTAGAGAATTCTATAAGGTGGCAACACAGGACATGAAAGTTGGAGATGAAGGTAGAGTACAAAATCAACAGTTCATATAAATAAAAAATTTGTTAAAATCACATCTATACACTATCAATAAAGATGCCAATGATGAACAGCACTGCCATATATTGGTCTAGAAAAAATATTTAGACTTTAGTTCTGTGTGGAAGAAGTAACAATTTATAAATTCATAACAATTTATAAAAGCAGAAAAGCCATCTACTCAACGTACAACACCTGTATTTCCTTAGCTGGCCCATGTGGTTTTTAAAGGAGATAAAGGAATATAAAACAATGAGATCTTTTTATTAAAAAAAAATAAAAATAGAATGGTAGTGCTAATACTTTATCTCTGATTCATTTTATGATCACACTCCAAAAGGAAAAACCTCTCTGTCAGAGAAAGGAGCATCAAGGATCCATTTTAGATGTTTTCAACCACAGATAAATTTGGTACCCAAAGGGTGAGTGAAGGGCTCATGGAACTCTTGCACTCGGAGGCAGGGGACAAAATTAACAGTAATGGAGAAGTTTTGACCATTTGATCACTTATTCCTTACTGCATGGACACATACATTGAGTTAGAGGTTTTCCTTGTTCAAAAGTTTTAACATGGATATTTCTGTCTATAATCCTGAAACAGAACACCAGGTGAATTTAAAAAAAAAGTCAAATCTGGATCTAAACTTTCTGTCTCAGATATATTATTAGATGAACAAGTTCAAATTTTGAAATTTCCTTATAAAACCCCTCAGGCTGATCTATATAAAGTAAAGTGACCCAAACAGGTCTGAAAGCACTGACATATTGCACCATAGGTTGATATATTCCTATTAAAAAGCAGCTAGGGATTGCTTAAAGGAAAATTTATAATTCAAGCAGTGGAATAGAGAGACATCATAAAGTTTTTAATAGAATTACTGGATGCCTTGTGATTTGCAGTTCTTTAAAGCTACAATAAAAATGGCATTTAAAAATAAATCACTATTCAAATATCTGTCACTTTCCATAATCTTTAATATAGCCAAAGGAAATAATAATTTATCTAAAAATTTAGAATTAGAATAGATAAAAGAATATATCTTTTAAGTGCATGAGTGCCTCAGCTGTTAAAACCAACATCTGCATTGGGACCTTCATGCAGGTGTTGAAACCTTTGCTGGTTTTAGTTTTATTTCTGAAATCAAAGTCAGCTACAAAGGCCCCAATAGTATAAATTGTACAGGCACATCTAAACTGACAGTTATGAACATTCTTGTAACTTTAATGGGGCCACCAGTAAACAGAATCATGAGCAGAAATTAACTATTTATTAGTCTAACTTCAGACTAAAAGCACTATCACAGCTTTGGAAAACATTAGAGATTTTTGGTCTTGTAACTTTTCTTTTTTAACAGAATTCAAAATTTAATCCAACAACATCCAATTCCCATTTTTAGTGGCTTCTACCCAAAACAAAAAATAAACAACAGCTAAATATATTCAAAAGTGTATGTCACTAATATAAATTATCACAAAATTGCCTATGACACTGATGTTGTATCTAGCAGACACAGTGATTATCTTGAGAAAATTAATCTGATTTGCCTCACAATTGCACAATTCTTCTAGACTAATCTTATTACAGGTTTTGGGGTTTTTGATATTTATATTTTTTATTTTATAAACATATGTTACTGAGCCACATTTGGGAATGCAGTAAATTATTTCTGTTTAGAACAAGATTAACATCTCTGCTGCAGTTTCCTGATGTATTTTTGGGATTGCATCAGTCTCATGATCACTGCATGTTTTGCTCTTGGGACTTTTCTCAAAGGAAATGACAACAAAGATATTGAACTGGTTTAGGAATATTTCTCTTCACCATTATATTGTGGGAATTGTATCTATTGAAAGCTATTTGTTAAATTCAATTTAGACAGAAAATGTAGAACTTTGTAGCATCTCTGAGTGTGATTTTAAAAACATAAATATACTTAAATACATCTCAGACTGAGAAAGTTCTGGCCAATACATTTCAAAGAATTCTTCATGACCCAAGAAGCAGATGAAGAATTCCAAAGTGCCTGCAATATTTGGGTGTCTCATGCAAAGGAAGTCAGGATACCCTGTGTGTGCAGGCACATAAATGAAGAGATACCTACATTTTACTTGTTTTTTCTTGAATTAACAAAGCAGTGGAAGTTCCTACACTTATATTCTGAGAGAATGTCCTCAGGGGCAGAGAGGCCTTGCAGAGACCTTGACAAATTGGAGAGATGAGCAGGCACGAGCTGTGTGGAGTTTAAGAAGGGAAAGGGCCAAATTCTGCCCCTGGGACAGGGCTCCCCTGGCTCTGTGCATGGACTGGAGCAGGAGGCTGGAGAGCTGTGGGAGAAACTCTGAGGTCCTGGTCCATGGGCAGCCGTGGGTCCGAGCCAGCAGCGCCCTGGCAGCCAGAGGAACATCCCTGTCCTGGGGACACCAGCCCAGCATCGCCGGTGTCCTGGTTTAGGGCAAATTTGGGAAAAAAAAACCTCCAGATGGAGTCCCTCTAGAAAATGAGTCTGAACCGTCCCTCCCCACAGCTGGTTCAGGACAGAGAAAAAATTTCCTTGGAGAAAAGTGGAAAAAAGTTGTTTATTTAACAGTCAAAGCACTCCCCAGC
>VZTB01004451.1:62287-137904 GCA_013397245.1 Thryothorus ludovicianus
AAAAAACACAGTGTGGAGAACTTCTGTGCCTCAGCCAAAAACTGACAAAAAGCAAAGGAGAGCTCTGTGCCACCATCCACACTGCAGTCAGCACAGGCCGTGTGTGAGGGAACGCTGAAAACTCTGATCTTTATGTTTAGAAAACAAACACCTCAGACATTTCACCACATCTCCTTCACTCTCCAATCCAGTTTTAAAGGTACAAAACTTATTTCTGAGCTAAACAGACGAATGGGGATCCAATTCAGCATAACCCAGGACAGCCGGGCAGGCCAGGCAGGGATTGTCCCACTCTGCTCCCGGGTGGCCTCACCTCGAGTGCTGGGGGCAGTTTCGGGTGCCACAACATGAGAAGGACACTGAACCATTAGAGACGGGCCACGAGGAAGGGAAGGGTCTGGAGGGGCTGTATGAGGAGCAGTTGAGGGCACTTTGTCTGTTCTGTTGCATAGAGGAGACTCAGAACTCCCAGAGCTCTTCAGCATCCTCCCAATGGGCAGCACAGGGGCAGCTCTGCTCTCTGTGACCAGGGACAGGAAATACCTGGAGCTGTGACAGGGCAGGGTCAGGCTGGATATCAGGGAAAGATCCTTCCCTCGGAGGGTGGTGGGCACTGAACATGCTCCCCAGGGAATGGGGACAGCCCCAAAGCTGCCAGAAGTTCAAGAGTGTTTGGACAATGCTCTCAGGCACAGGATGGAGTTGTTGGGATGTCCTGTGCAGGGCCAGGAGTTGAACTGCATGGTCCTTGTGGTTCCCTTCCAACTCCGCATATTCTATTATTCTATGAGAACTATTTATGACTGATTGGTCATCTGGGCTGTTAATCTGCTTGTCAATATCTCCTGCACAACAGATAGAGCATGATCGTTATTTATTTCTTCTCTCTCTTCCAGCCCTTTTTCTTGTCTACTTCAGTAATGACCATAATCTGGAAACAGGAAATTAAACTATATTTTTGACCTCTATAAATATGAAAACAAACTCTTGTGGAAGTTATTTTTCCTTACTCTATCACTGCTCATTTGGAACAAGAATCATAGAATCACAGAGTATTTCAGGTTGGAAAGCACCTTTAAAGGTTATTTGGTTCTAATCTCGCTGTCCTGGGCAGGAGCACCTTCCACCAGCCCATTTTCTCCATGCCCCTGGATCCTTGGACACTTCCAGGGATCCAGGGGCAGTCACAGATTGTCTGAACACTCTGTGTAAGGGCACATCATCCTTATAATAAAGAGTGTTTTCCTTATATCCAACCTAAAGTCATCATCTTTCAGTTCAAAACTTATCCTGTCCCTACAGACCTTGGTAAATGTCTCTGCATCTTTCATATACAGCTCCTTTATATATCAAACAGGCCACAATAAAGCATCCTGAAGCTTTCTGTTCTTTAAGGTTCACCACCTCATCCTTTTCATCCTTTCCTCACAAGAGGGCAATTCCAGCCCTTAGGTCATGTCCCTTCTCTGAGTCCCATTCCAACAGGTCCGTATCTCTCTCTCACCAAATGCCCCTGAGCAGGAGGCAGCTCTGCAGGTGAGGTCTCACCTGGGGGGCAGAGGAGCAGAACCCCCTCCTCCCCTGCTGCCCATGACACACTATCAGCCCCTCACACGGGTTCAGGGCTGTGAGAGCACACCTTGCCTCTTCATGTCCAGTTTTTGTCCTGCAGTATCTGCAAGTACTTTGACTTAGAGCAATGGCTTGATTGATTAATGTCACTGTGGGACACACAAGGACACACACAGACACTCTCTTGAGAAGGCTAAAACCTATTTATTAAAACATCTGACTCCATATTTACAGTATTTCCACACAGACCAGGGATTGGAGAAGAAGGCTGACACCTCTCCCATCCCGTTGGTCAAGACAACTGCCCATCAGTTGGTTTCCACACCAAAAGAAAGTGTGTAACCAACTTCATCTTATCAAAACAGACTTCTGATAACAACACCCATGTGTGTGAGAAAGAACTAAGAACTGTGAAAACCTCAAGTTAGAAAGTGCCTCAGAAAACCTGGGAAATCAGGGCGACAGATTAACTTACTAAAGAACTGAATCACAACAGGACTCAGAGCCTTTTGTCATTAAGCAGTGTATTTCCCAGGTACTGAAGTGTTGGAGTAGTTGGTGGAAGCTCTACATTCACAGGTTGGTCAGGTTATTAAGTTAGTGCAAAGCAGCTGCAGTTCCCTTTCCTTAGACTTTTGGTGTTTCTGTGCCATGGCCATTGGTGTTATGATATCAGCCTAACCATCTGCAGTATGTCCCTTGGACAAACCCTCACTCAGCCTGTACTTTAAGAATTAATGTTAGCTCTAACTAGGGGCCAAATCAAACATGGACAGCTTCCAGGAGAGCTATTTCCTGTTTCCATACAGAGGACATTATTTACAGCTCCTACATGTAATACACAATTAGAGGAGTAAATCTATTTATTCATAGAAAGAATAATGAGTGCCAAGTAAATAGGAGAACTTAGAGGCAAGTATTATAAAAGCATTACTTTTGCTTGGAACACTATTAGGTATTAACAAACATGTTCGAACAAACTGAAAAATGTTGAGGCTGAAGTGCTAAATCTGCATGAAAACCAACTGATTTTTAGCCTGAGTTCCCTTCTGTTTTAATTGTGTGGTACTTTCAAAGGATGGAATGGTGTGTAGCTGCCTTTTGTTAACACCACATTTTGGTTCCAGGTGTAATTATTTCCTTTCTTCCTCTCACCCAGTTTTCAGCTTTGTCCATTCTTATCTTAGAAACGAAATCATGGAATGCTTGAACCTTTCTTGGAGATCATCCAGTTCAACATTTTTGATTAAGCAGATTTCTCAGGGCCTTGGCCTGAAAAAAAATCAAAGGAAATTTAACCTGCAAAATCACAGAAATTACTCTATAGTCTCCTCCTCTTCCCCCTTCCTTTTAGAGGGAGGATGCTGAAAACAAGAGATGATAAATGCTGTAAGGTCTCCCCATACTTCAGCATATGTTATTTCTAGATTTTCCTACTTTAACAGCAGGGAAAAGCCATTGTAACCATGGCTGGCAAAAAAGGTCTCTACAGAATTCAATTTCCTTTGCTATTTTTTAGATTTTTGGGAGTGAATAAACAAACTGAGCTTTATAAAGCCAAGCTTTAAACATACCTGAACTCTTAGTAAGACTGAAATCCATACAAAGGGCTCTTTCAAACCTTTCTGTCTCCCACTGCCAGCTTGCTGGTTTTCCACTGCACTTTTCAGGCTGGCCAAGAAATAAAAAATGAAATGTTAAAGCTGATAAATTTTTCTACCCACTCTGTATTAGAGCAATATATTTGTTTGTTCTTGAACAAAAGAAAGACATTTGATACAATAATTCAGAAGCAGATCAATGTCCATAGAGGAGAGGACCCTGAGCCCAGGGAATCAGGTATTTCAGATTTTTTTCTTGCTGACTGAGAAAGGGCTAAAATGCCTTTGTTATCAAATTCAGCATTCTTAGAAGAGTCCAGTTTTATTCTATGTAGTACTTATATGTTATTTCAGTGAGAAACAGCAAGACAATAGAATGATTCTTTTCAATATCTATAATTTCTTACCTTTCCTCTTCCTCCCTTCCCTTTTAATTACCATCATTTGTGCCTTATCTCAGAACATCTTAAACAAATCTGAAGATGAAGTCTAATGAAGTTGATTTTGCATCAAATAACTTGCAGTCCATTCATCATGTTTCATAATCCTTTTTTCTCCAAATATTTCTGGATGTTGCTGCTTAATTTTAACTTTAATGATCTGAGATCCTTTAATGACATTTTTTACACTTTAGAGCTGAAATGAACAATGGTATTAATTGAATGGTATAAAATTTGAAATTAAATAAAGCTAAACCAGCTCTCATCTTATTGTGTGGATGGCTTTAGCTTTCCAGTTTAGTTAAAAAATAAAGGTAAATCATACTCAAAAGGAGGGGAAATTATGTGTTTTGATAGTGAACCTCCACAAATGTTTATCATGTATTTTTTTCACAAGCAGCAAAGCTCTCTAGAGTTCAGGGATTGCAATTACCATGTGTGACACAAAACCTATTAATTAGCCATTAACTCCTAGTGCAAAGATAATGTACTTTTCCCTTGTAAACTTCTGATGAAAATTAAAATACAACTGTAAAACAAACAGTAGATATTCAAGATTACAACTATTTATTTCCTCAGTTACATAAATGAGCGAGTCTTGAAAAATTCTGGCGACTATACCGTGTTCCAAGGGGATGTCAGCAAAAGCATCTTGTGTCTGGAGATGTGCTGAAGGTTCTTTAAAGTGCCATTGTCAGCACCAATATGTCAAGCATCATTTAAGAGCACAATTCAAATTCGACAGAAAAACACAATTTAAAAAATAAAACCGTAAGTCTGATTTTATGGACGTCCAGGAAAAGTGATGTAACTAAACTTGGCTGAAAGGAAAAGAGGTGGGAAATGAACTGAGGAAAAATCTCAACAAAATCTTTGTGTTGCATCCTTATCCCAAAGTAGGACTTGTATATAAAATGCAGTTAATAATCTTTTGTCCCTATTTAATACAAAAAAGATCAAAGATATTATAAAATTTTTTTCAAGTAGTAAAGTGGCCTAATCAATAAAGTCTGCCACCCTGTTGTAGCACATAATTTTTCTTCTATTTAATAATTCAGTGCTATAATATATCAAAACAAATAGAAAACTCAATCTTAAAACAAATATAATGACAAAACCACTAAAATATTAGTTTTCCCAGGAGTTTCCTGAGAGTTTGAGTACTATCTTATAAAAACCTGAACAGAATGCCAGTTCCAAAAATCTTGTATAAGAATGGACAGTACTTCTCTAAAGATTTATTTATATAGCTCTAATGCTGTGGGCTCACCTAATTTTTTACCTTTTTACTTGACTAAAATATTCACTTCAGATATCTGTGAATTGTTAGGGTGCAAAGTTGAACTCTTGAGGATTCCACAGGCACTTGTTGCTGTTTTTATTACAAATCTGTTATCTCTGCCTTCTCCACTGCATCCTGTTCCATTCTAAAATGTTTCGTGGCACGGACACCTTGCCATTCATTCCATTTACATTGTGACCAGACTGTCAATGCACATTAAAAGTGGTTGCTTTTCAAATCTGATCCATATATAAAGCTAAAGAAAAATGGCATAAACAGTATTTTCTGTGTGTTCCATCACCAGAGCACTGGACTGACTGTCCTATCTCCATCTCAGCCTATTTTATATATATATATATTAGCAGAGAGGTGGTGGGCCATTTCCCTTCTGCCTGCTGCCTGGTGCTTCCTCAAATCTTATTTAAAAACAACCTGCAGATTCGTATGCAATCAGTAATTTCAATGACCATGGATGTTCAATTATATATAATTACTAAATTGCTAGGGATGTTTGTTCATTCTTTCTTTTCTTCCTCCCTCCCTCTCTTCTTTGCCCTCCTTCCCCCTTGCTCCTGAGAGTAATATTATTACAATGAAAAGAAAATAAGTTTCAGAAAATAGTAGTGTTAAAACCTGTGTCTTCTCTCAGGCCAGAAATCTCATATAAATGGCTGTCTCCCAGGGAAAGGATGACTTTGCAAATTAATGCTACACATGCAATATTTTTAATCTCTTCTCTCTGCCTGCCACAGAGCGGGCAGAACTACATGATTATGTTGCAGTAAATTTTCTTTCAATTAAGAGAGAGTGGAGCTTGAGTTCTTCTGTAGTGTTCATATCTATCACTTGGATCCCTAAAAAAAGAGAATAACAGGACTTTTAAGCTTATGTGTCATTAGTCAATCGGCAGAAAGACAGAATCAATGTATTAGGAGCTCAGTTCTCTACTCATTTAAATCATCTGGAGTATCAGCTTCTTACACATCCCTGTGAATTCCTGCTCTAGAGCAGTGAAGTCTGTAAGACAAATCAAGAGGTTCCAAGCAAAAAAAAATCTCAAAATTTTTATATAATTCCATGTTTTGCTTGCACATAAATTTGTTGCAAAAGAACACAACTGGAACAACATTCTGCCCTTGGCAAGCTGCTCTAGATGGGCTCCTTGAGTAGAGGAGGAGAGCAACATCACCTGGAAAGATCCCTCCTCACCTCAAACTTACTGTGGTTCATGAATGTGTGTGTATACCTGTGCATCACTTAGAGAATCAGAGACCAGTGGGACAGAAATGTTGAAAAATCTGATAAACCAACTCCCAAAGTAAGGATTTTAGTTGATGGATGATTATCAATACACACAGCCAAGGGCGAGCTCTTTCTTTGCACTTACATTTTTAAAAAATGAGTGATAACAGCTTGTCTTCCTGTCTTGCTCTGCATAAGCAACAGTGATGATATTACTGGCCAGTCAACATAGTTTGTTTGTATCTTGCTGGTTTTATTTCTTGATTCTTCCTGAATCCTGTTTGTGCAATTGTGTACCAGCTCTTGGATCTCTTGCAGGTAGGTATTGTTTATACATTTGTGGTTGGCCATGTTACAAAATGCTTGATTACATTCGTATTGTTAGCAAAGTCATGATGTACTGTGGCTGGTTATACTGCATTCTTGGGTTTGGTTTTGTTGTGTTTAGAGGTTTTTCTCCTGTAGAAAAATGATGATTCCCTTTGTACTCCACATGATTTGAGTAAACATCCTGTAAATCTTTGAGGTTACATGTGCAAACAATGAAGGTCTAAACTTTGCTTCCGTTACTATTTCCAAAGCTGTATCATTAACTGAGTATTAAATGTGTTAAAATTTATGGCTTACAGTATTCAAGTACAAGTAGAAATCAATTATTGTTTCCAATTAAGGCAGGAGCTATGGACTATTAAACAATGTCTCAAATGGACCAAGGTTATTACTGGAAAAAAAATTAATGTAAAACATTCTAACTCAATACACTCACAAGAAAGACCCTAAATTGTTAGTGTTTCAAAATGATGCAGCATTACTGATCAATATAGGGGTAAGAATGACCAGCAGGTTTTTTCAGACCTCTGTGTAATGAAAACCAGTAAATTTGTGGAAAAGTGACACACATTCACTTGCTTGCAGACCAGTGAAAATAAACAAATTTCCTGCACAATTGTGTGCAATTAAGTGCATGATGATGACACGATGCTTTCATGGCACAGCTCAGTATAACACACTTCACATGGGTTTCTAGTGCACTCCAAACACTGAGGGAGCTTTCTGAGAAAAAGCAGAATTTAGAAATGAAGATTAGCACATTTTCAAATCTCTAGCCAGCCGTTCAGATGACAGCTAATTTAAATTAGGTTTTCCGTTAAGACTGGTAATAAAAGCATTGCTACTATTCAAATATAATAAATATATTAAACTTACTTTATCGACTAAACAGATTTTTTTTAATATAATGTTAGGTTTGTTAATAAAAGTATACTAATGCTGTAATTATTCTATTGGTTTTGATCCAAATAGAAAAAAATTCCCAGTGGACAACAGAGGTATTCTGACAACTCAAGGGCAAATTTTTAAGGGACTTTTTAAGAAGTCACAGAGTGACAGGACAAAGGGGAATGGCTTTAGACTGAGGGATGACAGGGCTGGATGGGATATTTGGAGGGAATTGTTCCCTGTGAGGGTGGGCAGGCCCTGGCACAGGGTGCCCAGAGCAGCTGTGGCTGCCCCTGGATCCCTGGAAGTGTCCAAGGCCAGGTTGGACAGAGCTTGGAGCACCCTGGGACAGTGGGAGATGTCCCTGCCCATGGCACTGGATGGGATTTGAGGTCCCTTCCCACCCAAAAGAGTCTGGGACTCCATGATTCTATGATTCATAAGTGTAAAAATGCCACCTGGGACTGGATTGTGTACATTTTAATTGGTTTAAATCAGAAATATTTTCCTTTGCACGCAGCCTGATCTGGGTATCATGAGGAGGAAGGAAGGAGGAGCGAAGAGAAAGTGAGAGCTATGTGCAAGAGCAATAGTGGGAAAGAGACACCAAAACCATGTGCACAGGAAAAAGAGCAACTGTCTAAATCCTATTTGTGTCATTTGAGGACACAAGATCTCTGAAAAACACCTCAGAAATAAGCATTTTTCCAGCCCAAGGCACTCGATTTAAGGCAAAACATCACCAAAAATATATTATTTACAGCATAAAATCTCTTGAAATTGACTTTCATGAAGTTGATAATCTCCTGAATTTTAAGTTAACCTTAAAAATTTCCTGCCTAATTTATCCTTTTCATCTTTGGATTCCCAGGTTGAAGAGAAACTCTGCATCTCTGAATGAGTCCGAACAAACAAATATTTAAAAAATCAGATGTTTTTTAGATATCTCTGGAATTTTTTCATCCTAATTAGTTATGAAAATCAGTGCATATAATTTCTTATTCTGCAGGAAAAAGATCTTTGGGAAAAAATGCTGTGGTATGTCTGTAAGAAGGAGGGATTTCCTTTTTATATTTTTTTCAATGGTTATACCAGAATAAATCACTGAAATGGACACCTGCAGCTAAATATGAAATATTAATTCAATGCAGTAATAAATACAATATTATTCTCAGTGGCCCTAATTAGAAATAAACCTCAACAATCTTTTAACACCATTTCTTATGCTTCACTAATGTGATTCATTTGCAAAACAGTCTACTTTCATAAAAAACAACAGAAGCAATTAACTGGTCTCTATTTACCCACTTCTGAAGTAAAAAAATAAAATGTACACCCAGTCCAGAATATATAACCTCCTTTATTTATCTATTTTAAATTAACATAGAAGACCTGCTCCTGGTAATCAAAGAATTTAGGGGGAAATAAGGAAACAAAAGGCAAATCTGCTGTTTGCTCACTGTGGTAAAGTGAGCTCGGTTCAGTTTTGTATCTCCTTCCCTTTTCCCTTCATTCCACAGGTAAATTACAGCACCCCTCACCCTGAAGATGTTTGGAAGAGGCAGACCTTTTCCCAAAGGATCACTCAAGTGGGCTCCTTCTTAATGGTCCTAAAATCTCTCTTCTAGCACTGGAACTCGTCCTCCCCTGCTCCCTGCTCTGAAAGAGGCAGCTGGCAGTAAACTGTTAGTCCTGCTTCTACCCAAGTCTGCAAGGGACTCAGATGATGGAAAACAGACTTGAGTGATTGTGGAACACGTGGAGCTGCATCTAGGCAAAAGAAAATCATCTAACAAAGTATGTTTTTAATGGGAGCTCTGGATGTGTGTTTGGTGGGTTTTTTTAATTGTAATATATTTCCTAATGATGAACAAAAAAACCCCAACAAATTATTTAGGCAGAGCTGATTTGAATTAAAGAGCCCATGGCTTTAAATTTAATTGGTTTATCCTTCTCTAGATCTAGATACATGGAACAAAATCCAGGGAGCATCCATGCATGCATCCATTGCTCATGCAAAAAAATTCTGCAAGCTTCAGAGGTAAAAGTATCTGGGGACACTGCAGTGTCTGTCTTCAGGGCCATGATGGTTCAGCAGAATCACCAGGTCCAGATAATTAAATTTTTCTGGCATGCTTTCTCCTCCTGTTCTTGATCCACAGGACATTAAACTGAGAGAAGGTGTGTTTAGATGGGATATTAGGAAGAAATCCTTCCCTGAGAGGATGGTGAGGCCCTGGCACAGGGTGCCCAGAGAAGCTGTGGCTGCCCCTGGATCCCTGGAAGTGTCCAAGGCCAGGCTGGATGGGATTGGAGAAACCTGGGACAGTGGAAGGTGTCCCTGCCCACGATGAGGGATGGGACTGGGTGATCATTAAGGTCCCTTCCAAGCCAAGCAGTCAGGAATTCCATGATTCTGTGGTCTGTCATGGCCACAAGCTCAGTCACTCCTGTGAAGGAACCAGAGAGAGACACGGAGGTGCTCAGCATCTGGGGAGGAATTGAATGCCAACTCTTAAGGAATTCATTTTGTAAGTGCAACAGGGAAATCCAAGTCTGTGTCATAGTTACCATCATGGTGTAGCTTGATATGTTGTGTCTGTGTTCACACTGAAGTGTGAGGGAAGAAAAAACATCACAAGTCATAGTTATTAAATAAGTTGAATTGTATATCCTGACCAAAAAAATGGGGCCACTTCTGGCCTGTAGAAGAGTCCAATCAAGCTCTCTTTCTGCACCGGGAGAAAAAGAAATTTGGATTTTTGAAATATTTTTCTCCAACAGGCAGTAGTTCAGTGGTAAATTGTTCAAACCAATTTTGGGGAATTTAGGTGTATTGTCATCACTCGTTCACAATGAATAAATGAAATCAGAGACAGGAGTAATGTACATATAAAATCAGAATTGACAAGAAATAAAGAAAATGATCCCTCACTGAGATATCTGGAATGCCACCAGGGTGGAATTGGTGACCATGCCAGCCTCACAGGCAGACATGATATCAGACTTATGGAATGATACAAGAAAAGACTGCTCTGGTTATGTATTTTAACACAAATCAGGATCAAAATTGTTTATGGATTTTTATTTGAACAACATGTAATGAAATGGCAATCCCAGAGCTATACAAACATAATCAATAGCATCAATATGACACCTAAATGGCATTATTACACACTCAAAAGCTGTTTATAAAACCTTATAAATTTCTAGAACCCTTTAATACCTTTTTGCAGAATGTTCTAAGTATGCACTCCCACACAGCGTCGTTCACACACTCATGCTGATCCACCCCCACACCGTGTGTGCTGCCATCACACATCCCCTCTCCGGGCTCTGAGACTTCCCCTCCTGGCACACACTCCGTGGGAGCTGCTGGTGGTCCAGCTCCAAGTGTCCTCCTGCTGCTCCTCACACCCCACTGAGCCACCAACACCCCGGAGAGCCGTGGCTGCACAGCCTGGATGGGGCCAAGGATCCTTCCCAGTCTGGCAGGGATGGTTTATGAGGCATGAACACTGGCTTGGGAGAGTTGTTGGAAAGGTTACTCCTGGCTAGTCAAGCCCAGGCTTTCTGCTGTCTCTTACCTTCTTCTCAATTCCTGCATCATATATTTCCCATCCTTAATTTTATGTCTTTTCTAATTGACTCTTTCTTTCATCCAAACTCTCTTCATCATGTGCTGGATAGATCTTAATTTGGTAAGGAAACCTTGTTATTTTTAATTTGCTCTTAATCATAACCATCATTGTTCGGGCAAGAAACCTCTCAGAGGAGAGAGTTTTGGGTGTCCTGACCACACACTGTTGTATCCACACTCCCTGAGTTATCCAGGTCACACTCCCCAGAGGTGTACTGGGTGTTTGTGGAGAGGCCTTGACACAGGGGGACTCTTAGGGGTGGTTTCTGTGAGAAAATGCCCAAAGCTCCCTCATGCTCAGCACACAATTCCAGGCAGCTCTGGGCCTACTCTGGCCACCCCTGAGTGCAAGTTGCTGATCCCCACCTACCCTTGGCAGAATCTTCACAGCTGTCATCTGGAGAGGAGACCAAAGGGGAACAAGACTCCTGACAGGACTTGTGACCAAGGCTGGAGCAGCTTTTTCCTGAAGGATCAACCTTGTGGAAGGGACCCGTACTGGAGCAGTTCATGAACAGCCCATGGGAAGAACTCAGTCTGGAGAAATTCATGAAGGATTGTCTCCCATTGGTGTGACTCCACATTGGAGCAGAGGAAGTACGTGCTGAGGAAGGAGCAGCAGAAAAACCATGGGATGCACAGACCACAACTCCTATTCCTGTCCCCTGTGCTGCTCAGGTTTAGGAGCTATATAAATTGGGAGAAAACCTGAGCTGGAGCAGAAGGAAGAGTAGAAAAAAGTTTGGTTTAAATTTGTTGTTATTTCTCATTATCCTACTCTGTTATTTGGTAATAGATGTATTCCCCAGAGCTGTCTATCTTGCCCATGCTGGTGATGTGTGAGGGATATTTTTGTCCTTACCTCGCCCACCAGCCTTTAATCATAGTTTTTCTCCACTGTCACATTGAGAAAGCAGGAATGATGAAGCGTCTTGGTGGGCATCACATATCCAGCCAAGGTCAGTCCAACTCAGGAGGCCATGCAGATTACTAAAAACTGGAAAACAGAGACATAAGGAAAAGGTAGAGACTTTATTAAATACTTTTTTAACTTCACAAAGGCAGATGACAACATCTTTTCAAAATGTTATTCACCTGAATTAAGAGAGTTTAGAGTTTTTGGTCTGGCAGGGCTCCATCAACTTGGCTTTATTCGTGTGGTGTATCTTATTATTTCTGGCACCCACTTGTAGCCATAAAGTCAAATATGATGTCGCAGGTGGGTTGTGCAACCATGGTTGTGCAACCCAGCTAATTGCACCTTGGAATTATTTCTGCATATCTATCATGATATGACTTTAACAAATGAAGGACAGAAACCCTATTGGCAATTTTTCTTTCATCTGGCATTCTGCCTTACTGATGCAGGTTTCATTTGTTGCCTTTTATGAGTTCTACTTTTCTCTCATATCTCCCACATCAACCGTGAATCTCCAAAGTTTTGAAATAATTCTTCCTTAGGTGTATTAACTTGACATTTTCCAAGATCAGTTTCATTGTGTTACTCTTTCCTGGCTCCCAATATTGCTACATCCCTCTGCATTATATTTCCTTGTCCTTCGTTTTGCTTTGCATTTGAGTGACCAAGGACCACATTGATCACTTAAGAGAGAGATGGAAAAGTTAACGGGAGCAGGTGGCATCTTCATCAAGGTGTGTGCCTTGAAAAATATCTTCTGAACTTAGGCCTAGATTAATACTGCTGTGTCTTTAAACCATCTAACTCAATCTCGTTCTTTATCAGCAATTTTGCTTTTTGTTGTGGTATGTAGCTGATATATGAAATTTTCATATGTTCAACAAAACATATATTCTGCTTTTCAGTTACAAAATCAATCAATTAATTTTCTAGTGAAAAATAAGTTCTTAAAAGTGAACCACTTGTCCTTACATCAAATTCTTGAATCAATACTATCGTCTGATTGAGGCTAAGTAAAACTGACATCGTTTTTCACTGTTTATGATGCTTCTGGTACTGAAAAGCTTTTATTCAGCAGGGAAATTTTAACTAAGGAAAAGGCAATACAACATTTTTCTGAGTTCATCCAACAACCCTGAAGAGTCTGTCTTTTGACAATGAAAAGGCAGCAGAAGACAGAGGCTCTCCTAACTAGGTGATTACTGTGCAGTGTGTAGGCAAACACTTTATCTGGCAGTAAAGGCTGAGATTTTGTGGCTGTGCTCTGAGGAGAAGCTCCAGCGAGACAGCAGATGAGCTGGCAGCAGGAGTGGGTGTTCCCATGAATAAAACAGAACCAGCAGCAACCGAGGAGCTGACAGGCTGGGCTTAGGTACTTGATGTTGTCATTCTCTCACTTCAGGATTGATTCCATTGTTACCTCATTGAAATGATTTTAGCTGGATTTCCCCCAAGTTTTGTCTGATAACTGATTTCCCTTCCTGGAGATGTGTTTTGAGTTTATCGTGGTAAATTTAGGAAAATGGCCAAGTAAAGTCTTTACAAAAATCAGCAAGTTGCTGAAGAGAAAATATGAAGTTATATTCCTGTTCCTTCAGAGCTGCTGGAAGTACTGTGGAAGAATCAAATTTGCTGTTTGTACTGTGCATTTGTCTTTCTTTCTGTACTTAGTATTCCCTTTGGCTCTCAGGTGCCTTCACAGAAGACTATAAAGGACCTTTGCTGGGTTAAATCTCTTTCTCACCTAAACATGTTATATAAAAACAACTTCTCTGCAGGAGAGCCTGGTAGTGACATGGTGGAGTCTTTCCATTTACGTTATTATGTACAATGTAAACACTTGTCAGCAAACTGGTTGCTAATAGAAGCAGAGGAGCATCCACACGTGTGGCTAAATTCCTAACAAAGGCAAATCCAAACAGTGGGCTACACTTAACTGGTTTAGTGACTAAAACCCAAATTTACTGTTTTGCTACAAACACAGATGCTGGTGCTTCATAATGAGTCCCTTTTACCCAGGGGTGAGAGAGAGGGAGATTCTTGTGAGTAGCAGCAGATGGCATTTCTGCTTATTTTAAAGCAGCCTCATTAAGAGATGCCGGTGAGAAAAACTGCATGGACTTCATTATTTTTTTTGGTAATCTGTAAATTTGGAGGGCATTATCAGCAGATTTAGTCGTACTGTGAGAAAAAAAAATAAGTATGATTTGTGGTTATTTCCAAAATAAGGTGTCTCCTTTGCTCAATTCTCATGCTATAAAAAAAAGCTACAAAAGAAAGACAAGCAATTCTGGACTACTTTATGGAATTACATAAAGTTACGTTGCAAAGTTCATGCAAAATATTTCAGGGTTCTAAACTGCAAAGAGGCTCATAAAAGTTTGAAAATATAAACTGTTATGAAATATGTTTTTCTTCTCCAAGAAAAAAGAAAAAGAGACAAAAGTTTCATTTCAAATTAAATGAAGGATTTTCAATCCAAATTTCAGCTCAGAACAGTATTATTGTTGTTTACTTTGTCTTCATCAGCCACCTGCCTTGTACTCAGTAAGTACAAACATGCAAAGACCAGTCCAGGGAATGTGCTGAGGCTCTAAGTGTTCATTTTTCCTGTTTCTTGTGTTGCTTAAGTATGTAAAGCAAAGAACTGAGAGCTTATTAACACGTGACTAAAACCTCCTTATTTCCTCATGGCTTGATTGCATGGAACAGCAAATGCTTGCCCCAGAAAGTGCAGCTCAGATGGGTAATGTATATCTGCATGTACTTCAGACATGGAGAGCAACGCAGACAGCTGTCAGGGATATAAACAAGCATTTTATGTTCCATAAGTCTCCCGGATTTTATTCTCACTTTCTCCAAGAGAAACAGACTTTGATACCGTACCTGCTCTGAGTTATAGCCCATTATACTGAGAAACCTGAGAGATAAATTTGCAGGCATTCACGTGTCCCTCAAACCACTCAGCTCTGAGATGCTTCACTCAGCATCACCTTCCCTCCAGAATCCATGAATTGACAAGGCTGCTGAAGCACAAGAGAGATCTAAAGTGTGCACCTAGAAATAAAAGGGAGAGTCCAGGGTCTTTGGTGTTGTCAAGAGGATGGATCAGGCTCTGCTCTGTAGGGCCCAACAATGGCACAAGAGGGGCAGGCAGGAACTGCTGCCCAGGAAGTTTCACCTGGACATGAGGAAGAACTTTCCAGTGCAGTGACTGAAAGAGACCAGGCAGGGTGTGAAGTCTTCCTCACTGGAGATATTCCAGAACCATCTGGACAATCTGGTGCTGTGAGCTCTGGGATGGCTCTGCTGGAGCAGGGAGGTGGGATCAGATGGGGCACTCTGGGCCTTTCTAGCCTTGTTTGTTGTGCCACAGTACACACAATGAGACCTTCCAGCCTTGTGCTTGAAAGTCCCTCTCATGGGCTGGTGTTTCATGAGCTGCCCCACCAGCAGCAGAGTACGTGGACATGGCCAGAGCTGGCAGATGGGAAACCCAGAGCACAAATTTTAACTTACTACTGACCACTTCATCTTTGAGCTGAGCCTGATGTGTCCATTTTTTCATCTCTTCAAATGAGGTAGATCTTTAACAGTAGTAAGAAAAATAGTTATCTCTGTAGCAGCAGGAGATTGTAGTAGTAGTAGTATCACAGAACCCTAGAACCACAGAATCACAGAATCACAGAATCATGGAATCACAGAATCACAGAATCATGGAATCACAGAATCACAGAATCGCCTGAGCTGGAAGGGACCCACCAGGATCATTCAGTTGAACTCCTGTCCCTGCCCAGACACCCCAGCAATCCCACCCTGTGCATCCCTGGAGCATTGTCCAAACTCTCCTGGAGCTCTGCAGCCTTGGGGCCGTGCCCATTCCCTGGGCAGTGCCCAGCACCCTCTGGGGGAGAACCTTTCCCTGAAATCCAGCCTGACCCTGCCCTGGCACAGCTCCAGATGTTCCTTTCAGTCCTATCATGTGACCATGACAGAGAAGAGGTCCCCCTCCTCTTCCCCTCATGAGGATATTGAAGGACCCAGTGAGGTCTGATCTCAATCTCTTCTCCAGACTGAGACTCAAGTGCCCTCAGCCCCTCCCTACAAGTCTTCTCCTCTAGACCCTTCCCCATCCTTGTAGTTGCCTTAAATCTTCAGAAAAAGAAACTCAGGAAGTTAGGTGCCACAGAAAAGCAAAAAAGTTTTCACTTGAAATGTACACATGAAAATAAAGGCCTTTAGTCCACACAGAAGTCTGAAATTTCTTACAAACCCTCAACTGAGAAGGTGCAAGAAATGAGGACCTCATACCAAAATAAATGAAAAGAGAGAACCAAAGTTCTCACAAATAGAAAGGATAATACCCTTAAAAAGAACTTAAAAGGACACAATACCTTTTTCCTCACAGCCACTGTTATCTGTAAAAGAAACAAATCATAACCTGTATAATTTTGCCAGGAAATTTCAAAGATAATTAATTCTTTTTCTTTACAAGTTCTAGGCAAGAAAACTATGAATAATGTTTGACTCTCTTCTATTTGTTGACTGATTATCAGTAACTCTCTAAATCTTCTTGGGGGAAGTTAAAAAAAAGAGTATATAGTTATTTTACAACGTGTCAAAAAAACAACAGAACTGGCACATGTGTCCTTTTATATGCTTTTTTGGTCAAAGAGAATTTAGCAGCTTGCAGAGCAAATATAAGATATAGGAATCCATCCTTAAAGATGATATTTATTTCCAGCATTCCCAGGCCTATCAGTACATAAGGAGGAAAATGTAAATTGACATTGCTGCATTTGAATTGCATTCATGGTTAATTAGGTTACCAGTACCACGGACAGGGCTTAATATTGCCCTTTGGGATGAGATCTTTTACTACAGTGTTTGCAAATTATAACCTTGAGTATCTATTTTATCCTCTCCTTCAGTACTCTGCCATGTTCTGTTGCTCTACAAAAATATAATATGCTTAAAAGAACAAAGCAAGCAGTAGCTGCAGGTTTATCCAGATGTAGTATGTGCTGTCTGTCATACTGAGAGCAACTGAAAATGTAAAGATTTCTGAATTAATCTCAGCTAAGTCCTGGACTTTCAGAGATGCTAGATCTTCTACTGAAATGTTATACTTTTTCTGTTCCTTCTCTGACTAGCTCATAATATCAATATCTAGAGAAAGAATCAATCCTGAAAGTTATATCAAAATTACATTTTGTCTGACCAAACTGCAGTATGTACATTCATAGTCATGTTTTCCTTCCTTCATAACTTTGCTAAGACAATAGACTTCAAACTACAGCAGCAATATTTTCTCATTTCTAAATCTACACATTTATTTTGCCTTGTGTAAAACCTGCACCCTGAGGAAACTGCACTTGGAATTTCTTTGTGCAGGAATTTAGAAAGTGTAATTAAGTATTTTACCACAGTCCTCTTCTACACAGAAACCCACCAGAAAACAGAAGCTTCATATCAAAATAAGATTTTTTTTAAGTCTCTCAATATAAGGCAGCAGAAGAGACAAAAGGCTACTGCTGCTTCCCTCTAACTGCAGACTCCATATGACTATTGTGATGTCCATAAGTAAAAATTATGCTCCCAATTCAGAGCCTTCTCCAAAATTCTCTAAACCACTCACCTGCCAGCTGGAGAGAAAAAAAGTGAAGATTGTAGGCTGAGATCAGAACAAGGTGCTGGAAAGAGTGATGAGATAAAGAACGCTCACAACAACAGTACTAATGACAGATGGTAAAAGAAAAGATTTATACAAAAAACTCCCTGAAAACAGCCAATAGCAGATGGCTCCCTCAGCCAGGTTTTCTGCACCAGGAGGAATCCCTGCACCCCAGGAGAGATTCCCTTTCCCCCACACCTGGCCACGATGTGAGTCAGTACAGAACAACTTCAGGGGCTTTGCTGTGCCCCTCCTGGCAAAAAATTAACCCTGTCTGGACTAGAACCAGGCCCGGACTTTTCAAAAACTGCTTAGAAATTACATCTCCCACTTCTCCCAGAACCCAGTGATGCTTCTAATTGAGCCCCACAGATTTGCCTATGCCTGTGTTCTTCAGATGAGCTCAAACTTGATCTTCACTTATGATGGGAGAGATTTCTTCCCCCCAGTTTCTGGCTTCACTTTCAGGGATTTGAGAAGTGTGAGGAGAGGGATCACCATTTAAAACTGAGGCAAGAACAGTTGTTGAGTACCTCAGCCTTCTCCATACCAATTGTCACCAGCCCTCCTCTGCTAATTATTGGGGGTGCAAGACAGGGATGCACCTTTGTTAATCTTCCTTTTCTGACCAACTTACTAGAAGACATTATTATTATTAATTATTATTCACGTTCTTTGTCGAACTTAACTGCAAACATGCTTTATTTTTCCTGATCCCTTCCTTACACTCTTGGACCATATTCCTATATTCTTTCCACTTTCCACAAAATTCCAGGGGATTTTTGCCCCTGCTTCCACTGCCTAGACATTCTCCTCTTGTGATTCAGTGTGACCAGATTATTCTTACTCAGTCATGCTGGTTTTCTGCCTTTCTTTCTTGGCTACTTGCACATGGGAATCCAAGGGTTTGTGCAGTAAGAAAAATGTTTTAAAGGGCTGTCAGCTCTGTCCAGCTTCTTTATCCCTGAGGAGAGCTTCCCAGGAAATGCCATCCATTTTTTGTTCTTGAAGGAGTTGATAAACACTTTTTTCCTTCACCATCCTCTTTCTCCCCCTCAGAAGGGCCAAGTCCATTAAAATTTGATTCATTAAGTTTCTACAATAAGTTAATTGAGGAGATATTAAGACTACAAAAGTGGACAGTTGCTCTCTACTTCACCTCTTCTTATCCCCCAGTTGTCATCACCTGAGAAATGAAATGCCTAAAAGAGGAATTGTGTATTTAAAACCAAGCCCACAGAACGGCAGGGGATCCCCTTTTATTCAATCCAGCCTTCCAACCTGACACTAATCAGACATAACCCTCCTCCTGAATGCTGAATGGAAGATTTTCCAAGCTTGGATATTTATCTGGACGTGGTCACTACAGCTTTGGCAGGGAAACATTATTTTCTATTGATTTAGGTAGAAAAATAATTCTACTTTTAAAGTGAAGAGAAAATTTATATGCATAGTCTAATAACTAAGGGTCCTATTTCGATCAATGAATAGTGCAAATCATGAGAATTCATAGTCTGTGTTTCCCCTTCACCCTATTAGCATACATTAACATCTATTGATACATAAATAGATCTCACTTATTAAAAGACAACTTTATGGTTTTATGGCATACATTTCATTTTTGTAGCACATGGTGCTTTTTGTTGCTGATGCTGATCACATTTGTTTTGTAGTAGAAAGTGCAACACTATTGACATAAAATCAATTTTAATATGTGAAAATAATATCAATCTCTGCATTCTGTGCAGGGATGTTAAAGTCCTAGGAGATCTGGCTTTGTCCGACAAGGTACAAAATCAGGTATCCTTTCTTTACAGTTACATTGCCTAAAATGTTTAATCATGGCTTTGATTTTAAAATCTCAACATTTCATTTCCCCACAATGCCTTTGTAAAGGCAAGCTGTCAGCCAGAACCACTTTGGGTGTTCCACATTTTCCTTCAAATCTTCCCCCCACCCATTAAATGGCGTAGCTCTTCTATAAACCTATCAAAGGGTGAAACTTTTCTTTTTCCACTTGCATGGGCAGCATCTTAACTCCAGAGGCTTCCAACCAGTGAGCTGCCTTCTGCAGGCTGTGCCTGCATTCAGGTATTTCAAACTCACATGTTAGAAGAAGGAATAAATCAAAACTTTACAAAAACCAGAAAGCAATTTACATTCAAGATGTCAGGACAAGTGCAGAGAGCACCAATTTACCTACGAAAAGTGAAATCAGGTGAGAAAACTCCCTGGTGCCAGGGGTCAGCTGTTGTAGATTAAACACTTGCAGCTGAGGTTGTGTTTTGCAGGAGGGTCCTGCCCTGTGACCCAGGAGGGGATGAGCAGGTGGAGTAGCCCTAGGGAAAGGGACTTGGGAGTGCTGTGGATGAAAGGCTGGATGTGAATCAGCAATGCAAACTCATGTTCAGAAAGCCAAGATTTTATCCTGGCTGATCCCCCAGTGTGGTTAGAAGGGGAGATTCTTCCCCCCTGCCCTGCTCAGGTGAGACCTCACCTGCAGAGCTGCTCCAGCCCTGGAGCCCAGCATGGAAAGATGTGGAGACACTGGAGGGCTCTGAGGAGGCACCAGGATGGGCAGAGGGATGGAGCAGCTCTGCTGGGAGAGCTGGGATTGCTCAGCCTGGAGAAGGGAGGGCTCTAGGGAGAACTTACTGAAGGAGGTTTTTAGAAAGATGGGGACAGACCTTTAAAGCCATTCCAGCTTTAAACCAAAGCTGTGTAGATTCAGGAGAGATATCTGGAAGAAATTTTTTTCAGGGGTTGGTGGTGAGGCTCTGGAAGAGATTGCCCATAGCATCTGTGGCTGCTCGATCCCTGGAAGTGTCCAAGGCTGAGCTGGACAGGGCTTGGAGCAACCTGAGATAGTGGAAGGTGTCCCTGCCCATGGCTGGGGGTGGTACTAGATGGGCTTTAGGGTCATCTTCCCACCCAAACCTTTCTGTGAGTCAAAGGGGCAGTTTTTATGTAAAGAAAAGGGAAAGTGCTCCCCTCTGCTTCTCCCACCCTGTCCAGAACCCTCTTCTATCACCACAAACAGCTCTGCAAGGCTGTGTTCCAGCTCTGGCCAGATACACTCTGCCAGAGGAAAGCTGCACTGTACCATTGCTTTTCTCAAAGTGTTCATTATTATTAAAATCAGGAAGCCTTTCTCTCATCTTTATTCTCTAACCTCTGTTCTGCTAGTTGCTGATCTTGGATTAGAAATTTTAACACCTGAGACGAAAGCTAACAAAGTCATCCATTTGGGAATCAGTTCTTCCTGAAAGGGAGGATAGATGTCCACCTATTTCCCTCTCAGAATCTCTAATGCCTCTGAGCTCTTCCTTAAAAAAAATGTATTCTTTCTTCTTCAAGACTGTCTGGTTATGTGCAGCAGCAGCAAGAGAAAAGCAGTCTCTATATAATGAAGATACTTTTCTTTGGGACTATCTTTATGCCATAAATCTGTGCACAAACATTTCAGGTGAAGTCTCCTTTTTCATCTTATTGTATTAAGTCCAACTATTCTTCCCCATCTTCACCATCTCCTTCAATAAGTTTTACTGTAAGGGTATCTCTTAAAGCAGGTCCTATAACTTTTTTTAGGGAATGGGTTTGCTGTTGAACCTCAGATTTTATCATGCATATTTTCTGCATCACCAAAGCTAAATCAAATCCATTCCAAAGAGAACACTCTTTGAACTTGTTAACATGGATGGGTTATCTTCAAGTTGGGATAATAAAATGATTTACTTCCTGAAGTTCTGGTATGGCACAACATGCCTGTGTTCAGTAGCTAAGGGCTCCTTTGAATTTATGCACAACATTTTTTACTCTGCAGCATGCAACAGCTATTCATCAATGTACTAATTCCATCCAAATTACTTCAAGTTGCTGACTTCTACCATCATTTAAACTCTTTGTTTTTCAATTAGCTGTTATTGTATTAAATTACCTTACACTGGCATCTGCTTTTCCTTTTTAGGGTATTTTTGAACCTATATTCTTATCTAAGGTCTCAAATTCCTTTTTGGATACTTACAGAGTCTGGTTTCTCTTTCCTTATGAGGCATTTCCTTGTTTCCAATGCTCGTTTAAGAATCTTATTTTAATCTTTTCCACCTTCTTGTAGTCTTTATGTAATGTACTAAAAAAGAAAAGCAAATGAGGCTTTGCTCTTGCTCTGTATCTCCCTTTTCATTGATACATTTCACTTCTAGAGACAGATACCAAAACATTATTTACCTTCTTGCTGCCACCAGACACTGCACATAGCTGATGTATGACCCTGAATCAATCCCAGGTCTTGTTACTGCCCAGTTTTGTAGGTTAATGTTTTTATTTGTGCTGTAAAATTTGCGTCATGTAGTTCTGGTCTCCATCTCCATTTTTCCTTTCAGGGGGAATAACCACAGCCCATTGCATCACAGTGGAATTTAGGACCATGGCACAGGGATGCTTTGCAGGATAATTGTTTCCTTGCAGCTGTTTCTGCACTTCTGTCATCTTCCTGTTCTTGTTCCCCCTCTTTTTGTCGTTCAGGGAAATAAGAAGAGTCTTGGAATTCAAACAGCTAGAGATGTTTGGGAATCTATTCTATATCCAGTGATATAAAATACCCAATTTTATAGCTCAAAGAAGGCCTCATTAGACCAAGTAGTGCCAGAGGCCAGAAGACCATAATATATTTACCAGCCTAAAAAGTAGTTGGTAGGATTTTCTGGAAAAAGCAGCCCCACTGGAGTGCCTGTGTAGAGCACTCTGTGTCCTGGGTGGTTTAAATTTCTTTACCCAGGAGCTGTCATAATATCTGTGTTCCCCTCCTCACAACCTATTTCTTACCCAGATGGATAAAAACCATGCATTTAAACAGTTAATACAAGGAAAACTCTGAACTTTAGCTCCCTGAATCCTGTGATTAAAACCTGTGTGCAGCTGCTATGGCCATGGCAGAATTGTAGTTTTTATTCCTAAAAAATTCCAAAATTTCAGGTCCCAAACCCATTTGCTTGTTCCTCTTACTAAAGGGGTAGGCAGGAAGCAGCTCAAGCACAAAAAAGGGGAAACAAGTGAATCTTCCTGCTTGAATTGCAGCCGACTTAATTTGTACCTCCCTTGCCAAAGCATCACAACCACCAGCAGAAATCTTCATTTCCACTTGAACTCCAATGGAAAAAAACCCAAACCATTTAGGAACAGCACGTGAATTGGTGAGCTGTCAGGTTACAATGAGTGTTTTGTTTCCAAAATATCCATTTAGAGCCTCATTACCCCAAATGAGCTCCACCTGCACTCCATTATAGCAGCTTTATTCTTTTGTTTTTTTAAATGCAGGAAAATTTCGTCTTATCTGGAAAAAAGTTTGTGAAACTGTAGGCAATGGTGTTGGATGGGCCAGTTTAAATGAAGGTTTAGCTCGGTGGAGGAAAGGTAACATGACTCAAAAAGCTGTCCATGAAATACTGCTCCATTATAAGTAATAGGGTCAGAGGTATTTTTGCTGTCAAGTGTCTTCTGACCTTGCTCAGCCTTTATGCTGCAGGGATTTTTATAAGCTCAATTCAATAAACTCAATTATTCAATGTTTTGCCTGGAAAAAAAATAGTCTCTTTTGTTTCATGAGAAACTGATTATTTTCCTTTGATTCCTTAAAATCCGTGGACAGTGAAAGAGGTCACTGAAGATAAAGACAGGAACCACAAGGGGTGAGCATGATTCTCTCTTTCAGAAGGTTTATATTTATTTAAATGTATATTTATCATAACATATGATAAATGTGATATCATAACATATTTATCCTAGAAGTTTTGAAATACAGGAAGCTTATATTTTCAATTTTAACAAAGAATTATTAGCAAGAACTTTCCTCTTATTCCACTTTATTTTCTAAACAGTTGTAGAGATACTTAAGAGGCTGAAGCATTTTCACTTGTGCCTTTCCTCCCATTAGATGTTTTCCAACCAGATTTTTTTCCAATCAACTGTTCTGGCAGTCACCACTTTTAATGTTCTACCTGCAGAGTATTTTTGTCTTTCAATTTTCCACTCGTTTCTTACCCTTGGGATGTTTGTCCTTTCGTTAGGCCTGTGCAGGGTTTTAGTCCTGAAGCATGGCCCTGTTGAAAGGTTCAGAACAGCACCCACACCCTGCTAGGCTGAAGTGTTAATTCTGAAGGATTCTTCAGTGCCTTACCATGTTTTCTTCCAAATCTTAAAGAAATTTTTTATCTAGTTTCATACAATTCCAGTGACTCTCCAGCTGCCAATTAATTAATTATTTTCTGATCGTAAAGTCATACAGAAACATCTCCCAGATCATTCTCTCTGGTGGTTTAGTCAGAGACAGTTCATTCCCAATAAGGTACTTTAGTCTTGGATTCATGAACATTATCTAGAAGCCAGCATCAGCATCATGACCCAGGATTGCTGTGAGCTCAACTTGAATGTAATCAAATCTGAAAGCCTGAGTAAGCCAAGAAAAGAGGCTGCTCTCAGAGACCCTGTACAGGCTCTGACTAGTCAGTTTAATAACTACTTTTGATTATTAAGAATATTTGAATAGTTTTCTTTAAATGTGCAGTCATACCAAATTTTTAGAATCTTCCAGCACAGAAGAAATGAAATTTTGTTCATCCAAATGCAGCTTTCTCTATATTTTACTAATGAGATTTTTTTACCCTTATCTGTCTGTATCACATATATTACATGTGTAAAAATCCATTAATACATGTTAGCTTTAAACCTGCCAGTCAATGCAAATGATATTAAATGATACGTGGTGGTTTATACTTTTGAATTATTGCCACCACCAAATGAAAAAATATGCTTCAAAGCAGAGAGAGGACCCATGGCATAGAATAATAGAAAAAGAGCCAAAGGGTCTATTAAATTTGACACCTAATCTTTCCATCAAGTTTATAAAAATGTGACTGTCCTGCAGTAGTGACCCAGACCATGACAGCATCACCACAGTAAGATGTTCTCAGCCCCTGCTGTAAAAATGCTGCTTTAATAAAAATGGTGAGCAGGTGGTTCTTCCTTGTTTTGCCATAAAACCACGTGGCTGTCGTGGACCACCCTGGAATTTTGCTGCACTTCAGAACGTGGAGCACTGTCATAAATCTGGGAAGATGGCTAAAATGGTAATTAGAAGGCACTTCACCTAAAACAAGAGGTTAATTCTGTGGTGTTGAGCATTGTGTTACTGATTTAGCATCATAACAGTAAAAGGTATGAGCCCACAATTTGCCAAGCTCATGAAGCCTTGTCAGAAACCTGTCGCACACATAAAGACCCAGCAATGACTTCTGGGTTTAGTCACATTTATCTTCGAATTGTTTAATAGCTAAAACTTTGTACTTGCTATAGAAAAACCTCATTAGTAAAGCAGTGGGAATTTTTATATAAAAAAGGATATTCTAGTACCTCCTGTTTTCTTTTATTCCTCTGTATCCCAAGGCTGGCAGCTTTGTTCTTCCTGAAGGATTTGGGAAGGGAGGATTGACCATGTGCAGTTACCACCTTAGACATTTCCTGGGAATACTGTGATGTTGAAGGATTTGTTTTTACTCTTCGAGTCTGCCTGAGACTTTTACTGATAATAGTTTTTGGGTTTTTTTACTAGTAATTGCAGAAATCATATACCTTGGGTAACTGGTAAATATGTTTGTCTAGTTTCAGTGCATAACTTTCCTACAAAAAATTGATTTTTCCCTAATGTGCCCAGCACAATGATCGTGTGCTATTCTAAACATTTTGGTGAATTTAAATTAGTGTGTTTTCCAAGGTTTTAATTTCAGTGCCTAAAGTGTGCCAGGTGCTTAGTTGCTTTAATCCATCTACTTCTGACAAAATCAATTATTCTGATACAATACCAATGCGGGATTTTATCCACTACAATTTTATCAACCTGTGGTCAGCAAAAAAACCCTCGACTATTTTTGCTGAGGATGGAGATAACACATTTATTTCAAAAGTCTGTTTCAAAGGCTTTCTATTTTCAACTGTGGCTCTCTTGTTTTCTTCTCTCTTCATGGACAAATTTTACGAGCTGCTGGATTTGTCAGCTGAAATGATGAATTTCTGCAACAATCTCAGTTAATTTTTTGAGATAGCTGAATGTATAAAATAGTTCATGTAAGTACACAGATTAGATAGAGTTTGATGTCTATGCTTTTCCAATTCCTTTTTTCCTCTCTTAATCTACAATTCTTTAATATGTATGTGCTCTATATTAATTTTCAAACCCTTTAACAATTACTGCATGGCCTTCAAGCTCACATCTAATATAGAATCTGTTTATCTATGTTCCTTACCAAGCTCTTCATAAGAATTGACAATTTGGACTCTCTGTAATTTTTTTAATAAGTTGGGGTTTTAAAAAAACAGCTTTTTTTTCCCATGGAATGGTTGATGACAGAGACATAAGCTTATGTGATTTTGTACTGATTTCAAAGGTCTCCTTGGCTGTTCTTTTTCTCTACTATAAGGTCACAAATATATTGGAGTTTTTAACCACAGAGACCCTGAAAAGCAATACCATGAAAATAGAGTTGGGTTAATACATGGTGGTGTGTGTCAAAAATATAATTGTAGTGCCAAGGAGAATTTGTATCTTATGTTTCTAATTTTTCCTTTGAAGAACTATAAGATAAATGAATTTATTGCGTTCTTATTCTGTTGAAATGGATGTTAACAGGCGTATACGAGTTTGGAAAAACAGCAAAAATAGATCAGAGGGAAATCTGAGTAGTAGCAGTGCTGAAAGGATAGGTCACTGTGAATGTAGGTAGAGATCTTACCTTTATGATGATGGATTACCAAAGATATTTTAGAGAATTTTTTCTCAAACTACTTACAGATTAAGTTTAATATTGTTGAGGAGAGGGAGAGCTTGTCTCCAGGAAGAGTATTCTGTGACCAAATGAGGCTGTGTTTGATGCTGGCCAGAGACATCAGTCATTATACTGAAGTGTTTTGGGAGAGGAATCTTTAAAGTGGATCATATCTGAGTAGGATGAGAAGAATTTTGGCTGTAGAAGAAGATTTTCATAGAGAAACTAGCAGAATCAATCTGCATTTCCTTTAGCTATCTTGAATGAAAACTCCTGTAGGAAACTTGTTAGGATAATTATTTTCATTTTCTCACACTGCAAGATATTGCAGGTGATGATGCAGTAATCACTGTGCAATAAGCACATTCAGAAACAGCATAACTTAAAATTGCTTCATTGTTCCAATTGCTGATTTGCAAATGGAAAATACTCCCAGTACTATTATAAACAGTAGACTCACAGGCAGACAATGCAGAATTCTTCTTTGCCACTTGCCAACTTTACAGGAAGAGAAATTGGCCAATCCACTGTAAAGTGCACCACTAAAAAATTACCTGTTGCAAGCATAAAACATTACTTTATTTATTAGTGTTGTGGTTTAACCTCAGCCAGCAACTAAGAACCACTCAGCTGCTCACTCACTCTCCAACCTCTGCCGTGGGACAGGGAGAAGAGTTGGAAAAATGGGCTGAGATAAGAACAGTCTAATAACTGAAATAAATTAAATAATATTATAAGGAAAATCCTTGACTTAGGGTAAGGGTTGCTGAGCAACAACCAAACCCTCAGTGTGTGATTCACATTGTTCTCACTCTAAAGACAAAACACAGCACTGAACCAGCTACTAAAAAGAAAATTAACTCTATCCCAACTGAAACCAGGACAATTAAACACCTCTTTATTAACTGTTGCATGTGGTACCTTGCAGAACAAGACCATCTACTTCCAAACATGAATGAATGAAAAGCAAAATAAAGTTTAGAGGATATTTATCTTGTATTTCTGTAGGAATAATTAGCATTTAAAAACTCCCTAATAGCTGGTGGCCATCAGCCCATATTGCTAAGTTCATTTCTTCACAAGCATCTGAAAGTGAAGGGGATTTTTCATTTTAAGAATTCTGCAGTTTGGAAGAAGTGGAGAATTTGAGCCTTGGTTGTGGTTTTTTTTTTCCTTATTTTTCAGTATAATGACAGGTTTATCTTAAGTACAGTTAACATGAAATCCTTGAATGTATTTACAATTGAAGTTGATTTTAAGGTGGCAGTGAAATGCCTGGTAAAATATGCCAGAAATTGGTCAATAGAACATGAACATGAAAAGAAGGGATTTTTTTCCAACCTAGAGTTAAGTTTTTGGTTATCAGGCTTCATTCAGCAATCTGCAAGGCTCAGTTCCGAGGACCTGATTCAGCAACAAGTGTCTGTCTACCCAATGTGGTTCTAAAAAAGAAATATTCAGAAACTCAAATATTCATTGACAACTGAGACTATTAGTGAATGTCCTGAATAAAGACATACATATTTTGAGTTACTTCTAACTTGCAATCAAATCAGGAACAATTTTACAATCCTATTTTGCCGACATGGTGAAAAATGTGTATTTCCTTATCATCTTGGATTTTCAGGCATTTTAAAGATTTTTTTTTTAATAGAAAACATTAAAATAATGTCTTATTTACAGACAGGTGACTGTGTGGGTAGAAGTGATCACTGTGTGATGGCATTCCATGGACCAGCAGGATCTCCTCTCCTGCTGTGCTCTTGTGGTGCTACAAGGCAGCATTGGAGCTCTGCAGGGGCCTCGTGAGCAAACTTACAATGAGCCAGAACCCATTAACCAAAAAATTCCTGCCTCAGTAGGGTCAGAGCATAACAGGCAAGCATAAGATACAACAGCAGGCAGTGTGGTGGAGGATTAAGGACAGGATCTTCCAGTGATCCTTATAAATTGTGTGCCCAAGTGGGTGATGAATCCACAATCATTCAGAGCAAGCTGAGCACTGCATGGCAACACCCACATTGCACAGCCCAGGCCTGGGGTTCCACAGCCCCTTGCTAAGGTGATAAAGACTTTTTAGCTTCCCAAATCAATCTCCACCTGCATAACTTCAGAATTCAGCTTGGCTGAAATTGTTAAATATCGATAAATGCTGTTACCCACCTCCTGCAGCTGCTCTGCTTTCTTGAACCAGGTTCTGAGATTTAATTTACTTTCTCTCCAGTCTCATTTGGAGAAATACAACTGAAATTTGGCTCTTGCAACATTTTAGAAGTATAAATTCCTGCTGGCATGTGATTCAGCAAAACACATGCTACAGCCACGAAGCCATCCTCGTCTGCTGAAATTTTAAATGTGTGCTTGCAAACCGGAGTGCCTCACAAAATCCATGTGGGCTTTGTGCTCTGCTGCTCTGACAAATGGGGAATGTAATCAAATAAATGATAGAAGAGGCATCTTTTTCACTGCCTCCTTTGCTTTGTGGCTGAGAAGGGAAGCTGAAATCTTCCTGCCCTCACCCCCAGCAGCTGGGAGGCAGTGGAAATGTCAAAGAGGTGATGAGTGCTGCTGACATGACACATACCTGTTGTGTGCCATAATGACTCAACCAGGACTGCTGCAAGACAGGAACTGTGAAAAGCAAAAAAAAAACAAACAAAAAACATCACAATTTTATTCATATATCACTTATTTTTCATATTGTTATGTTTGAGTTGGAAATTAAGTAAAAGGAGTTCATCCATACAGATTCTTCATGCTCTCTCCATCTCATTAACTCCATAGCCTGGGCGAATGAGAAATGCTTGTAAAATTGCTGTATTTTAAGTGCAGGGTAGAGACTGGAAATGCTTGGAGCAGAATGTTCAAGAAACAGTATTGTTCTTGTTCACTGTCATTTGTGGCCATGTAGCTTGATTCTTATGAGTTAATGACACATAATAACAAAGGTTATTTTCAAAACTTACTACAGATCCTTTGCTCAGCTCATTTCTGTGGGAGATAACCAGATTTATTGAAATAATGCAGCAGATGTTATTCAGGGAATGACTATCAAATGGAACCAATATCTGTAAAATAATCTATTTTCTAAATGCAAATTGCATTCTCTACAAGTTTTTCTTCACAGTATAGCCACTTTTTAAAACTCTACCTTTCTATTGTGCAATTCCTTGACACTACAAAGCACCAACTGAACTTCACTTGTCTCCATTACCCTTCTGAAACCTCATTTTTTTCTGAATGTGGGTCTTGTTCTTTCACATGTGCCATAGAAAATTCATTGAGAGGTCTTCTATTAATTTCAGCCCTTCTTCTGTCCTACACCATTAATTCAAATGCATTTCACATCCAAACTCTGTAAGAAGAGACTTTATGTGTAAATACCTGGCCTAGTCTGGAAGAGGCTCCTTTTTGATGACACAGAAGTGACACAGCACCAGCTAAAAGGCTTTTTTCAAACTCTGTGTGCCAACACTAAGGTCAGGTGGGATTAAAATCCAACAGAAGATGCACGACTCCTTTATTTAAACACAAGCACTTTAAAATTACAGCTCAATTCCTCTACAAATCTGTGGAGGTCAGTGCTTCTCACACTGCTTGTAAAATCAGGGCTTGTGGCAAAAAGGTTTCCATTCCATATCCATCATATCAGCTCCTGGAAATACAGATTATACTACTTTCATAAGACAGGCTTCCTCAGTAACTGAATAAATTTTTCTAAAGAAAATCAAGCATTTGATGCACAGGAATCTCCACCATAACATTTCAGCATGATTTAAAATGCATCTCCTCCTTTACCTTTTCTCTACAAATATTTCTTGAAATTAAAAGAGACTTTTGTGATTTTGTAGAGTCCGATTAGATGAAAGAAATACCTGAATGCATCAGAGGATATTTTAAAAATATTATTCCTGCCATATTTTTCCCTGCATGGCTATTGATCACTGAAACATGGCCAAGATATGCCTGAAATAAAAAAAAATAAAAAATGATAGTGACATATTGCAACACATTGTTATTGTCATGGATTTGAACAAAACCCATTTTTTGCTGACATTTTTAGTTTTAATGCCAAGGTTGGGAACACCTTAAAGTCACCTGATTTTACCTCTCTCACTGTGTGATGGCAGTCATCACTTGCCTTATATGCCTTAAGAATTAACAGCTATAAATAAGCAAAGCCTGTCACAGCACAGCCAGGAAATCCCTCCATTCTCCCTCAGCCACAGTTGTTTCTCCAGGCTGCTGGGTGCATTTTTCTGTGCAAGGAGAGAACCTTGCAGCATCCTACCTGGCACAGATGACAGCAGCTGTGAAGATTCAACAGAATAGCCTCAAATCTCTCAAAAACAGGAGTCAGGAAGTTGGCAGGCCCTGGAGAATTTCGTGCCTTGCTGTTGAATCCTTCCTAGATTTGTCCAGCTATGTCTGTTGAGTTCAGCTTACAGGTCTTGCAATTAATATCTTCTGAAAGCAGTAGAGAAATACCACCTCTTCAAAAAGGTTATTCTGCATGGGGAAACGTGCTTCAATGAGAGCAAGAGCCTAAAAAAACCCCGGAGTTTAAGTTCTTCCCCTGCTGCTAAAGAATAGGGCAAGCAAATAAACAAATGTTTTATTTTTTTTATTTTTTTGGGGAAAAATTTATACTAGTTCATTTTCTGTAGGTGAAATGTTGGGAGATCCTAAAAATAATCTCTGCAAGTGAGGAAAACCTCAGTGGGTATGATATTATCCAAGTGAATCATATCTCTGTTAATGCAAGGTGCCCACCAAGCCACTCTACCCACTCCCCCTTCCAGCTGGACAGTGAGAAAATAAGATGGGAAACAACTCACAGGTTGAGATAAGGCAGTTTACTAAAACAAAAGTGAAAGGCTGTGTGCTCTCAAGCAAAGACAAAGCCTGAAGATTTTATTTTGTATGTCCCATCAACTAGCAAGGTCTGGCCTCTTCCTAGGAAGCAGAACTCCAGCACATGGAGCTGTTTCCCTGGAAGGTAAATGCTGTAAATAACAAATCCTCCTCTCCAGTCCTCCACCCCCACCCAGCTTTTATCTGTGAGGTGATGTCTCAGGGTCTGGAACATCCCTTTGGGGCAGCTGGCCTAGCTGTGCCTGCTCCCTGCCCCTCGATGGCAGGGAATGTTGAGAGACAGAGCTGAGGCTGTGCCAGCCCTGCCCAGCAGCAGCCAAAATTGGTTTGTGATCGGCACCTTTCCAGCCCTGAGGGCTGCTCTGAGAGCATGAACTCCACCTCAGCCAGATCCACTGCACCTGGGGAGTAGAAGCAGCTCCTCTGTGACCACTTGTCTCTGATATAATTTAAAGCAAAATTCTAAATATGGCATATTTGTTTCTATAATGAGCAAATACGAGGCTTGTTTGGATATGCAGGTCAATTTGTGGGTGCAAACAGTACCTAGAAATGGAATTCATGAATATGTGAAGCATTGTTTCCCAAGCAAAATATGAATGCAGGACCCAGGCAATTAAGCACTCCCTGTGTTTTCTGGATAAATATGCAAATTAGACATTGAAATCAGACTTCTAAAAATTAAAACACTAAGAACGTAAGCAGTACAAAGCTTAAATCTTTTTGCTCTAACTTTAATTACTTGCCATGATTTCAGTTAAGGGCAAGGCACTTTAGTAGGTTATCATTCTGCTCCTCCCAACTTTCAAAAGTCAAGTGCAGTTTCCCCTGACACATCACACAGTGGATGGAATTTTTAGATGGAGAATTTACAGCAGAGCAGCATGCAAGGAATTCATTATAGCTGGGAGAAGGAAGCCACTGCAAGAAGGTGACAATATTGTTTGCATAATAGGTTTGCCTGTTGCAAACTGAGAGTAACTACTGAACTGCCTTAATAAATTACATTTTTCAGTAGTTAAAGAGAAGCATTTAGTAGGAATGGAAGAAGGAGGATCAAAAGGCTGATCATGTGAAGTAAGAAAAAAAAATGTTATGGGATAAGCTGTTAAAATGCATTTACCAACACAGATATACACTACTGTTAAATGCAAATTTACAGGACAAAGGACTCTAATGACCTCTGATTCAGAGCCACAAGGCTTTTGGAAAGGGAGAATTTGATGTTGGTCCCTCCCCTCCTCACATGATTCTGCTGCAGACAGGTTCCAAATCTGGATTTAGCATTTTTGGTGGTGATGTAAGTTTCTGCCTCGTTCAAGAACAGTTTGTTCCATTGTTTGTGACTTCAGAACTCTGCCCTAAAATGAGATTTTATAACATCATATATTAAGGCCATATATTATTAACACCACTGAATACCCTTTGACTCTGCTTCTGAAAGGTTTTAAGGGCTCAAATCAAACTGTGGTGGCAATTAGGTCTTGGAGTTGACCACGGGGAAAGATTTGTGTTGTAATTCCAAAGTAACTTTTTAAATCTTTTGGTAATTCACATATTTTTTTTCTGAGCAGCCTGTTCTAGTAGAATGTGGGAAGGGGCTGGAATTAGATATTTTTTAAGGTCCCTTCCCAAATGAACTATTCCATAATTCCATGATTCTATGAAGTGAATAATATCAGAATATTCTTGTTAAATTTAAAGTTGAAAAGAACCAGAAGAGTTGATACTACCTGAGGACACCAAGTTGTCCTGTAGGTGAAAGAAGGGAAGGAGGGCACAATGAAATAAAGACCAGACTGTCCACTGAACCTCTGGATGATGAAATAGAAACTCCACCTTATTGTGAAGTGTCTGAGCCAAAGACCAATGAAGTCAATCTCTTTTATTGAGAGGATGAGCTTGGTCAGACTCAAAATCCCCCTTGGCTGATTTAAGCTACCTTTGGTGTGAAGGAGCTGCAAAGCAAGTTCAGCCTAGGACATCACTACCGAGAAGAAGAAACCTGAAGAAAAGAGCAGAAAGGCATTAGCACACCAGCAAATCTCTTTTTATACATTTTGTGTGTGTCTCTCACAGGTCCGATGGACACTGCAGTACCAAGCGCTGCCGTGACGGTGCTGCTGCCCATGTGCATCCCTGATCCATCCCGGTCCCACACTGCAGCTGCCCTTTGTTTTCCCCGAGATTTTATCGGTCTTAGAAAAGAGACAGTGTCCTTACTGGATTTCTTGAATCCTGAGCCTACTCGACAGTCATTGCAGGCTTGATGTGCAGCAGTCTTTGTTACAAACTCACCATATTTACATAAACAGGCTGACCTTTTAAACCGGCATTTTTGCAGGAGGAGCTGAAGGGAAGGAGATAAGGGGAGAGAAGGGGGCAGAGGAGCCTTTGCTACCTGTTGCTGCAAGAGAAATTATATCCTGAGGCAAAGAGATCTTTTGTTCTTATAACTGCATAAAGAATCGTAGATATGTTTATGTATCTAACACTGACTAGGCTTGAAATGCATACTGAATTTTTTCTTTACAATCCCTATCATCCATCCTTCACTCCTTTTCTTATGTCCCCACTAAAGAAAAAAAATCAGTAAAGCCCCAAGCAGCGCAAATCATTGCTAAGATCAGCTCACTCCACAATTCTTTAGCATAAAAATAATTAAACATGCTGACTGGAACGAGCCAATGTGATGCCAGAGGCATTTTGGGTTTCGGCGGTTTCCGACTTTTTCCCAGCAGATTCTGGAAACATAAAACTGCCAGACTGGCAAACAGACACGAATACTTCACACTGGTGCTTAGAGAAACAATAGAAAGAAGACGAAAAGCTTCTTAATACAAACCCAGAAATTACCATCTCTTTTAAAGACCGCAGAGAGCACAGCAGACAAGTGCTGGTGTCATACCGAGGATCACTCCATATTGCCTAGCACGTATATCACATAATCTGCGTGGTTCCTGCGCTCATCGATCCTGCTAAGCGTGAGGGGCACAGAGCCCCGCTACACTGCAGGGATGCCAAAGCTCCGTGTCGCTCTGCTGTTCCCTGACACGGAATGTGGCTTTCAGTTTGTCTGCGCTAAGCTCTCAGCCAACTCTACCCCAAAAAAAAAAAAAAAAGAANNNNAAAAAAAATAAAAAGCATTTTTATTAGCCACGAACGCGTGTCTGCTTACAGCACGGGTGTAGAAGAGGGACCAGGAGAGAGGGGGGAGGGAGGAAATACATCAAGCTCCATAAATGCTGGCGCTGCCTCCCTCTCCCACACACCTTCAAATTCCGCACGCATTCCAGAGCCGCTATGCGAGGAAAAGGGCAATTTTCCCACCGAGCCAGGTCATCATTTCCATGCCGAGAGCCTGGAAGCATCGAGGAGCGGGGGACGCGGAGGGGCGACGCTGCGCTTACCCGGGGCTGGAGAGGCACACGGGTGATGAGCAGGGACAAACCCTGGGCAGGGACAATCCCGGCCATCTCCTCTCCCCCGCAGACGCTCCTCGCCGCGGTGTCGCTCCCCGAGCAGCTCCCAGGAGCCGCTTCCCCGCTCAAGGATCTCTGCAGCCCTTCCGAGCCCGCTCGGGGTGGGAGGGACAGCGGCGCTGGCCGGGGAGGATGCGGGGCACCGGCTGGAAACAGGGCTGCAGAAAATACGAAATAAAAAGATGAGAAACAAAGGGCTGGCCGAGGGTGGGGGCTAGGTATGCTCTTACCCGGTCGGTATCGCCGCCGTGGCTCGCTGGATTGCGGGTGCAGGAGGAGGAGGAGGAGGAGGAGAGGCTGGTGCCGCGCCACCTGCAGCCTGCGGATGCGCTGCCCCCCGTGCCGAGCCCTGTCCCCGCCGTGCCCCGGCAGCTGCTCCCGGCCCTGTCGCTCCCCCACCTCTAGCTCGGCTCCCCTCGCCCCGTTCCGCCGCTCGCCCCCGCCCCGAGGGGAGCGTCACACCCCGTTCCGCGGGATGAGCCCCCGGCGCTCTCCGGCCCTCCCGGCTCTCTGCGGAGTCCCGCTCCTCGGTGCGGTCTTGTCTGCGTTCCACCCGCGTGGGCAAAGCCCCTCTCCTGCTGCCTGCGGCTGAGATCCCACAATTTGTTATTCTTTCCTCGAGAATCGCTTCCATCACCACCAAAAAAAAAAAAAANNNAAAAAAAAAAAAACAACCCCCACATCCACCCCAGCGAATCCCATCCCTCTTCGCAACTCCTCTTGCTATTCGGGTTTGCTTCCCTCTCTCCTCCTCCTTCTCCCCTCCCTCTTTCCCCCGTTTTGGGTTTGGAGCCTCTCTCTGCCCTACACACACACACAGACAGGCACGCACGGTGTAAATGGGTTGTCACACACACAGAACCGCTGCTGGTTCCCAAAGTCCCCCCACCCTGCTCAGCCTTCCTCTAGCTTGAAGCCGCAGATCATGGACTATATGCTTGGAGCCGGGATGCGTTTTATTCACAGCCGCTTCGCCTCCTGCAATTTCACCCGGTGAGTAGGTTTGATTTCGCGTTCAGGTGGCGTGTTTCCAGCAGGAAGGACACTAAAAACAACGGGAAAAATAAAAAAGAAATGAAAAGATGAATTAAAAAAAGTTTTGCTTCCCCTTGTTCCTGAACGGGCTTGGCTCCACTTTTTAAACTCGAAGGAATTAGGAAACACCAGTTCTCTGCCCACATTCATTCCCAGTCACCGCGCTCGGCTCTGATTGCATCGCTTCCAGAGCCTTCACCGTTCCACTGCTTATTCATCACATTTTATTCATGTTTCCATCAGGCGTGGTACCTGCTCCGTTCCCCGGGTTAACCCTTGCAGACGAAGCGGCTCGCTGGGAGGGCTCAGGGAAAGGACGGGATCGCTGCTGGCTGAGGGAGCCGGGAGCGTGCCTGAGGGATGTCTGGGAACCTGCGGGGGGAGACCGAGTGGAAAAGTTCATTGCTCTTCCCCATCCCCTGAAGAACTTGGACAGGATTGGGGGCGGGGAAGGATTCTCCAGAAGGGATAGGAAAGGATTTCCAGACCTCTTGTCCCATCGCATGTGCTGGGAGGGGGCAGCGGCGGGGTCGGCTGCCAGGACTTGTGTCCTGCTGCTGCCAGGGCTTCTCTCCAGCCGCTGCCACTGCTCGCTCCACGCCCTTTCCTCGCGTCTCAATCCCATCGCACCTGATTTTATTTATCACTATTTTCGGGCATACCTGCGTTTTTCGCTCCTGATTAGCCCAGGAAAACGTACGACCTCCTATACATGCACCTGATGTAGAGGTAGATGGTAGAGCTCTTGAATCAAGTAGGGGCTACTTTGAAAGAAAAAGAGAGAAGAGCCAAGGGAAATAAACATGTTACGTTAAAAAAAAAAAAAAAAAAAGGACAAGTGCCTTCAGAGTGCTATTCGTGGTTGATACTTCCAGGATTTCAGGGTCTCTAATTAGCGCCAGAGACCCACCCATGGTCAATAGCAGAAGGCAGGGAGGAAACATGTTATTTCTCATGGGGAGGTATTCACTGGGCTCCGTGTAACCCTGTCGTTTGGGTGCAGGATAAGTGTCTGTGTGTCTGTGTGTCTGTGTGCCTATGTGTCTGTGTGTCTGAGTGTGCGTGGTCATGTCTCCAAAGCAGTACCTGCAGAGATCACAAGGAAGATGCTAAAGGCTTGCAAGCCGGTAGAGGTGCCCAGGGAGAAATAACAAGATCCGAATTCATTCTGGTGGCAAGCAGAAAGACCAGTTCAATGCCAGAGTATGCTCCCCCCTTGTTCTTCCCTCCACCCTCCCCTCCCTACTGCCTCCCCCCTTGGCCGGCAGATTGCTGGCTGATGTCTGGAAAGGAGTAGTGAAAAAGCCCTTCAAGCGTGGGGTCCAAAATCCACCCTTCCCCGAGCTCCTCTTGCAGCTCGAAGCCCCCGTGTGTGCTTCTCTCCTTCCAGCTCAGGGTCCTTCTCCCGGAGACTCCAGCAGGTTTTTCCCATTCCCCCTGACTTGTCCCACTACCCCACCTCCTCCTGCCCCGGCCCTTTCCATGAGACGCTATGAGGTGATTAACCAAATCCCAGACATTTCTCCTGAATTACCAGCCTCTGGCACTGCTGCTGCCGGGATCCTCCCGCACCAGGCTGCTCAGGAAAGTTTCCATGCAGTCATATCCCTTTCCCTCCCCAGGTAGGCACTGCATTTCCAAACCTCCACCTGATCTTTAATCTGCTCTTTTTATTTTGGTTTTTTTTCCTTTAAACCTTTAAGAAAGAAAAAAACCCCATAACAAACCAGCAAGTCCTGAGGGATTTATGTTCTAGTGGGAATAGCTCAGCCAGTGAGCATCGCCTTGCCGTGCTGCTTAAATGTTAGCGCTCTGCAGAAGAGATTTATGTGCCCATCAGCAGAATATTTCCCGGGTTTAAGAGCACTCGATATTCCCTCTGCTGACGAGGATGGGAGATGGTAAGACACAGGATGAGGGCAGCAGGGCTGTTTAGCTCACAGACACTATGACGGATGGCAGTAAAACGGTGTCTGGGCACCAAAAGTGACACAGGTTGGACCGAGTGGCATTTCTATACTCAGCGGAAGGCGAGGGGATACACACCAACTCCTTTACATACAACACCAGATAAATGCAAGTAACGTGGGTTTAATGGGCGATTGCAACCAGCGAGAGTCAGGCGTGGTAAATAGAGAAGATTCCCACTACCCCCTTTGCTTTCCTGCATTCCGGACCCCCAGCCAAGGGACACCTTCTTCTCACATGGGGCTGGATGACTCAGAAAAAAGAAGAATAATGGGCAGCAGCCTGGCGGCTTTTGCTTTGCCGTAGTTGGTTCTTTTGTTTTTTTTCTACAATACGTTGGTGGTATGGAAATACCTCCCTAGCCCCGCGGCCCATTCCTAGAGAAAATACTCCCAAACATCTCTTTTCCCTGTACTTAGGCGTCCAGACTCCCTGCTTGCCCGCGTCTGGCTTCACTGCCAAGGATTACCTCCATCACCCCAGAAGCTGCGTGGATTTGGGACTCCCTTTTGGCCGGGAGTTAATTTCCCAGTTTCCCATACTGGCGGTGGCAGACGGACACGCAGGGAGGTGGCTCTGGCACAGGGACCACCTCTGAGGATGTGTGTCAGCGTCCAGCCAGCCCTCTCAGCCTCCTGGGCTTAATCTGCCCCTCTGGCCCGTGTGTCCCCGGGGCAGGTCCCGGGGGAAGGGGCCGGGGAGCAGGCGGGGGTCGGGGGGATCCAGCAGCAGGAGGGGCAGCCGCGGGCGGAGCGAGCACCGGCAGCGCCGTCCCGGCTGCGGGACCCCCCTCTCCAGCCTCTCCCCATCCTCGAGGGCAGCTCTTTTTGTGGGGGGAAAAAGAAAACTCGGCCCCTCCAGGGAGAGGGTGGGTGCCCCGCAGCCGCCGGTCCGGGCGGGCTCGGCGGGGCCGCCCGCAGAGGGAGCAGAGGCTGCACCGCAAAGGGTTAAAGCAGGGCTGCAGGGGTGCTCCAGGCTGGAGTCCGGTGTGCGCCCCTGAGAGGCACCAGCCAATCCTAGAGACAGCGGCGTGAACTAGCTGTAGCATGCTGTAAGGAGGGAGGTGAAGAAAATAGGGTGTAAACTGTCACCGCGCATCGCCAGGCGGACCCGCTCTTTGGGCTACGATTTCTTAGAGACTTAGAGACCGTCATGCATTTAAAAAGGTAAGGGCTTTGTTACCAACAGTCTATATCGTGATTCACTGCCGGATTCAAGTGCGTTTTCCGTGTAGTTTTCATTTAGTGATAAATCGTGTAGCTCAGAGTGGGAAGAAAGTGGAATGTGGCGTGATTTACTGCTCGGGAGTCGTTTCGAAAGACTACGTCAGCTTCGAGTTGTAATGATTTCATGTAGAGATTAAGCAAGTGAATGCATGAAGTAAAGTGAATTCATGGCTGGCAGAAAAATTTAATGTATGTGATAAGAGAAGGCAGTTCTGTTGTAGCAGCAAAATCAGTTATGGATCCATATGAAATGAAGGCTAGTGTGAGATAGACCTGATTTTGAGAAAATGTAGAGAGTAATTCAGAGGCATATATCTGACAGGCAAGTCTGTCAGAAAAAAACCAAAAATAACTTCATTCCCAGAAAAAAACCCGTGTTTATTAAATACAACATCACGAAAGAATGCTATAAAAAGAAGTGGAACCAGAACCTTACAGAGTCTGCATGTTCAGAGATGAGTGACTCTGGCACATGAGGTGTACAGAGATAAAGCTAGAGTGGCCCTGCTTACATCTACAGGATATAAGAAATAACTTCAGAGGAGCAATCTGTTTAGACATCAGACTTCACAGACTGCTGTCATTGCTCAGCTCCATCCCTGAGAGGAGTTACTCATTTTAAATAGGTGCTCTATCAGCTTTACTGCAAGACCAGCTTTGGGAATAGAAACATTTCACTGGAACTCTTCCTCTCTGTGTCTAAGCATAGCAACAGACCCTCGGTCTCAGATGCTCTTGCAGTGCTAATGAGCAGAGTTCCATCCAAAAACTACCTACAAATTCTTGCCTCCAACCATTTTCTCTCTCTGAGATGTGTATAATTTAAGCAGGGGAGGAATAAAAAAAAGATCTGTGATATTTTCTGTAAGCTGATCCACCTCCAGTGAGAGCAAACCTCCCCAACAGATGCTGAGTTCACCGGAGTTGTGTTTGGGGTGCTTGTTCATGAAATGCTGAAACCCTGTGAGTGAAAACGTTAACTAAGAGACATGAAAACAAGCAGCTGAATGTTTTTACAGAGCTCAGTGCAGAAGGCAGCATTTGTACAACAAGCCAACAAAACAACTTGGGAATCTTCAAGTGATGTAATCATCCCATCTTATCCTTTCCTATTTTTTCTACTGCTCTCTGAATGCCTTTGTGAAGAATTAATTACGGAAGTCGATTCATTATTTACATCAATGTGTCCAAAAATTTACTTTTTAGTCATGTCATTGGAGTGACTTTTCACTCCTCTCAGTCCCAGACAATGATCTATGGGACTAAGATATTTTTACTCTGTTTGTATTAATTCAAAATCATATCTGACTGTGATCAGTCTAAGTAATTTCTTGCTTGAGATGCAACACCCATTAAAAACAAAAGGAAGATATTTTTACCTGCAAGCTTGCTTCTTTAGCAGTTTTTGAAAATCTAAATGGAAAACCAGATGATCAAACTACTTACCTAAGTTTTCCTTAGAAGAAAAAGAGTGGTGGAAGGTAATAGGTGACAGTTTCTGGAAACATTATTTTCTAGATCTAAGGCATACCTTATGCAGCTCCTTCTTATTCTTCCCAAAGCTTCACCTCTCTTCAAAACCAAAAGTAGACATTTTTTTACTCTCCTGAAACACTGGTAATCTCATATGGGAGCAAAATCACCAGAAATACACTTTGAAAAACAGAGCCCAAGTGCTCTTTGAGAAAGCTTGCACTGAAATCACAGTTCTGTTAGAGCTGCAGGTAGTCATTTCGTGAGGAAGTTATCTAACTTCTTAATCTCATCCTGTATCATCATAAGGGAACATTTTTTAAAAATAAATTTGCAACTACATTCTCTTCATATCATTGTTTTCCTTTAGCTCAAAATGTGTGTGTTCCATGAGGGCCTAATCTTGGACAATCAAAGGAGATCAGAACATCCCTATTAACTTCAATAAAAACAACATCAGTTTCCAAAACAATATTTTGGAACCAAAACGTACTTCAGATTTAGAAGGGAAAAAAGTGAGTATCAGGAGGTTACACGCTGCATACTGAGCAGTGGGAGGCTTTGCACGTCCTGAGTCAAATAGTATTAAAATATTAAAGAACTGTAGAATTTGTGACCTGATCTTACATTGGTCTAGGCCTCAGTACTTTTTCATCATTGATAAATCAACATTTTTCTCCATGAAGCTGAGGAGCATTGAGCTGCAGGTGATCAGCACCTTGTGACTCAAGTCATCACCCTGCTGAAAATTGTAGTGTGAATAAATTTGGTCTTCCATCTTTGAAGTCACTAATTTATACGTACCACAGTTCGTGTGCATATACAAATAGAGTTTATATATACATATGCATATAGAGATATAAAAATGCATGATTTGTACTACACATCCCTCCACACCCATGATCTGTATCATCACTTTTTTGCCCTGGCTCATACCATGGAAATGATTATTTAACCCAGTCTGTTTCCCATCTCTTCACCTGCCCCGCGTGCCACAAAATAATTCTCTGAGGGGAGGGAAGAAGGACACTGCCACATCAGAGCTTTTCAACTTTAACTAATGAGCCCCTCACAAAGGCCACGGATTTTGTTCCACCTTCAGAAGAAGATTGACCAAGCAATATATATTATTAGCTAAATTAACACTATTAAGCCGTAGTGGTTTCTCTCATAATGAGGTGAGATCGTAAAGCTCCTGTGTCAGATTCCTTTATTGTAACAGTTACATTAATGGGGAAAAATTCTGCTCATTTGCTGTAACACCTTCATTGCCACATCCACCAGCGCTTGATTAATGAGAAAAGTGGTTTGTAAAGCACTTATTATACAGTGGTGAGTAAAGGATGTAAATCTGGGGAATCAGAGCACTGCTCTATACCCTTAATCCCATATTATTCGTGACTACTGAGAATTCTGTAGGGCTAATTTAGCTCTTCCAGTACTTATAAATCTACTGGAAATAAAACACCTGGTTAACTGAACATGGATGACCACACTGAAGTCAAATGGGATAATTAAAATCCATTATAAATGTTACTTCTTAGTATTTTCTTTCTTTCTTTTTTTTCTTTCTTTTTCCTTTATTTGAAATCTGTTTCTAAGGAGGCTTACCATGGTGGAAAACACTGCTAAATGCTGAAAAGCAGCATCATGGATGGAGGTGGCAGCTCAAGTGTATATTTTTTATTTCACTGTTTTTCACCTGAAACATTATTCATCCTTATTCATGAATAATTTGCTGGACAGGGAGAACGCATCTACATTACAACAATTTTAATATTGAATAATTCTATAATGTGCTGCCCTAAAGGTTAAAACTGCTGTAGTTTAGGGCAGAGATGATACCTACCTCTTTTTTTTTTTCCAGAATGGGGAGCTACTCAGCATTTCTTGGATTAATCCCCTAATTCCCTTAGGTGTGTTCCAACATTTCTAAGGAAGATGCTTGTTTAGGTAAAGCAGCACTGTTTGTGCAGGTCAGAACTCATCCTGCTGCCAGTCTCTGGAGATTGTGGATTTATTTCACATTCGTTGGTGATCTCTTTTTAAGTCACTGCTCCTGTGGGATGTGAATCTGACTCATTGGCTTAAAAAGTAAAAGCTTTAGTAACTACCTAAGTACCCTTTAAGCTCTCTGTTAGCTTGAGTTTATTAGATTGATTCACATTAGTTGAAGACATTGTAGTGGCTTTCTTTTTTTGAAAAGTATTCTTGTTTATAAACCAGCTTAACTTCTTCACGTTACCTTGTCTTGGCCAGGCAAAGTTTAGAACATTTTCTCCATCTTTCTGGAAAAAAATAGGCTACAATAAAGAAAACTGATGATCCTCATGCCCACAGAGACTGCAGTGACCTGTAATTCCTCATAAACAGATGTGTCTCTCATTCAGCACTGTACAGGTACTACTGAAAGTTTAAAGCTCCTCAACATTAGCTTAACAAATTTCTACTAAATAAAAATGTGTTTTTCTGTGAGCTACAACAAGAAATGGTGACAATTTTGTATTAGGCAGTTTTAGACTGGGTCATATCTAATTTAAAATGGTAGAGAGATTGCAATTCCTGATGCAAACTCAGACTTTTACTCCTTGTAGCATGATGCTTGTAAGAAAGGCATCTTTAAGCAGATAGACTTTTTTTTCTCTCTCTAATTTTGCAATTTCTTCTAATCTTGTCAAAAATCAAGTCTTGCAAGGCAGCTTTGGTGCTAGATTTATGTGAGCTAGCAGGCTGCCCAGTACACATAACATAATTATTACTTGTACAATCAAGCTTTATCCATCCTCAGCTGCAATTATCCCCAGACTGGTTTGTTGGAGCTTGAATCTTTGCTCAGTCAGCCATAAAGTCCCTACTCTGGCTATAAAAAATTAATAGCTATAACATGAACATTTAAGAGGATCTGGCTACTGCCCATGCAGTGGCTACGGGCTCGGGATGCTGCAGCAAAGCGACTGTGGAAAAATCCTGTAACAGTTTGGAGTAGGATCATCTGAGGAACAATGGTCTCTTGAAGCTTCTGTGAGTCCTGCCTTGGGAGCTGCCACAACAGGTGGTGCAAGTTTGTTGGTTTTTTTCCTGCTAGAATAGATAGGTTGAAGATGAGGAGCCTGAAAGGAATTTTAATCATCCATTTATATCAGCTAAAAACCATGTACACCTTCTGTGAAATCAGCTGTGAGACCTGGAGAACTTCTGTCTGAAAGATACAATAAAAGGGCAAAGTAAAAACATTACCATTCTATTAGAAATCACCGTTAAGAAATAAAATATGTAAAATAATCCAGTCTTCTTGCAAGGCATCCAGAAAAGAGCATTGAAAGAAAAATTTCATGCCATTAGATCTTTATGGATGTTATTCTTAACTACTGGTCTAAGTTGTAACCACTAATTTTCACATGGGGAATAAAATCAAGAAGACTGTAAATCCTTGACCAGATACAGCCTTAGCTAAAATTAGAGGGTTATGTCCCATGCCTGAGTCATAGCCTCTAAACTGAGAAAATCATTCTTGGAAATAAAAGAACCCCCAACCACATTATTTGTGTGTTAAACCAGGTAATATCTGAGGGGATGGAAGTACATGTAACTAGATTGAATTTTGTAAATATGTCCCCATTTCAATCAGCACAATTCATTGCTATTTTGGCTCTCTTCTTAAGTCCAGAGAACAGCTATACACCATTATTTTTTCTCTTCATTATTGTACAAACAATATTAGCACTCAAAAAACTTCAAAGAAATGTCTATTTTTGCCTAAGACTGACAATTCCTTTCCTCTCCATCCTTTTTCTGTGCATTTGTTGCAAAATCTCCAGGAACAGAAATTTTAAGCAGCAACAAAAATAGTCAGCCACTCTGTTCGTGGAATAATCAACTTCCTTTTTATTTTATAACATTTTCGCCATCCAATAATTTGAAAGCATTCTATAAGCATTGATTGTTCAGGCTTCATAATAGAAACGGTCATTAAAGAAGGTTAAGGGACTTGGCAAGGCTTATAAAGCAAAATCAAAGTTGTACTTTAAGGTACCTCAGCTCCAAGTACTCTCCTTCCTCTCTGTGACCTGAATCTTCTTCAGTTCAACAATCTGTTGGCAAGAAAAGTTTCCTCCCACTCCATCCTATTTTAGCCCTTCTGCACTAATCAGTTATATTTGGATTTGTCCTCGGGCTCGAAAGCCTCTGGAACCAAAGCTTTAGTGTACAGTGTGTAAATAGCTGCTTCCTTCTGTTCTAGATGGTGGCAGCTGTGAGAGTCCTGGGTTTAAAAGCTAGTAAAAGATGAATTAAAAGAGGAAAAGGCTGTTTGTTCCTCAGGAATGGTTTACTGGATACTGCTAATTTACATGTGTCTTAGTCTCTTTGTATCCTACAGACACTGTAGCTGTCAAAGTGGGTCAGAAAACTTGTCTGGGGACTAAGAGTTATGAGTGAAAAGGGTCTGTGCTGATGGAACTAGTATGTCATGATTTTTCAATGACTGCTTATTACTTAATTTCAGGATGTAGTTTTCACAAATCCTGAGAACCAACTCAGTGGCCATTAAAACATACCCAACGAGATTATCAGAGGGGAGAATGTTGGATGATCAGTAGTTAAGCATTCAGTTAAAAAAAAAAAAAATCCAGTAAGCTGGAATGAAGGCTTCTAAATATATGTCTCCTGTTGGGATTTTCTCCAAACTTGAAAGCTCCAGTATGCAAAATTGTATGTCACAGCAATGCATGTCAGTCTGTGCCTGAGGAAATTCTGGACCAGAACCTCTCCCAAAGCTGTTATTTTTCTGTAGAGTCACTCCTAAACTTACTCCAAGAGACCTTGTTCTGTTTCCCTTCTAACATTTTTCATACCATCAGATGCTTTAGCTGAAAAGTTTTGGACAGTTTGGGAGAATGTTTAGCATAACCTGTGTAATGGAGGAGTGAGTTAAGACTGAAATGTCAGGCAGAGTTTTCATGCAAAGAGTTTTTGCCCATAGGATAATTTGTGTGCACTTGTGGATTTGCAAAGATTAAGGTTTCTTTGCCTATGGACTTCAACCACTGAGGACTTTTATGATTGCAAAATTTGGGAAGTAGAGCAGACTTCAACCTCTTGAAGCATCAGGTTTTCTGTCTTCATGGCACCCTGGGTGTTGGTCAGAAAGCCAGGGCTCAGCCAGGCTCCTGCTCATCCATTCCAGGAATGGGCTTCATTTTAGCTCCTTGAGTGACTGATACCTGCTGTGTATCAAGAATTTTGGTGCCAGCCCCCATTTAAAGATGAACTGAAACATGATGAGGACTTCAGGGGATTTTACAAGATCATGTAGTGAAAAGGAAATGGCTTTAAACTGAGAGTAGATTTAGAGACTTATATTGGACATTGAGAATAAATTTCTCTCTGTGAGAGTGGAGAGGCCCTGGCACAGGGTGCCCAGAGCAGCTGTGGCTGTCCCTGGATCCCTGGAAGTGTCCAAGGCCAGGCTGGATGGGGATTGGAGCAACCTGGGCTAGAGGAAAGGGCCCCTGCCCATGGCAGGAGTGGGACTGGGTGATCTTTAAGGTCCTTTCCAACCCAAATCCTTCTGTGACTCAATGATTTCTCCCTTTCAGTTCACCTACACAGTCCCACCAGCAGCACACAAGCTGGGGGTGGAGGTCCTGGGGCCCTTGGTGCACTGAAGGTTGGTGGAGGACCCAGATAAGGCTGGTCAAAGCTATTGAGGCCTTTTTGTGGTCTCAGAACCTTGACAGGTAATATCTTCCCCTCAGCGGGCTCCTTGCAGAAACATTCACTCATTAAGGCAGAAGGACTGAAATGGGATTTTGTGGACAATGCTTCACATCATCAGCTAAAACACATAAGGATACATTTGCACAGGAGGATGAACTTAGATTTAAAAAGTGACTGAGAGAATTTACACATCATGATTTGGGCAGCAAAGAAAAAGAACCCACGTCTTTTACAAATATCAGCCATTGAAACAATTACCTCGGTACACCTGACAGCCCACAGATACTCCATGGGCTGAGGAGGCTGGCACTTGCTGCATTGGGAAATGACACAAAGGACATGGGGACATCAGCTGAAGGCTCACAGGCACTTGCAGGAGTGAAATTCTGCAGGGACAGAGCAAATACCAAGGCAAGCTCTGTGGGCAAGGGCTGTAACACTCAGCAACCAGCCCTCACATTCCAGACAGACCCCAGGGTGGCTGCAGAGGTTGGGCTGACAGATATTCTCTCTTTTCGTGTCTGAGTTTTATATTTTCTTCTCTCTTCTGAAGGCAGGGGTGAGGAAAAAACAGCAGGATTGTTTAAAAAAAAAAAAAATCAGACGTCTTATTTGTTCTTTATTCACCTGTTGAGGACATAGTTCCAGGGATCTTGTCTTTGAGAGGGGAGAAGAAAGCTAAAATCTGGCAGTGGATGAAGCTCTGTTTGAATAAAGGAAAGATGCTGATTTAGGGTGCATGTAGTCAAAACTGCTACCAGGAACTGATATGAAGACTTATTCTTAAGCCTGGAATGTAAAACTCTCCCAAGCTTGTTAGACACAGAATTAATTTCTCCTTTCAGATTTTTTTTCAGATTATTGTATCTCGAACACCAGAGAACAAACTGGTTCAATCCCCCTCTGGAAAATCATGTTGACAAATACAGCTTTTCTATCCAGGTGCCCTCTAATTTTTCCATAGTGTCACACTCTGTCCCCTGCAGCTCCTGTGGGAGCTCACTCACTATCCTCTACCCTGTTCCTTCTGAGCAACCTGGGCCACTTGGAATTGGAGCAAGCTGAGCTTTGAGATCCCTTCTGACCCAAACCACTGTGACTCTGTGATTCAGTGATTCCAATGCCCCTAAGTTGTTTCTTTGTTCTACCAAAGGCACATGTTGGGTCTCTTGCTCCTGCACGAGGCATCTGGGGGCTTCAAACTGGATTGAGTTTATCTCTGTTCACAGGACAGAGCAACCCACCTCAGTTCCCAAGTCCTTTTGCTATCCTTCAGGAAGTTCAGCTTGGGAGATTTTATTTTTTTTCCTGTGGATTTGTGTATCTCCCTTTGAAGAACAGAACCTGTGTGGTGGCTAAGCCCAGAGCAGAGCACAACTGAGATACTTTTTGCTCTCTGTTCTACCTTTCTCCTCTCTAGCTGATACTGACTGCAACACTTTCTGCTCTTTTCTTCCACAGCACATCATCAGCTTCATGGCTGATTTATTTACACTGAGCTGTGTGAGAATTCCATGGACAGGTGCCTCCTCAGGTCTCACTCACTTAAAATTGTTAGCATGAGAAAAATGGCTCCTTGAAAAGCGAGTAAGAATCGCTGATGATAGCACAGCAGGTCCTGTGGTGCTTTGCAAAGGTGGGCAATGTGATCATCACACTTCAGAAGGGGAAGTGAAAGCAGAGACACGTGAAAAGTGATAAACCCAAGGACTTACAGCAGATAAGAGCAATCTCAGAGACACAGACTACTGCTTTATTCTTTATGCAAAATGTCTTTCCATTTTTCAGTGTCAAAATACCTTTGAAAAAAGTGGTCTGGACTTATCTTGCCTTCTCTGAGCTTCACTGTTTCCCATCCAGCTGAAGTAAATAAAATGTTGCTTCTTGCCACTCATTCAAAGTTGTGGCATTCCTGAGAATTTTGTGTAATACCTAGGAAGCAAAGGTTTGCTCCATTCCTGTTTTCCATGATGTGCAATCTAAAGGAAATATGAAGAGTGCTCTGATACACTGTGTATTGCACTTAATCAAAAGTAGTAACTTTGAAATCCCTAAGGCTTGGGATGGAGTACCAAAACCCTCCTAAATGGTAAAATTATGACATTGTTGAAATCCAACTGCCTACAAACAGAATTGGATGCATTCCCCTCCATCTGTTTTCATATTTTTTCTTTGTTCTTTTATTTTTGAAAGCTATGTAAGTAATATTTAATATTTTGATTAGTTAAAGGACAGTCAAGTTTTGTGTTTTGCATAAAAACCCACCATCTTAGATACAGAAATAGATATAGAAAATAGATATATAAAGATATTTATTGCTTTCCTTTGAAAGAACATATCTGAGAATAACAGTCTTAAATTTTTATTTTGTTAGTATAGGAAGTTAAAGCCAGGAGAATCCCACTTCAGCATAGAGGATCCTTAATTTTCCCCAGAGAGCTGGGATATATCAGTATTTTCTTGGAATTCAAGTGAACATAAAAAACAAAGGGTTTCAGAGAGACCTTCTGCATTTCCACTGACAGAAGGGGATCTCTGTGGGATCCCAGACCAAGTCCTCAGATGTATCTCTCAGATTCCAGGCTAGAGAGAAATGTTGAAAAAAACCCCAAACCCCATCTTATTAAAAATGTCCACACATTCGTACAGTTATTTTATTTTCATCCTTGAGAACTGCAGGTAGATGTGGCCCAAAAAAGTTACTGATGATCATCAGCCTAACATCAACTTTATTGACTCTTACATAAAAAGGTTGCTCCAGTAGGGAACCAGTAGTGCCCAATTTAGCACTGTATCTCTACTGTACATTAACATATCTGTATTATAGTTGACTCTCACCTCTTGGGAAATATAAGTTAACATGCTCTGAGGTAACAATAGATTTCTTTTTTTTTTTCCCTGCGAAATTTCTGCACAATATCCATTTTAGAAAGGATTTCAACTTACTGATTTTTTTTTTTTCTTGAGCATTGCTGTGCATACCTCTGGTCTGGCTCTATATTATTCTGTGTATCTTAGTATACATGGTTCATTAATTAATGTTCAGTAATCAAGAGAGCTCAACCCACAAATCAAGCAGACATTTCAATCTGTACTATTTTACCTTAGGGTCTTGGTGAGTTCATAAACTACCATATACAATAATATACAATTTTAATTTTATTTTTTTAAAATAAATTACTTAAAAAAGAAAGACTGGATTTGGTGGGACTTGCCCTACAATACGATGACAACAAAGAGTCCATGGATGTTCTGTTCTCTTGTTCACAGCTGGAGCTTGATGGAATTTGTCCCAGTGGCCACAGTGTTTGCACTGCCCTTGCCAGCTCTATAACTGAAATAGTAAACTCCTATCTCTCCTCATTTAATCAAGTATGTGAATTTTTCAATAGAAAAGCTAGAAATTTTATTACAGCACTAGGTATGAAAATGAAAATTCTCACTCACTTTCTGTGGCTTCATATAATGCCAAGAAATTACGCCCAGGATCTTCCCTGTCTGTGCTAAGGATGATGGAAGGGAATGAATATGCTGTGCAATATATTTTTCTTCAATTAATGATAAGAAGAGACAAAAGCATTTTTGGATTTTCACTCTGTTGTGTTGCAAAGGCTGGTCTGGCCTATCTGGAAATGACTGGAATGTTTGTTTCATTTATACTGATCTGTTTTTTAACAGGAAATGGTGACCAAATGATCATCATGGGTTTTATGGACCAGTAGAGCAATCTATTGCATTTCAGTTTTGCTTCAAATCTGTGCAGACTTTCTCATGCAGTGGGAGGAAGGTTATGCAGTGGTGTAACCTCAAATACATGAATTTCAATCTGTGAAGGAAAAAAACCCACCGCCAGTCTAGGAAGATAATACTCAAACTTCAATATGCAGACTCTTTTTGCATGGAAGTGATGGCTTGGGAGTTTAAATAAAAGTATGAGAGGTCTCTGTTGTAGACTCCTGGAATTTAATTTCAAAAGGATTTATAAAATTAATGCAATCTGTGTTTCATGGTCAGAAACTACTGAATGTCTGTAACTGTTTATGGTTACAATTCAGTGTCCTGGTACATGCTCAGCATGAAATATGAGCAGGGTCTTTCTTTATACATTTATTGTTTGCAGAATCATGTCCAAATCATGTTACAAACAATTACACCACATAAAGCTTGAGTATTTATCTGGTTGTATAGACAGATTATTATATTCTTAGACTGTAAATGCCTGTTGGTTCACAAGAACCTTTGTGCTCTCCTGGAGGCAGTCAGCTTCCTGCAGACTCTTGAGAATATTAATGTCTCACATGTATGTACAGAGCATATTTATTCAGTGACACAATTTTCATTTTAATAAATGGGGGTGCTGAGTGTTCAGTTGCAGGACTGTTCTGTTGGAAATATCCTTCTTTTAGGGTGTACTTACAGATTAAATTACTGATGAGAAGGAAAAATTTCCCACCAAGTTCCAAAAATCATAGCAAAGGGCACGGTAAAAATGTCATGATGAGTCCTGATTTAAGTGAACGTGAACCCAACATTTTATTCCCTGTAAACTCATCAGCTAGAAAAATTAAAGCGCTCACATTCATATATTTTGATTCATTCTGTGCTGTTTCACCTCAGATTGAAAACTGGTACTGATTGCTTCTATATATTTGGAATCTTCATGACCTTTGTAATCTCTGAAAACCTCATGATCCTGCATAGATGTTTTAATGAAATCTCTGCAGGAGATTAGAAATATTAGCCCATTCCACAGGTATGGGTCTGAGGTGCAGAGGGAAGCTGTGGCTTGTCTTCACTGAGTTCCTATACGAATGTAATCAATGCTTGATTTGCAATTGGGCGCACAAAAAAATTGTTTAGGCACCACTTCAAAAGTGTTTCTAGGCTGATCCACTGAGTTGGAGTGATTTGGACTGAGAGTAAAAAGCTGCTGTTAGGGATACCTTCTCTTTATTTGCCATTACACCATCTGGAGTTGGTGTAAGCCACATGAAATCATCACTGTGGGCACCTCCAGAGCTCTCGATCAGGGCAGTCACTGTCCAGCGATGCTGGTTTGGACAGAGTAAAGTGGGTCTGTTAACTACACCTTGCAGTGAAGACAAACCACAATGTCACCTTTCCAAGGACAGTAAAAGATAAAGCAGCCTGGGTCTTCTGAATCTCACCTGTTTTCTGTTCAGTGTGTGAACTGTGAGCTTATGTACAGACATTGCTGAATGATTTTGTACGGCTGTTAACAGATGAGAATCTGATGTTGCATATTTTTCATTAATGACTAGCATGAATGGGAAAAAAACTCCCAACAATCCCTCCCCTGATGATTTATGAAAGTTTCCCTTCAATAATAAATATTATCACTGATGATGTTAATGAAGACATTCATTTCACAGCATTTGAAGTGCTGAAACACTCCACTGTTAACTAGCCTAGTGGGGTTTATGCTAATGTAAAATATAATAAAGTAGAGACCACTATCTCTTTAAGCTGAAAGAAAGGAAACTTGTTTCTACTTCCAAGGGATGCCTAGTGTGTGCTTATCTAATTGACTGTGTATTTTGTCTAGGTGTTGAGGGAAAGCTAAGAGAATGAAGGCTCTAAGTCCCCAGTGGAAGCATGATATGGCGATGCAGTGCTGGTGCTGAATTGTTCTCTCTGATGGCTCTATGGGAGTGGATAGCACTGAGTCTTCATTGCTGGGTTTTAGCAGTTGCTGCTGTCTCGGATCAGCATGCCACAAGCCCCTTCGACTGGCTCCTCTCTGATAAGGGACCCTTCCATCGCTCACAGGAATACACAGATTTTGTGGACAGAAGTCGACAGGGATTTAGCACAAGATACAAGATTTACAGGTATGAAGCAAAGGGAAAGTGATTACAGAGATATCATTCTTAGAAGCTGTAAATTGTCAATAAGGGTTTCCTTAAGGGAAAGGCTCAGTTGTGGGAACAAATCCATAGACATCAAATTCATTGCTGAAATATATACAAGGCCATATGCACAGTGTATTATGGAAATGCTGCTTGTGTTGTTTCTGCTTTGTTTGTAGAACTTTTGATAATTGATTATGTTCCATTGAAAAAACTTTGTTGTTTGCTACCTACCTTTACTCTGTCCTAGTGATATGATCAAAAATGTGCTAGGGGTTCAAAACCAGCTTTGGTTGCAGAAGGATCACCTTTGATCATGCATCAAGTTCAATTGCTTTCTGCGTGGCTCATCAAGACCTAAGCTGAGGTTTTAAGAATGAAATTGTGGCTCTGCATATAATGCTGACAGATCAGAATTCATGGTACTAAGGAGGGCATTTCAAAAGTGACTCAGAAATGTTTAATATTAGTTATTTTTTAGTTAATGTTAGTTTATGCCAATGCTTTGCAAAGGGGTGCTCTCTTCCCTGAGGAATCGAGTGATAAGAGCCACTGCGAATTTTAACAGAGGTTGCACGTGTTTAGTCCATCACAAATCTCAGTGTTAGGCTGGCCCAATTTAGACCAAGAAAAGAAAAAAACAGGGGAAAGCTTCAAAAGTATAAGTCTGCTTGAGAATTTGGGCCTTGCTGTGGAATTGCTTCAATGATATGTTTGTAACCTGTGAGTCTCTACTCTTTAGAGACAGCGCTGGTGAAATATCTTCTCAATCATTTGCAATGGGTGTAACTCAGTAGTATCCAGTGTTATCAAGGACATGAAAAGGAAAAGGGGAGTTCAGTCTGATATGAGTGACCTGATGGCAAATAGACAGAAGGACAAATGAGAGACCAGGAGAGATTAAAGACGGAGAAAATAAATTATAAGCAGAGAGACTTTTCACTTCAAATTGTGATGCGATTCCTCCCAACAGCCAAAAGAAAGTGGGGGCAGCAGGGCAATACAGGGCAGATTTTCAGCTCCCCTAGTAACTGTCCATCCTACAAACACACACTATTGGGAATACACACACTGATTTCACTGAATACCACGGAAGAGATTGTGCATATGTCACACCTATTTTGAGCTATTATTCCCTAGTGATATCCAGTCCTTTGGAAGAAGGTAAGAGTTATATATGCCTATATGTATATTATATTTAGTTCAGTGTCCAGTGATTGTGACAGAAGTGCTGGCCTCAGCGTGTAAAGATTTTATTTTTAAGGAATTTGCTTTATTTTCCTTTCCCAAATACATGCAGTAGAGGGCACTCTGTTGCAGGTCAATTTTGCAGTGGGCTCCTTTGCGATATACAGAGAAATTAAACATTTTGAAAATAAAGTGTGATTTGGAAATAAGCTTGATGAAGTGGCTTGTCTTAACAGAACAGCATTGCCCAATATTTACTGCATTTTAAAAGCCAGCTGTCAGGACCAATAATGTAAAACCAATAATGCAGAGACTGAGGCAGCATATTTTATTCCCATTATTCTGTATTAGTCAAAACTGAACCAAAATTATCTTGCTAAAACATGGAAGATGGAATTGTAATTCATTTGAGCTCTTACAATCAGGTCCTTGAGAATTTTTCTCCTCTCAGCCATCATTACAGCAACATTGTTAAGTTTCACAGATCTGTAATCACACTGCTAATATTTATTTGGGTTTGTGCATAGGTTTCAATTGGCTTTAATTTACACAATACCACAGAAAATGTTTCTCAGCTTTAGTTCCATTGTCTGCCTATTCCCTCCAAGAAATGAGCCAGGAAGTTGAAAGCTACACAAGCTGTCAAAAGTACACAAGCTGTACTTTTTGATTCAGCCCTCCACAAACACATCTTATTATAAAGTTTCCTTGTAAAATATGGTCCCGTTAGAGAGCAGTGCAGAACACCGTGACCTTGTTAGAAGCCACACACTGTAAATTTAATCCCTGTTGCTTTTCCATGAGCTTTCCCAGGCTGTAGGACTTGGAGCCTAATTGGCTGCTCATTCCCTCACCTGTCTTTTACCTAATGGAAATGATCCCTCAGGGAAAGGCTCTGATTTGAGGGGAGAGGTAAGGAAGAGGAAAGCACCTGCCTGCAGGGACTCAGCTGTATCAACAAGGGAGAAAGGTGCTAACAGAGCCCCTCCAGTCCCTGAGCTCTTCCCTTCAGCTCTTGAACCATACACCTGAGGCCTGATACTTAAAGATTAAGCATGAAAGGAAGTCTTCCTTTATTTTAAATCCATGCCAGGTCAAAATCCGTGGAGCTTAGGATGAGTGAGATGTGTAGGGTGAGGGACTCCAGGGGATTGTGTCCCATTTGAGCCCTTCCTGGCAGGGTGTTGATACCACAGTGGGGTAAGACAGAAAATGACTGAAGACCCTTTTTTTTCTTTGATGGCACAAATGTGGCAAATAGCTGCAGGCAGCCTAAGGGAGTTCCTCTCTTCTGGGGAGGGGGCTGGCTCCAGGAGAGCCAAAGGGCTTAGAGCAGAAGCAGCTCTCCTCCTGTGTCTCCAAACCAACAGCATCCAAGCCTTACACAAGAGATGACCAATTGTATCTCTGCCAAAATCCATCAAGTCCTGCAGCCCATGGGAACCAGCTTAGGAAGACCAACCTCACACTGGGACTGTTTGTCTACAACTAACAGAAATGACATGGCCTTAATAAAAGTAACATAAACCCAGCACGTATTCCATGTCATAGTTAAAGGTGTGTAGCAGGAGATTTCAGCATGAGACTGCTGTCTGATTTTTGCTTTCTGACAATGGAACAATTATTCAAGGACTACAATGATATTTTCATTTCCCCTCCATCTGCAGTCTCAGGGGAGGCAGTAATGATGTGGAAAAAAAATAAATCTCAATGGAATCTGTAATATCACAAAGATTTTATTTCATTCTCTCATTAAAAACATTCTCTATTTTAATCAAAATTGTATTAAAAAGTAGACAATACATGTTATTCTGCTTTGGTTATATCAGGTAATGCATTTTTCTGGAAATACCAAAGCTACAGGTACAAAGGCCTTTTTCTTGTACCATTGTTTGACACTGGTTTGAATGAGATCAAGGTCATATGCTGCAGGCCTCTGAAAGATATAGAATGATTAAAGTCAGATAATAGGACAGAGAATTGGAAAAAGCATCCAGTAGAGAGAATAACAAAGAATATTAAAATGGAATTTATTTGAAGGAGACATTGTCGTTATTTTTCAGCTATTGAGTAAAGCAATGTTGTGCTAATTCTTCTATTTCTGTCACTTATGTGGCAGGAGACAGACTGATTTTAAAGTTTCATTTCACATATGGCGATTGTTTTCAATAATACTCAGTAGGCTTACTCTTTTCAGTTCCTATTTTACATAACCTGTTTCCATTTAAAATTCATGTAGTCAAGCTTTTAGCCTAAAACAAGAAAGTTGCTCTCTCTATGGACTGTGTGCTAGCATTTCTGTTTTCACAGAATCACAGACTGGTTTCTGTTAAAGATCACCCAGTTCCCATGAGCAAGGCACATCCACTGGCCCAGGTTGTTCCAAGCCCCATCCAGCCTGGCCTTGGGCACTCCCAGGGATCCAGGGGCAGCCACAGCTTCTCTGGACACCTGTGCCAGGGCCTCCTCACCTTCACAGGGGAAAATATTAAATCTAAATTTACCCTTTTTCAGCTTAAAGCCAAGCTCCCTGTTTACATGCCAATGAGGCAAAAAGCAACTGCTTTGCATCCACACCCTCTGGTCACTGTAAACAAGTGTTCATCAGACCATGAATCTGTTATAAATTATAGGGATGAAGCCAAAGATTTGCACTAAGGAACACACTGATTAACTGAGCCCAATTTCTAATAAGAGGTTTTAACTTCAGCATATGTTTTTTAAACATTAAACTTAGGCTTTTTCTTATCTCCACGTCTGGCTTTTGTAGCATAAAACAATCATGTGATAAAACCAACCAGAGCATCAATTGTGGGAATGTACCAGCAGAAAAATCATCTGCTGCCCATATTTTATTCTATACATTAATGTTCAGTTATGTTCATGTGCAGAGAAGCTGACTCACTCCAAGGCCAGGAACATTTGATGTTACAAGACAGAGCTGTAAGAGACAGATATGAAAGAAGTTTTAATCTGGTATTGCAGAGCACTAAATAATATACAAATGTTATTGACATTGTTATCAGGTTGGAAATGGTGGGCTGGTTGTGCTGATTATATGGCAGTGTTCTATTCCCTCTAATGCTTCAAAGGAAGTACCCTCCTGCAGAAAATGTAGTAATTGCCACAGTTTTTGGTGGTATTTGTTCTCACTGATCTATGGAGAAAACCACCAAGAAAACCCTGGATGACTGCTGAAAACCTCGAGAGTCATGGGAATGCTCTATCAATATTTCATGGAAGGTGGCTCCTGCAGTCAGCATCAACAAGTATTTTGGCAAGGAAACCAAGTTTATAATTTGTTATTTAATACACAAAGGGACTGCTGTGCCTCTTATGTAAATCAGCTGCCCAGACAAAGGAATTTAAATCCAAACAAAATGAGACGAGAGGTTACCAGGATGGAAAGAGTGATTGTGAAATTATGCAAAGAACCTACATTGTATCAGAAGAGGTAATTTCTACAGAGATAGGGAAGCATTCATGCTATCAAACAAGGTCTTGAGGAAATCTCCTCAGGGATACTGTGGAGTTCTCTTGAAGCAAAATGATTTAAAACCTGAAACAGATGTGAAAAATCAGGGGAAGAAAGAGCCTCACTCCTTCTTTTAAGGTGGAAATTCTTGACAATACTTAGGAGGGGAAAAAAAAGAGAGCTGAAAGAGAACACAATTCCTGTCTACAAAATACATAATATAAAATGAGATCTAAACCAAAAGCCATCGCTGCCTCAAAACCAAATTGGTATAGAGTGGCTATGAATAAATTTAGGTTGATTTCTTAGAAAAGGTTCCTAATCGTTAAAGAAATTCTGGGACATACAAAGTTACAGAACGTTCCCAATCCTAAAAATAGGAGGTAAGGGTTATAAGATATGATGCAGATAAAAGTGGATGAAGTTTTAGTGACCATTGACTTCCTATCAAGTGCCCAATGCTACTCTGCAAAATGGGAAAATAAAGGAATCTCTTGAAACAATCAGTAGCTCTTGGCAGCATGGTATCCATGTGGCTTAAGAAAATTCCCGTAAAGGTTGTTTTAAAAATGGTTGTGTTCATGAACAGCTACAAAAATAGAAGCATTTGAAAATAATGCTATCAGGTTAAAGACAAGAACACATTGGGCTCCTCTCCTTTGTTCTGAATCCTCTGGTGACTGAGCCCATGGGGCAAACTGTGCAAGACTCAAGACTGTGACAGAACATTTACTAATCTATTTCAACTCCTGTGTGTGAACCCAAGTAGGGCCAGCATTAGTTGGTTTTGTCATTTTTTTTCCTCCCTATCAAAATATTTTAGCCCACAGTTCTCACTAGACTTCTTGACACATGTGACAGATTGTTAATAAAGTCCTAGGACGTTCAGCTGAGCAGGTACACAATATGCCCTGAATCATAATTTTCACTCCAGTGTATGGTCTAGAATAACATTTCCTTGTGCTCCTCCTGAGGTTGATTTGAACTGATTAACCTGGAATTTCAAAGCATGGAGAAGAATTAAGATCTTCCAACGATGGTTTTCAGTGTAAGTGTTTTAACAGGAGTAACAGGAATGGTTCTCTCTGCCTTTTCCAGAAATTCACTCTATCACTAAATTGCTTCTGGTCTGTGTTGTGATTGGTCAGCTTACTTTAGGGAATATTCAACCTGGTGGATAAAATGTACAGCAATCAGATCATCATTCCCAGAATGCTTGCAAAAGGCTAAACAGAGGAATGCACTATGTCCTCTTTTTAATTTCAGGGGCTCACAGGCTGGCAATAGGGAAGAGCAGTTCAAAGAGAGTTTTTGGGATTGTGAGTTGATAAATTTCCACTGTAAAAATAATATTTGTAGCCCAGCACAATTTTAAGAATGTCTGGATATTGAAAAACCTCAATGACTTTAATTTTGGATTGTTATACAACAGCCTGTCTCATTCTAGTTAGCTGGGCATAGAAAAACATGACACCAGTTAAATAACTAGATTTGGTGAAACTGCTTGAATAAGGACATTCCTGAGCAAAATTAAAGCTTTAGATTACCATATTTCTAGGTCTAGAAATACCTGGATAATGTCCTCCAAAATAAGTGAATTTCCATCCCTTTGTTCCAAATGCAAATCCCTTTCAAAGGAAAGCATTTTTGTTTTAATTTTAGGCCTAAAATATATCAGGTCATGATGCTGTGCAATTAGCAATTCCTGTTATCAATATTATATTAGTTTCTTGATTTTTATCCAGGGGATTCTCTGAAGGGTATTTGCTTGTGAAAAGGTGGAAATTAAGGAAAATTTAAACTGAGAAGCCATGCATACATAGCAGAAAAGTTAAGAACATGTGTTCAGGTGAATTATAGCTAGAGCCTGGTTTAGTTTAGCCAGAATATTAAAGCATAGACTAGTTCCTAGACTGGAGATTCACAAAGGTGAAGAAGGATTTGGCTGTCTCCAATAACACTGGGAGGATCAGGGGGCTCCTCAGATAGATATCAGAGACATGAAAGGTGCAGAAGATAAAGAATGGACGCTTGTTTATGTCTGTGCTCACAATCCCAGCTGGGTAAGGGTCTGCCATGCATGGATAAGTGATACCTCCATGGTCAGTAATGACAGAGCCTGAGATCTTGTGGGTACTTGTGACCCAGGAAAAGGGCAGACAGAAATGAGGGCTCAGAGATGGGCAGGAAGATAGGCAAGCTGATTCCCAAAATGTCCCTGTCTTCCCAGCTCTCTGACCTCTGTGAGCCAGTGCAGCAGAGAAGTCGTGCTCTGGGCAAAGGGAAAGCACTTTTTACCCAAGAACAAAGTTCATTTTTGAGGCTGATCCACATTATCACCCCTCATTTTGAGATCTTGGATAAAAAGACCCCATTCCTGAAAGTGTCCAGGGCCTGGTTGGACAGGGTTTGGAGCAGCCTGGGATAGTGGATGGTATCTCTGCCCACGGCAGGGGGTGGAACAAGACGGGCTTTAAGGTCCCCTCCAACCCAAACCATTTTGTGAGCCTCTGAAAAGAGCCCCTGAAGAAACAGTGTATTTTTAAGTGACTCTGCATTCCTACAGAATCTTGGAGAACATTCAGTGTACCACAGGTTGTGTATCAGAGAGCCCAATTCTACAGAGCTCTGGGGTGTTTTGCCAGGGCCCAGACTCAGACCTACCCCGTGTCCCCTCACTCCACCTGGCTGGCTCAGGATCAGCCTCCTGGGCTTCAAAGCAAGGGTGGAGCTTCTCCTGGTGAGACAGAGCAGCCCTGGGCAGGGTGCTCGGGAGCAGCTCTGGCTGTGCCAGCAGGATTAGGAGCATTCTCAGGAGTCAGCTTGACAAGAACACGAGCATGTTTCAGCTTGGCAACAAAGGAAACTATTGATGCCAAGATTGCCTTCTGTATATCTTTTTTTCATAATACACTGCAGGAGTCTGTGTTTTGACAATCTCTCTTTGTATTTCTTCTTATTTGTTCCGTGTATTTAATCACAGAGCCTAAAGAAACTCAAATGGCAAGGAGAAGAGCAAATCTTATTTTTGTAAACATTGTTATAATCTATTTCTAGAATATACCCTCTTTCAAAATCTAATATTTTAAGAATAATTATTAGATCAAACCTCCTACTGATTTGTTTCCCAAGAACAAAGAACATTTATTTAGAGAATATGATGTGTCATCATTTCAGTTAGTGAGGTCATGAATCATTTAGGTTGCCCTAAAAAAATTAGTATAATAGAGGCTGTAACTTAATGGCTTCATGCAATCACTGAAGTAGTGTAAAAGCTGTTTAACACTAATAATGGATACATTCTTCAGTCAGCAGGGTAGTCTGACAGGATTTTGCGCATGAAATCAGGTCATTTTCATTAATTCTTTGAAGACTTTTCGTTAGTTTTGTCTTTGTTCTTTCATTTGCCCTTCCTTTTCATTTTCATTTCAGTGTCCCTGCTGGTACTATCAGTGCTATTCAAGATGTAGAGGATATCAAACGCTGATGACTTTCATAAAGGAGAAAACAATTACCAAGATTTCTTCTAGTTAAAGAAGAAAAAAGAGAAAGATTTTTTTTTTTATTACTTGAATCAAATTCTCTGTGCTTTTGTTTTAACCCCTATGTTTTCTCTTACTGCTGCTAGGGCTGTAGCTGCCTCCAAACAAAATGGCTTTCAGGTTTTTCTTTTTGACCATATGTTAAGTCTGTATGGGTGGTATGTTATACCTCGTGCAGAGAAAAATGACTGAGTAGCACAGAAACCTTCTCAGTATAAAAATCCAGTGGTATTGATTGGAGTGTGTGATTCTTTGTATAGAAGGGCATTCGTGCCTTTTCCACGCAGAAAAAGAACAACTGACACCAAATGTGCTCACTCAAGAATTTTTGTCATTTTCTTCTGCTGTCGTTAAGTTAAGGTCGTGGTCAATATCTCTGAATCCAAATCTTAGTTGTCTTCTAGCTCAGATTGATTGATTCTACAGGTTTTCACAGTCATTATGCTGGTTGCGAATTTTTTTTTTTTTTTTGTAGCTACAGGTTCATTCCAGCAGAGACCCTTGTGAAGAAAAGCAATACTTCAAAATAATGTCTTGTTGCTCGATTCTGCCTAGAATCCCAATATGATTGTTATGGATAACAGTGTTCTAAAGGTCATTAATGGCTCTGTATCTCAATGCATCTTCTGATACTCTCAATTTCTACTTTATTTATGCAGCTTGGAAAGAGAAGATATTGTTACTGACTAGACAATTTGATGTATACAGAACTCTGGAAAATGAACACACAGAGCCCACCAGCAATTTAGAAGTTGTGTATGCAGGTCTCGCATGTATCCAAGAGATAGAATCTGACTTTGAGGAGTGAATGCTAATTTCTCGAGGGATAAGCACATATAGAGGTTTTGACTTATATGAGTAACGTAATTTAAAATCAAAACCAGAAGAAATACTACCAAATAGTCAGAAAGAAAGCAGAATCCGAGACCGAGGAAATGTAATTGACTAATCTAAAGTAAATATTTGTGTTTCAGCTAATTCTGTCCTATATCCTTAGCATTCTTGAACTATAATATAGATTTCTTACCTATATCCTGACTGCTAGCAATAGGATTGGATGCTTTACTGGAAACTCAAATACAATATCATCTTTACTTCCTGATAAATATGCTCTAAAACTAGAAAGTAAACAAAGACATTGGTTTATTATCAAGTCACATCTAATTGTATTTTATTTAAATTTTAATTTAATCTTTAGCCACTTACAGAAATACTGACTATAGATGATAAGAATAATAATAATGGAGGCTAAACCTTACACATAGACAATCTGATAACCTGCATTAACGGCCTTTTCTCTACATTTCACGTATTTAACTATGGAAAATAAATTTTTAAAAGAATTAATAAGTTCTAATGATTAAAACAATATATAGGATTCGAGCAAGAGATCGATTCAAGCTGGATTCAAGATGGATTTTTTTCAGAGATGCTTCAGTTTCAAGACTCTCAGGAATCTCAGACCTCCACTGTGGTGCAGAAGCAGGCAGGCTCATGGCCCTGCAGGGTAATTAGTCAAAAGCCTGTTAGCCAAGGGTGTGTTGAAGATGAAGGCTGGAGGCAAGTTCCTGCACATTCCAGGAATAAAATTCCTCCTCTTCCTCAAAATTTGACAAGTAGGGCTAGCACCTCCTATACCAGGCATGAGGCTCTGGAACTAGAAGGCCACTGATGAGGTGGGCTAAAGTCTTTCTGCTGCTGTGGGGCCTCCTAAAACACCTGTACCCTAAAACACCTGGATGGCAAGTTTTTGGAGCTGGTCCTATGGGAGCTGACTTGCAAAGATGCCCTCTGGATCTGCTGCTTGACAACAGCTGGGATTTTGTGAAGAAAGTAAAGATTGGGGCCGTTTTGGCCACAGCAAGCATGGAGCTGTTGAGTTTAAAATCTCTGGTGGCAGGAGGAAAAATACCAGCAAAACCTCAACTCTGGCCACGAGGAGAGCAACCTCAGGCTGATCAGAGAAGTAGTGAGCAAAGTCCCCCAGGAAAATGTTTTAAAAATGCTGAAGCCTGTCAGCACTGGTCAGGTTTGCTGGTCAGCAATTCCCAAATGCTGGAGATCAAACAGACAAGGCAGAAGATCAGCTTGGCTGAACAGGGATCTTCTCTTGGAAATAAAGCTAAAAATGAAGGTGTGGAAGCAGGGTCAGATGATGTGGGGAGAATACAGATATGATGCTCCCCATTTCAGGGAGAAAAATTGTGCAGCCAAAGCTCAGATGAAGCTGGAACTGGAAAATTATGAGTTTTTTCAAATACATTAATGGCAAAAAGCAGAGTAAAAATGATATTGACACATGCCAGGATGAGAATGGTCACCTCACAAACTGGGACAGGGACAAGGCAGAGGTGTTTAATGCCTTCTTTCCCTCTGTCTTCCACGTGGATGATGGACACAGATGATTTCAGTGCTGTGAGCTGGAGGAGCCTGTCTGTGAGAATGACCAACTCCCAGTCTACCCTGAACTTGTGAGGGATCTGCTGCTCCAGCTGGATCCCTACAAATCCATGGGGTCTGATGGGATTCATCCAAGAATCCTCAATGAGCTGCTGATGTCATTGCAAAACCTCTCATGATGATTTTTGAGCAGACTTGGGAATCCAGAGAGGTCCCAGCTGACTGAAATCTGTCAAGGGTTCTGCTGATTTTCAAGAAGGGCAAGAAGGAGGACCCTGGAAACTGCAGGCCTGTCAACTTCACTTCAGGGCCTGGTAAAATTATGAAGAGGTTATTCTGGGAGGTATTGGAAAACACCTGGTGGACAACACAGTCATTGGTCACAGCCAGCACGGCTTCCTGAGAGGAAAGTCCTGCTTATCAAACCTCATTTCCTTTAATGACAACGTGACTCATATAGTTGATCAAGGGAAACCCATTGATGTAATATTTTTGGATTTCAGTAAAGCTCTCCAGACTCTCTCTTCCAGGATGCTTCTGGACAAAATGTCCATCCCACAGCTGAGTAAACATATTATGAAATGGGTGAGCATCTGGCTCATGGGTTGGGAGCAAAAGGGTATAGGGACTGGGATGACATCAGACTGGCAACCTGTCACTAGTGGGGTTCCACAGGGCTCCATCCTCAGCACTATGCTCTTCAACATCTCCATTAACGACCTGGATGTAGGACTGGAAGGGATACTCAGCGTGTTCACAGATGATACAAAACTTGGAGGAGCTGTTTGACTCCCTCGAAGGCACAAAGGTGCTGCAGAAAGTCCTCAGCAAAACAGGGAGACGGGCAACCACCAACCATATGGATTTTGACATGGAAAATGGAAGAGGACTCCCCTGAGAGCAGGAGGCTGGAGAGCAGCTGTGGGAGGAACCCTGGGGGTCCTGGTCCATGGGCAGCCGTGGGTCCGAGCCAGCAGTGCCCTGGCAGCCAGAGGGACATCCCTGTCCTGAGGGCACCAGCCCAGCATGGCCGGGCAGGCATTGTCGCANGGCCAGGCAGAGATTGTCCCACTCTGCTCCCGCGTGGCCTCACCTCAGTGCTGGGGGCAGTTTTGGGTGCCACAATATAAGAAGGACACTGAACCATTAGAGAGCATCCAAAGAAGAGATTTCCTTGAGGGGAAGCCTTATAAGGACCTGCTGAGGGCAGTTGGTCTGTTCACCTGGAGGAGACTGAGGGAGGCCTCACGGCAGTTCCAACTGTCCAGAGACAAACACTGATCTCTTGTCTTTCATAACCAGGGACAGGACTCGTGGGAGTGGCCTGGAATTGTGTCAGGGGAGGTTTATGTTGGATATTAGGAATTAATTCTTCCCTCGGAGGGTGGTAGGCATTGAACAATCTCCTCAGGGAACTGGCAGAGCATTTGGACAAAGCTCTCAGGGACAGGGTGGGATTGTTGGGGTGTCCTGTGCAGGGCCCAGAGTTGGACTTAAAGATCCTTGTGGATCCCTTCCAAACTGTGAGATTCTGTGTTTCTGTAATGATGCTTTTGGTAGCAAATCACCAGGGTTGATAAATTAGAATAAGTGGAAAACATGTTAACTGTGATGCTTGTTAATTTACTAATGTCTAGAACCCAACTATTGGTGATTACTGTGAGAATGAATCAGAGTGAATATGAATGCATGTATTTATATATCTATATATATTTCTGTATACATGTATGTATGTGTGTATGTGTATATAGAGCTATGTGGATATATACATGCATGAATAGAAATGGATGAGTTAAATGAATTAGTTTAATGATTCACCTTTTTGCAGAGAGAGGAATACTGTTCATTAGAGAGAAAAGCTTATTTCCTCTGCAGTCTGGTGTCTGAATAGGAGCCTTTGGCCAAGGCATTCATGGAGTTTTCCATGGACATTTGCTCACGAATCAGACATCCACAAAATCTTTGCAACCCTGGCAATGCCAAAAGATCTTTCCTGATTAGATCCTTGTATTAAAGTGCCTATGGCAGAAACATTCTGTCAGATCTTGCTGCATTTTCTCATGCATTTGGTCAACTCTAGATTATGCCTTAAACTCATCCATTAAATTTTAGCAGTGGCTACAGTAGAAGACTTCTGAGAATTTTAACTGAAACACATTACCATGAAACTCCTTTTTCTTTTTCATTGCCATGAAACTTATTTTTCATACAGGGGCTACTATGACTTTGCTCTATTTTTTCCTCTTTCTATATGAAATTAGCCTTGACAGAAAAAAATAGACGTACAGAAAAAAATAGGCGTGTATGTGACTATAGAAGCTTTTCATTTAAATCTCAATTTTCCATAGATTCCTTGTGTGATAATGTCATGGGAAATTCATATGCTATAGATTTTCTGTGTGTGCCTTAATTTCTAGATCCACCATGTGCTCATGTGTTGATGGTGCTAAGAGCTGTCAATATATGTTTGATAAATATTACAAGTGGTGCACAATTCCAAACTTTCAAAGAATCTGAAAGGAGTTGGTGTTGAGTTCAGTGCCAGGACTGCTTTTCCCTTAGATACCTTTGCCTTTTTACTTTTTTTTTCATTTGTTTGGTTTTGGTTTTTCTTTTTTTTTNTGTGACTTGAGTATGTGTTTCCTTGGCACCCAAACCATGAAGGAGTCTTAGAAATCAATATAATATGTCAAACTCCCTGAAACTTTTCCTTTCAGAGGAACAAAAATAATCAAAAAACAAAATAAACAATGAAATCGGTAAATTATTTTTAAAGTGATGATGATTCTCCCATTTTATGAGATTGGTTAAATATGAATTACTTAAAAAAGAATTTTAACCATAATAACTAATTGGAATTTAGAGATAATTAACAAGAACATTTAAACTTAAAAGGCTGCAAAGTAGGATATTAAAATGAAAGAAAAATAATTGCACTTCTACTTCTAAAAATGTCTTCATGTACCAATTCTATATTTATGAGGAGATAAAATTAGATATACAATGTATAAGTCACACTTATTTCACTCTATTTCTCTTGTCTTCAAGTTAAACCATGAGAATTCCAAATCATGAGTGGGTTTGCAAGATGTTGTATGGTTTTGACAGAAACAAAACGATCTTTATGTGTTATTTATGCTAAAGTAAAGTGGGACTTGGGAAATTTCTACACCACAAAAACTGAGGTCATGTGTTTCCTGCTTCTAGCTCAGCTTAAATATTTGTAAATTCCTATGTAAGGCTGAAATGCATGAGTTACCATTCCTCTCTCCCTCAGAAGAATTAGTTCTGTCACAGTAACTGGACTGAAAGAGTACACAAAGGTCAATTTTAGTTAAGTAAACTTGGTTATATTTCAGAATTTAGTCAGGGAGCAGAACTTTTGAGAGAGGGTAGGGTTGAAGAGTGAAAGCTCCACCTATCCATTACCAAATGAATTTGTGGCTGGCAGCTCTGTCTGAACATCAGGTACCTGAGATGAAGTGGTTTTATTCTTTAAATATGCATTTCCCAGTTGTGAAAAGAAGCTTCTGCTTTCCTTCTGTGTTATCATGAGACATCATCCTGAAATGCGCTAACAAATCAGTAATTTCAAGTAATTTGGCAAGAAACATCTCTTAAAGCCAGTAAACAAAAGATGATGGCAACAATCTCATGAGGGGAAAGGCCACTGGAGTGGCTGCCTGCTAACACTACTGCTGATTGCAGGGAGAGGAAAGGGGCTCCAGCTTAATACCCACAGGGCAAATTCAGGGAGCCAGCTGTTCTTGGAGTGCCAGAATGAATGCTGATGGCTTTTCCACAACTTCTTGTCCCCTGGCTGATGGCTGATGATTAGACTGCAGCTTGTCTTGCAGTCAAGGCATTTATAAAAGGGTTTTGTTTCTGCATTCACATTAAATTCTGCAGGGATATTTTTGGATGTGCCTTTGTGATAACATTGTTTTGGTCACTATGATGTATGGTCATCAAATGTGAAAATAATTTTAAAGTGATTTGTGGCTTAATATGTCTAGAAATGGGTGAAATTCATTTGAGGATGTACAGAAGTTCAGTAGATATACTCATCTGCCTATAACACCTCCCTCTAGCTGTAACTGCTACCACAATGCTGACCCATGACTGCCACTTTTTAGGAAAGCAAGTTAAACCAAATCTAGAATCAGACTAAATGGGAAAGATGGTGCTCTTGACTGGTAAGGACCATTAATGCCACTAACTTGAAAAAGCACCAAAGAATCATAAAAATCACAGAATGCTTTGGGTTGGAAGAATCTTAAATTCTATCCCATTCCACCCCTGGCCATGGGCAGGGACACCTTCCACTGTCCAGGGTGCTCCAAGCTCCGTCCAACCTGCCCTTGGATCCAGGGGCAGCCACTGAGCCACTGCTCAGCTTCTCTGAGCAACCTGTTGCAGAGATTTCTCCCTCTAGTCTTTTCTCAAGACACCACACCTGGCACTTTCTCAGCATGAGAAAGACCTGGACCTGCTGGAGCTGGTCCAGAGAAGGCCACAGAGATGCTCCAGCAACTGCAGCCCCTCTGCTCTGGAGCCAGGCTGGGAGAGCTGGGGGTGTTAATCCTCCAGAAGAGAAGGCTCTAGGGAGACCTTAGATCCTTTCCAGTGCATAAAGGGGCTCCAGGAGAGCTGGAGAGGGACTTGGGACACAGATCTGGAGTGACTGGACACAGGGAATGGCTTCCCATGGCGAGAGGAGAGGGTTAGATGGGGTATATGGAAGAAATTGTTTCCTGTAAAGCATGAGTTGCCCAGAGAAGCTGTGACTGCCCCATCCCTGGAAATGTCCAAGGCCAGGTTAAACAGGGCTTGGAGCAGCCTGGGTGAGTAGAAGATGTCTCTGCCTATGGCAGGGGTTTGGAACTGGATGAGCTTTAAATGTTTTCCAACCCAAATCATTCTATCATTTTTATGATTCTTAGAAAGAATGCAAGAAGCTGCATGGCTTTCATTATTTAGGCAATCAGACAGTATCACCAGTTTTCCTCTGCACATTTACTACTAATCAATATAGTTCTCCACAGTTTATCATTTTGTGAGATATATCACTGAATATCTCTTAGCAAAATGTTCTGGAAGGTGGCCTACAACATATAACTCAGAATCAAAACAGTCCCTAAGTTTTCTGCTTGCTGGATTAAATTATCCTACCACAAGGTTTGGTAATACCTTTTAGTCAATGCAGAAATGTAAGAAAGGAGCAAAATGAATGACTTCACATTACAAATGCCTCAGGCAGACACACTTGTGTTATTTACCCTTTGGCTGTTATCAGGTCTTGAAAATCAGGAATCATTCTATCTCTGTTACAACATTATGCAAAAATGACATGACCTGTGAATTAGTCTTGTGGGGTATTAAACTCTCTGTCTCAGATGAAGTAATCCACTTCTAGCTGAAGCAGGGGGGCTGAACTGACAAACTACAGACATTTCTGGGTCTAGACTAGCATGAAATGGTATGTTGATCTTCATTGTAAATTGACAGGCATACAAAGAGGGAAATATATAAGTATAAATGTGTCCACTGTGGACTTGACGCTGAGACTAATCCAGAAAAAGGATTAGGATTTGGGATTTATTTAACTCCTTTCTAATATAAAGAGTGATGATGTTTTTCTCACTGATAGCAAATGGTGGAATTTGGGACAGTACTATGGAGATTTAATACCCATGCTGTGAAATGAGGAACAGCCATGCTCCTCACAGGCAGAAACAGAAGGTGAAGGCTGAAGCCTTCACAGCCAGGATGTTCAAGGTCTGTACATTTACTTCTTATGAGATCAGCTACTACTGAGTGCAGAAGAAAAATGCTGAGGTGCTGGAGATTAAGAAAGCCCTGCAGAAGGACCCAAACAGGCTGGATGGATGGGCCAACACCAGCAGTGTGATGGTGGTCAACAAGGCCAATTCACATTCCCTACACTTTGTCCACAATAACCCCTGCAGGGTTAATAACCCAGCTCCAGAGTGACTGGGAAGTGCCTGTCAGGAAAGGACCTGGGGTGCTGGTGACAGAGGCTGGACAGGAGCCCAGGTGTGCCCAGGTGTGCCCAGGTGTGCCCAGGTGTGCCCAGGTGTGCTCAGGTGTGCCAGAGGCCAATGGCCCCTGGGCTGTGCCAGCCCTGGTGTCCCACAGGCCCAGGGCAGTGGCTGTCCCCTGTGCTGGCACAGCTGAGGGACCTCCAGTGCTGTGTCCAGTTCTGAGACCTGGAGGGGCTGGAGCGTGTCCAGGGAAGGGAACAGAGCTGGGGAAGGGGCTGGAGCACCAGGAGGGGCTGAGGGAGCTGGGAAGGGGCTCAGGCTGGAGCAAAGGAGGCTCAGGGGGGCCCTTCTGGCTCTGCACAGCTCCTGCCAGGAGGGGACAGCCGGGGGGAGTCGGGCTCTGGGAACAGGGACAGGGACAGGAGGAGAGGGAACAGCCTCAGGCTGGGCCAGGGGAGGCTCAGGTTGGTTATTAGAGAAAATTTCTTTACTGAAATGGTAGTCAGGCCCTGGCACAGGCTGCTCCAGGTAATTGTGGAGTGCCTGTCCCTGGAGATGTTCACAAGATGTGTAGATGTGGCACTTGAGGACATGGTTTAGAGCTGAATGTGGTGCTGAGTTGATGACTTGACACTCCGAGAAGTCTTTTCCACTATTGGCAGTTTTATGATTAAATGATTTCTCTAAGGTATTTCCAGGTTGGTTGAACACCTTTATCATACCAAATAAAATTTTAAAGCATCATTTTCACTGAAGTAAGTTATATAATTAACTGTTTACTGAAAAGAAATAAAATGCTGAGAATTTGTATTAATATGTGTGTGCAGATTTTGGAACCAATCTCGAGCCAGACAGGATGTTAGGCACAAACACTATGGGGACTCTGAAGTAGTTTGTAGTGATTTCTGTTTTCAGCCATTTTTTTAAATACTGATAAGAATAAAAGAACAAACTAAATTTCTGGAAGAAAACAATTCTCCATCATAAACACCTCATTTTTGTCATTTTTTTCTAATATACTCACGTCATGCCGTGTAAGTTTTTCCAGGGTGGTGGGGTTTGTGAAAGGATTAGGTTTATTCTGTATCTCTTTCCACACTGGTGCCAGATATATTTGATGGTACAAGATTATTTTTTAAATTTCAAATGTGGCAAAGCACAGAGGAACATATTTCTTGCTATCTGGTAATATGCTGTAAAGCAAATGGAGTTCAACTTTGCAATTTTACTGCAGTGCTTGTTCTTACTTGTCTTTCTTAATTATGTTATATATTAATTTTCCCCTGTGCTACAGCCATCCCACAGTTGCAGTTTGCAATGGGAATAGTGGTTGAAGATTACAGGATGGTTACTGTCCAGTTCTGCTTTTGCTGAACTGGAGAAGTCAGTCAGATGTGTCAGATGAATAGCATAAATTCTGATTTTCCAGCTATGTATTTAACTGGTTTTGTAGGATGGGTGCTGCTTAAGTGTGAAATATTCTTGTATCTCACTGCTAAAGCACAGGGCATGCTGCATTTTCACATGCCTTGATCTAATGATAAAGTACTAATAAAAGTGGGGGAACAAAGCTGGCTATGATTTTTGTATTAGTCACTAATAGAAAGTGGCCCATGTAATTTCTCCTATATGCTAAGCCATCTCTTGCTGTCAATATAGACACAATTCACCAATCAGCAGCAATAGAAGCTCTTTAATTGCATATTTGTGTTGCAAATATTTCTAAGTAAGCATGTCCAAAGTATAAAAAGCATAATTAAAATCTATAATTCAACTATCTGGGTCCATTGATAGAAATATAGCCCCATTTTAAATGAGTTTTAACAGTTTAATAGCTCTGTGCTTCAAAGAAAAGTAGATTAATACAAAAAGCCTGCAAAGAAAGATAAAGGTTCAGATCTCAGCAATCTGCAAAACTTTGCATTTCTATGGAATCCAATTTCAGGCTGCACAAATAAAGTTAAGAGGATGAGTAAACTTACTGCATAGCATATTTTGTTATCCTAACTATTGTTGCTCATTGAATTAAATTTGATCATTCTGCTGAAGTTCCGTTTTTGCTTCGTATTCCTCAGATATGTTCTGTCTTTGATGTTCTCTAAATATCATTGAGGCTAATGCCATATCAATTAAATATGCTGTGTAAGTTTTTTTTCACTAGTCAATCATTAACATTTTCTATACAGCTTCCATTAGCATTCTGAAACAGATTTTCAAAAGAACTTCGTATTTTCAAAAGACATTGGTCCTTGGTGTGACATTTGTTTATTTAGGAGTTTATTTATTATTATTTATTTAGTATTTATTTAGTATTAGTTTATTTATTAACTACTAAGGAGAGTAATTGCTGAGCTGAAGAAGATGACTTGCCAGTTTCCTATTAAGATGGAGCCACTGTCATTAGTGGAAAATTTTGTGAATAATTGACATATTTAACAGAGTTATACCTCCTACTTTGATTTAGAAGGTTCAGATCCTGATTGCAAAACCTTTGGGATACAAAACTAAAGAGGAACAAAATAAATAACGATGTGAGGCTGTAAAAACAAAAGTAAAAAAGCTCCATTAGACAGGGGGAAACTTTGTGAATTAGAGGAGTTTAATACTTAGGACTGAATTACTTAAAGGAGGTGGCAAAATAATGTGGATTTGATGATCAGGGAGCAGAAAAGGAGTTTGCAGAACCACAGCATGGATACAGCACAGTGAAATTCCGAGGTTCTTAAACAGAAGTGAGGGAAAATATGCACATGATAAGTTCAGACAATTGATCTGATTGAATCCAAAAGGTTTCTTGCTGTATATTTTTTGCATTATATGAAGTGCATTGGTTCAACTTAATTTCATATAGTTTATATCATCCTGCCTTCAGCAAATTTTGCTTCCTGGTTGTGCCACTGGATGACACTATATGTCTCACCTAAACCGAAACGATTTTCTTTTATAAGTTGCTAAAACGTTACTTTCTGTGCTGCCATTAACCAACTTTTGCTGTAGAATTGGGAATAACATTCCCCNCTCTAGGTTTTGTTAATTTATTACATACTACCTATTATAGGTATTATAATTGGTACTTTATTTAAAAAAACCCAATTCAACAACAAAAGCACTTCAGTTGTGTAATGATGTGTTTGTTTCTTTACTTTCTTTTGGGAACATTCTGGACAGGTCAATAAATATTTTGAAGGGGGGAAAAACAATTTGGCTGAAATTTTATTGTTACCTACTCACCAAACTTGTGCTTCCTTTGCTTCCATATTATAGGTAGATCTCAGGAAAAATTCTTCACTGGAAGAGTTGGAAAGCATTGTAACAGGCTGCCCAGGGAAGGAGTGGAGTCACCATCCCTGGAAATGCTCAAAAATCTTTAGATGAGGCACTTAGAGACATGGTTTAGTGCTGGGCCTGTCAGTGTTATCTTAATGGTTGGTCTCTACAGTTTTAGAGGGCTTTTCCAACCTTAATTGTCCCATTATTCTAGGAGTCTATATTTTAGAGAATATACTCTGAGAATTCTGTTTCAGAGAATGTGCTCTGTAATGCATCCCATACCAAGGGGGTACAGAGCATTCTGCATTAACAGTGCAGGAGAACACTGCTGCTGTCCTTGCCCTATAATTAAGAAATCTTACCTTTGTTGAAAATTGTTAGTAATTACTGTAGAAATACATTGATAACAAAAGTTATTTAAAAAATACATTAATTTTGAGGTGGCCAATTCAAACCTTGTCCCTGAGGGATTTGAAATGGAACCACTTGAGAAGCATTTTTCTGAGGGATGGGTTGCTGAGGCATAACTAACATTTGAGTTGGCAACTGAGGTGCCACGATTTGTGTCTCTGCAAGGTGACTCTCTCCCTTTTTGGGTTTAACAACAGAGTTTGCCATTGATGTCAAATCAAGAATAATAACATTTCACCAAATATTTCCCTTTCCAACAAGGGCAAACATTAGGTTGCTCAGTTTGCTTAGATTGGGTTGCAGTTGTAGGACAATCCTTTTCCATGTGTCCCAGTCTACCACAAGTAAAATTTACCTTTTCAGCAGAATCCTGATGCACAGCTGCAATGGTTTTTTTGAAGGTCTTTTCAGTTTTTTCTCCCAATAGTTTTTGAGATTCCGTAATCAGTTCCCCAAAAGAATTGACTTGTACCTTAGAACTGTGCTGTGGGGTGCTAAGCCTACTGCAACACATACCTGTGTGTGCATCTGCATACACATATGTACAATTTTCCATCACCTTCCCTTTGCAGAATGCTTTAGGTGGGCTTTGAGAGCATCCTGTCTTCATATTTACTGTTACAGTGTCCTTGGGTTATTATATGAAAGTTCTAGACTTCTCTGAAATTAGCTGAATACCTGAAATACTCCTGAACACCCTTTGTAGTAAGCATATATGCATGTATTAACATCATATTTGTATGTGCAAGGGGGTATGAAGGGAAGTAATTTTTGAGGGATGTTTTACATGAACTTAGACTAATGGCTTCATGCAATCATTGTAATAACATCAACAGCATGCTAAACACAACCAGAATAAATGTTAGCTTGCTTTGGGAAGTTACTGCTCTGGAAGCACCTCAGAAAACAATATTGAGTCACATCTGTTTCATCTGTTTGCTTCAAAAAAGACATGTAGAATGGAAAGATATGAAAAATAAGCTCAGATGTTCCCCTTATCTAAAGAGTGAATGATCAACCTCTGGATTTTTGCACGTTCATTTGTTCTTAATCTCCAAAACTGATTTGAAAATTGTAGTGGGTCATTAGCCACAGTAAAGAACCCTTCAACATTAATTCATAAATACCCTTAGGTACTACTCTAAAGCATTTCCTCCAAAAAACTGAAGTAAAAAAATGTGCCAATGTTACAACTTTGTTGAACTGCTTTAGGCGCTGTCAAATCTAGAAAACATAATCAGGTCCCTGACTGCCATCTCTCTCTTTATGGAACAGGCTAAAATTCTGGGAATGATCTAATTCAGAATGTCAAGTATTCTATGCTGGTAATTCCAACAGTTATAGAGCTTTCCGCCAATGCCTTTCTGCCATTTAAAAGTAAAGTAATACTGACAAAATGCTGAAATAGATGTATTAATATTTCTATTTACTTTGTTAGGTAAACTTCAAGTAAGAAGTAGAGACTGATAACATACAGAAAGAAATAGTTACAGAAAAGAGAAACCAAGTTTATTAAAATTTTCTTTCCTCCAAATAGTCAAGCTGGTGAATGCCAAACACTGCATTATGCAATGGTTTTAGTTGTACCCTGAAGGAAATGGAGTATCATTACATAGCTGCAACTTCAGAAGTGATGCTGCTGTAACCTGTCATCCTCCCCCAAATCCCTAGATATAGATTCTTTGCTGTAACCATCTGGATGCACCTTCCTGGAGGTTTTTCTCAAACACACTTTCACCTAACAGTTGAATTTAAATATAGCCTCCCTGTTGCAGGTTGTGGGTTAAGTGTCATTTCAGTGTAACAGCCAGCATATGGTGCCTGGCGCAGGGAGAAAGAAAATTGAAGTCGAAGCCAAGCTGTCAACAAGCTGCTGCATGTCTCCAAGATAAACTGCAGAGTTTCTGCAGCGCTTCAGGGCTCCTTTCTGATATTTATGTCTATATTTGACACTTTTGGAATGGTCACAAGGTGTTCCTTGGAGGGCAAAGAAAAAATTGCTCAAAAATTCTGGTGTGTTGGCATACGTAATTAAAGAGCGGTTGAGACTATTACTGCAATTAGTGAGGAGCTCTTTTAAACTGCAAATTTGGATGAAGAGAAAGTGTTTTGAGCAGAGGGACCACTCTAAACAAGCCTCATAGGTGTGCTTGCCCATCTGGCCTCCAGATTTCACAAACCTCTTAGGAACAACAGGTGAAAGGCCAGGTATGACCCAAGACAGCCTTTGGTTTTCCATCTATCTTCCCTTCTAAGGAAACATTTCTTCCTTATCTGCATCTTATAACTTTGGTTTACTAAAAAACCTGGCTTTTAGCAGAGAGAGTAAATCCAACAGAAGGGGATGCAGCTCTTGTAAGGGAAAGAGCATTGCCAGGCTTTACTAAATCATTACAACATCCCTACATCTTATCTCTTGTGTAGACTGGATGGAAGAGGTTGCCCAGAAATTCTGTGGTGGCCTNGCATCCCTACAGCTTATCTCTGCCCAGAAATTCTGTGGTGGCCTCATCCCTGGAAGTGTCCAAGGCCAGGTTGGATGGGGCTTGGAGAAACCTGGGATGGTGGAAGGGGCAGGGGGTGGAACTAGATGAGCTTTTAGATGCCTTCAAATCCAAACCATTCTCTTCACAAGATTTAATTCTGAAACCACATGAAGATTTTCTCCAAATTATTTTATTTAAGGAATCATTTGAAACATTGACTTGTCAAGATTTAAATATTTATGTATGAACTACACATAACTCTCTGCTAAATGTTTTTTCCATTACTCTTCTTGGTAGTTTTGGGGATTATCTAATTCACTATAAAAATATCAAAAAGGGTGAACTTAATATGATGTAATGACTAGCGTATATTAAAGATATTTTGAAATTCTGTAGAGGTTTAGATTGTGAGAAGTAGTCACAATTCTAATCAAAAAGTAATTAAAATCCTAATTTCAGCTACCCTCCAGTGGGACTAGTATTCTACCTGTTTGTGTTAGTTAAGATTTTCATTTTTTAGACTCCTATAGTTTGATTTATTTGGGAACTAGAAAGACCACATCAACCAAATTCTTTGTATTGTTGAAATATTAACACACTTCTTTTGACCATTATTGCACGAGTCAGTAATCAGCATTACTCAGTGCTATATTTATCCCTGTTGTTCCTGGGAATGAGGTAATTATGGTGATACTTGGGAATTAAGAAGAGTGATTATTGTAGGTCACTTCTGACTGAACTCCTCTACTCCAATCTGGTCAAGAGAATTTCCTTCCTTCCTTCCCTCCT
>VZTB01004452.1:4371-97500 GCA_013397245.1 Thryothorus ludovicianus
GGGCTGTCGCCTGCTCGGGGTCGCCGTAGCGAGTTTGGGATGGGTTGGACAGCGCGGAGAATGCCGAGGGTCGCTGCCGGCTCCCTTGCGGCGAGAGCCCTGGGGAGAAGCAGGAGCCCTGGCGTAGGAGAGTCCACTATAAAGCCCATCGCTGGAGGCCACCAAGGGGAAAAGTATGTGGGAACCTTTTTTTCCCCGTGTTTCCAGGCCTTGGACGGTGCGAGGAGCAATTAGAAGGAGACAACGTATTGTTTGGCAGTATTAGCGGGTCCCCCTGAATCACAGAATTGCTAAGCAGGGATTAAATAGCAGGATTACGGAGGGGTCAGGTTTTACTGTCGGGATTTCTGCAATCTGCGTGTTCGGTGACTAGTACCGTGTACTTTGCCTGCACTCAGATATTTATTGTTGAAGGTGACTTTTGTCCCAGCCGCGGCAGCCCTTAGCTGCTCTTCTGTGCCCATTTTTGTCCATTGGCTGCGTGTGGTTTGCACCGTTTTCCCTCTCTTCTCTTCCTTCCTTTGCATGGTCTTTTTGGCAGCTGCTTGTAAGTTCTTCAACAGTTCTCAGGCTAGAGGTGTGCCTGGAATAGCTTCTTTTTCCCGGTCTGGGGAAACCTGTTAGTAACTCGTAATCCCTTGTTCTCCTGGCAGGGAGGAGCAGAAGAATACCCTTGCGTATTGTAAGCAAGAGTGGCTAAGCCTCTTCTGCAGCTCTGCTTCATGTCTGAGGATCATTTGTCCTCTGAGGAGAGCTGTAGAGAACTCGAGAGCTTCCCTTTGGGAACCTGCCTTAGCAGGCACTAGTCAGGAGTTCTGTTTGCAGCAAAGCACCAGCCTCTGCTATTTGGAAGACAAATAGCTCTACTTGTGCCATTGCTGGCTTTAGCTACAAACGGGCTACTGTCACTCATAAACAATTACAAGATTTGGCAGCATGGGCTGCTTTTTTCTGGAAACAGAAATGAAGTCATGGGCACAGTGCTGTGTACCAGGCAGTTGCTAAAAGGACTGAACTTTTTAAGCAGGCCAGTGCAGATAAATACTGCAGGAAGTAACAGAATGCAGTAATTGGTGGGAAATACAATTGACTGGGTCTACAGTCTTCTAAATAATTTTTAAATAGCATTCCCTGTAAAATATTTGTGAAGTAAGCCCAGATTTTGATTCTATGGCCCTCTGCTATGCAGAAAGTTTAAGCAGAAAATAGTATCACTGTTGTGAATTCAAAAACCTTCATGATGAGCAAAACCCATAGATCACTTGATAGTGAGCTGTTTTCACAAGTGTCTCAAAATATTTCTTCAGGAAACTGTCACAGTTCTGGAATTGGTGTAGAGATACTGTATTCTGGTCTAGTTTTGGTGTGTCGTGTTGAAATGAGAGATTAAGGAACAAAAGGATAATAGACAAGAAGAGGACAAAGAATACTCTGGGGGAGCAAAAAGTTTAGAAAATGGTGCAATGTTTGGTTGCTCAATGGAATGGTGAAGTCCAGCAGAGATGATTAGAAAAGCTGGCAGCAAATTACTGTGAGGGTCTGCACTGATTAATGGGAAGATGGCAGCTGGGATGAAACTGGGATTGAACTGGTAACCCACTGCAGTTCAGTTTGTTTAACATTTTCAACTCTCAGGATGGGCTTGGCACCACTTGGATGAACATAAATGTAAAATATGAGTATGGGCAGTAATGTTGCTGGATACCATCTGTTCACTTGGTCTCAACCTGACTATAAATAATCCATTTTATTTGTTTCCTGGTTTGATGTTTGTTTTGCTGGTGCTATGCTCTATCCTATGGGATTACTTAAAGGACCAGCTTGCAATACATGTTTTTCAGTAAATCCTTACAACCCTCTGTCCCTGGTATAATTACACTGATTTGCACTTGGATCATTTAGCAGAGCAGTTGAGATAAGAACGGTTTTCACACGAGTCAAGAGCAGTTCTTCAGTGTGCTTAGGAAAGCGAGTCTGTTATGTTGGTGGGATAGTGTCAATGTGATTTATAAACATGTGAAAATATTCTAGGTACTTTGTATATTCACTACTTTCAGCCATAGAAAGGGATAAGGCAGTAGGAAAGATGAGCAGTGAGTGGCAGCTCTCACTGGTACTCTGCAGAGAGGTGTTCTCAGGAAAAACCTTCACTTTTGCCAGACAAGCTCTAACATTTTCCTGGCAGGTGTAAAGTTTCTGTCTGAAAGTTTGTACTAAGCCTGCAGACTTCGTGAAGCTGCTGTAATTTGAGATGTGTCATATTTTTATTGTGTTGCTGGGTTAGCCCTGAAACGTGAGATTGATGATATGATGTCACCTTTAATTTTCACAATGTTGAAAATGATTTTGTATGCTGGAAAGCAGGGCTGTTTTGTAATGTTGCCTTTCACCTTTGTGTGGCATGCTGATGGTTGGAACTGTGGGCAGCATAGCAGCAGCATCACTCCTGGGTTCGTTTTTCTGTCCAACTTTGTAGCAAAGGGCACATTTTTCCAGTGTTGTTCTTACCCTCATTAATATTCTTTGTCCTAGAGAAGTGAAATGCGTTAATTTGATTACTTTTATTTTCTCTTTTTCAGCTAGTGGAAGTGTTAAAGACATCTTTGTTGGAGCCAGAAATGGACAATACAGGCTTTTAAAAATAGTCATTGACAATGGTTAGTCAAATTTCTTTATTTTCTGGTTCTTTTAGATATTTTCCTAGTTGTTTTAATTACTTACATATACAATTGTTTAAAAAACAGAACTCTGCCAGACAATGTTACTAAGGTTTTTCATATACAGAAGGTAAAATTTAAATTTTGGTGATCTTAAGCTATTTTACTTGCAATACTACTGTATTTTTTGCATTTGAGTTTTTCTCACAAATGTAATTTCATATTTTACCAAGAACTGCTGTGTATTTCATATGGATAGTATAAATAAGCTTATTCTTAACGCTTACTAAAGAAAGAGTAGAGAAAATTAGAATTTCCTCACCTGTGTAGCATTTGGATACTCTGGTTACTTTTACTAGACAGTGTCTTACACAGGAACCAGTCACCTTAGATGTGGAACTGTAGATTTTATTGCCTTTTTAACCAGGATAAATCAGTATAAAAGTGCTCCATGTAGAAAGTCCTGCTAAAGCAGATGTTTAAATAGTAATCTGGCTACACAGAAAATATCTTTATAAATCTGTGCCTTTATTTGAATTTTCAAAGTTAAAACTGTTTCTTAAATCTGAACATATAGACATAATTAGAAAATTATGTCATTTAGATTAGAACTTGAGTTTGGTTTTTGAACTTCTTGGCAAGGGATATAGGCTACAAATGTTGAAAGACAGAATATATCATTACTTTTATTTTCTTTAATAGCAATGTTGGTTGGTTGTATAAGGTATTTCCTGGTTTATTTAATCTTTTCGAGTATGTCAGTGTTCCACTTTGAAGTTGTTTGTTCTAGACTTCCTTCATTTACAGTACACCGAAAATCTGGTAGGTGGAGAAAGTTACATGCACATACAGACACAGACACACTGTTAGGTAAATAACGTACTGCTACCTACTTTGTGCTTGCTTTTCTTAGGAAGTCTTCTGATATTTTAATATAGCTTTCTTGAAGGCAGTGGGAATAGTAGGATTACAGGCAGGACTTGGTGATGGTCTCAGTAGCACAAGGTAAATGCTGACAAACCATTGTTTTGGGTTTTTTTTTCCCCCCATTAAGCAAAGCAAAACAATATGCTTTTGTGTATATGCTACTTTATAATATGAAGTGAAGCCTAGAAATAAGATACAAGTTGAATATTTTCTGTATTTTTCATTTCTTGTTTTTTCATTTTTGTGTATATGTACACATATATATAGATATGAATGTATAGATATAGGTATATATATTTTATCTCAGTAAGAAGCAGAATCTAATCCTTGATAGTATTTCCTGCAGTTCAAAAAGAAACCAGTAAAACTTCCAGTATGCTGGAAGGAGGGCAGTTGCCTCATCTGTCTTCAGGAGCTTTAAGTACCAGATAATAGCCAACAGATAATATTCACATTGTGGTTTGCTAATCTGAGTTAGTAAGAGAAGAGATTTGCTGCTGGGCATGAATTCCCTCTGGCTGTATCTTACACCCAAGTGGGTATAAATCCACCTAGGGTTCAGAATTGGCAGGGATGTTCTGAATACTCTTGGTTTAGGTGTACACTTCAGGCACTTTGTGTCCAGTTCAAAGAAGAACCAAACACCCTTGGCCTGAGCTGTTCCTGTTCTCTGAGTTACTGTGGTGGGATGCTTTGCTTGAAGTTTTGCTGTAGTGGAATTTGTGTGCTGTTGTACTTTTGTCTGAAGTTTTATAAGTTAAGCCCTAGACTCTCCAAATGTGATTTGTATACTAGCTACTATGATGGTCTTCAAACTGTTGCAGGGTCCCATTTAAATAAGGGATTTCTATTCCACTTGTGTGAGCCAGCATTTCTTGGGAAGCTGATAAATGTTTTGTAAGGCAGTATACTAATACTTCCCTTTGGAAACTGTGATGTGATGTATAAATGAGAGAAAAATCTTGTAGCTACAGCTGTTCACATAATAAATACCATTGAAGTATTCTATACAGACTTAAGCCAATTACACATAATAAACAACTTCAGTCATGTAAAGAGACCATAGCTGTGAAGCTATATTAGAAAGAGATTTATCCACTTACAAAGTCAAGTTAGTGATTAGTGCAAGCATATTCACTCCAAACTCTTTTCACTGTACAACTGGGTTATTGACTCCTTACAATGAGAACAAACACTAGTGTGTTATACCAAGAGCATCAGTAATTATAATTCTAAAATCTGAAAGTTTACTCTTATTTATACCTAAGCATTCCAAATTAAAAAGTAAAGTAACTATTAGAATACAGTTCTTATTTCCCTTCTGTGTATGTTATGCTAAAAAAAATAACATCAGTAGTATCACTTCAGATCAAAGAACTTGATGACAACCAGTGTATTACTTCTCAACTATCAGTATTTTGGTTAAAGTAAGTTAGGTTTTGAGCATACATAGCTTTTGTAGGAATTCACCCACTTTTGCACTTACTGTTCTTGTCTTCCATTCTTCTGGGCTTAATTATGAATGATTAAGTGTCCAATTAACTTCTTATTGTAATTATTAATTTTGACAGACGGTATTAATTACATTGTTGCTAACCTGTAGCTTTGGTTATTGGTTTTAGAGCAGCTAGTTGTGGGATCCTCTAAACGGCCAGTTGGATCATGGGAAAAGGATTATGATTCCTTTGTCCTTCCCCTTCTTGAAGACAAGCAACCATGTTATATATTATACAGATTAGATTCTCAGAATGCTCAAGGCTATGAATGGATCTTCATTGCATGGTCACCTGATCACTCTCCTGTAAGTAACAGTCATCAGACACTTTGTGTTAATGATTTTTCAACAGTGCCATTTGACCTGAATCTGAGATATGAAGGAAAAGGATTGAGGAATGAGGCATTCCCCAACCTCCCTCTACATTCCTGGGAGAAAACTATGAAAATGTTTCTTTAGGATGATTGAAGAGCAAATCAGGAGGTCTAGATGGAGTACAGCTGATCCAATGTATTTTTAGCCTGACTGGCAGACACAGTATAGTTTTTTTGCCCTGTTTCTCTTACTGTCTGTAGTTAAGAAGAATTTATGGAAGGATATAGGACAGAAGTCTTAATGGTTGCTCATACAGAGGAAGATTATAGTGTGAGCTCAAGCCATTCATTCTGTTTGGCTTGCTGTTTGCCCAGCTGGCACTTGTGGATATGTGGTGTGCCACAATACACTGCTTCTTAGTGGTGTGAGAGCATGGGAGAGGACTGAGGTCAGAATTTAGGATTTCTAGGAGAAACCAGGATACAGGTTCTGGGAATGTGACATAAGGGAAGGTAGAAAGCAAAGCTGTTCCTGTATTCCTAATGCTTTCTCTAGCAAAAATGTCTAGGAAATAATAAGACACCAAAAGTTGATTGTGTAGAAACAATTATGTGGAAAAGGTGAAGTATGAAAAGTATGAAATTATTGAAGAGAGGATAACATGATGGTGAAATAAAGTGGGAAGGGGGACTGCTGAGAGAGGACTAAGTGACTATGTTAGACAACAAGTTAATAAGGAGCAAAGATAATTTTTCCAGTCTGTAGTTGAATCATAACTATCTGAAGTCACTATCAAATCAAAAGTAATAATGACTTATTTCTAGTCTGCTCTTTTGCTGTCTGCTGTATCCATTAGTACATGGACCAGGTGACAAAAGATGCAAGCAATTGTGTTTTTTTTCCCATTTAAAATTAGTAATGATTATGTTGAATTTTTTTCCAATTTAAAGAAAAAAGCTCATACTTCAACTAAAACTACAAATTCAGTTTTGAAGTTACTTTGATAATAATACATAGTATCATGTCCTTGTGAGTTTAATAGTATGAGTAAGTATCATGATTCAGAGCTCTACAAGTTTATAGTGCAGTTTCAACACTTAAAATACTTGTTTAAGAAAGATGTTTGTTAATGGACTTGGTACACCAACATGCTGGAATCTCTGTGTACAGCAAAATTAAAAAAAAAAAACAACAAACCAAAAAGCTACTGTTTTATGATATGCTAGGTTCGTCAAAAAATGTTGTATGCAGCAACCCGGGCAACGCTTAAGAAAGAATTTGGAGGTGGCCATATTAAGGATGAAGTGTTTGGAACAGTGCAGGTATGTTTTTCTTTTTAAAGTCAGGACATTGACTTTGAATACTGAATATAGTAGCTGATGTTATTGGTGTGAATGAGGGTTGTTCATGGTCTTTTTGGATTAAGGGAAAAATAGAAGCTATGTGTATTATTCCAGTGTTAAAGTGTATTTAAGCTCATTTGAACAAGTTAATAGGTATAGGTAACATTATCAGGCTTAGAAGTCCTTTCTTCAAATGGTTATGAAAGCTAAATAACCTAAGAATAATAGGCATATCTCCTAATCTCACTGCATGAGCATGAGTCCTCTGATGGAATGGAAGGAGTTGTAGGTTTGGGGGAGAATAGAGGATATTGTAGTGGGGAAAAAAACTGTGAAAGAGAAATGGGCTATTGTGGTGGACATGAGACTAATAATTCTGTTGCTCACTGAGCAAATAATTTGTTATATTTATCATTAACCTGCCATGGAGGCTTCATTATCCTAACAAATATATAAATAAACTTCTCTGGAGTGGCTGTATTCTAGAAAAGTAGATAACTGACTTGCTAAGAGAATTTATTGGTAGAGGTCATGTTTTGTTGTTTTTTTTCTGTTCAATCAAGCCACTTGCATTTGCACCAAACCATCAGCAGTCTGTGTAAAATGTGGAATTTGCATCTAGCCCTACAAGTCTGAGCTTCTGTCTCAGTTTTGAGGAAGGAGCATTGCATCTATCTCACTGTTATTTCAGAATGGGCCTGTGGCACATGGAAGATTACATTGATAGAACTCACTTTTTCCAGGCTCATTATGTTACAGCTTATATGCCTCTAAATTGCTGGTTTCAGTGTCTTTATAAACTTCTTAATTGTTGCTGGCCTGTAATGTTCATCTGTGTGAAAATCACAGCTTCAGGGTGCTCAAGTTGCTGATCTCTCTCCAGATCTTGATCATCAGCATCCAGTGGGTTACTTTGGCTTTATTCTGTTATGATCAGGCACTGCCCAGGGGCAACCATTCTGGTGGAATGTTATTATGGTCCCACCTGCTAATTCATATGTATTAACCTGGCTACCTCTGGGCTTCTGTAACAAGACATAATGGAATATTGGAGTATTCAGACAAAATGACCATAACTGTATGGAGGGCAACTACTTTTTGCAATGCTCCATAGAAAATTTTTGAAGAAAAGTTCTAGTCTAAAAAAACCCTGATAAATATTGATATTGTGCTTTCAGGATGATGTTTCACTGAATGGATATAAAAAATATTTGATATCACAATCCTCCCCTGCACCTTTGACTGCAGCAGAAGAGGAACTTCGACAAATTAAGATTCACGAGGTACCTAAAATGTCTTCAAGCATGTGTGGGAAATGGTGCAGAGTTCTAAATGTATTGTAGGGAAATGTCTTTCTAGGGTTAAAAAAAGGCAGAACATAAGAGTGGATGGCATATAAATGTACTTCTCAATGGGTTGGAGCTGCAGGATGATGGTGGCTGGAGTTGAAGTGGCAACATTTGAAAGGCCCCATGTCGGAATCAGAGGCCTGGGAACTGTGGAGATTCATTGTTACAATTTCAGCTTTTAGTATCACTGGATGTCCTTTGTGAGGGTGATCAGGCACTGCCCAGGGAGGTTAGAGGATCTCCATCCTGGAGATATTCAGAAGATGTTTGGACAGAGAACTGGGCAGCTGGCTCTAGGTGGCCCTGATTGAACAGTGTCACTGGACAAGGTGACCTATGGAGGTGTCTTCCAACTGCGCTCATCGTCCACCTGCATGGTGGCAGAAATTGCAGAGAAAACACAGAATAGCAATTACTGCAGTGAGTGATTGCCAGGAGTATTTCAGCAGCCTTACTCTTGGAGGAAAGGTACATAGTTTCTGGTACCAGTGCACTTGTCTTTAAGACTGAGAGGAACGGAAGAGGATTCCAATAAAGATAAAACAGAAATCCAAACCAAATAGCTGATCACTTTAGGACACCGATCTGCTTATGCTACAAACACTTTCTAGAAAAATCTCTATCAAATGCCTTTAACCAAAAAAATTGATGATTGCTAACTAGCTACTGATTGAAGAGTTTCAGATTCTTTTTATCACATTTTTCCTTCATTTGAACACTGTTTATATCAGATGTATATTAAAATAGGTCATGTGCTGAACTTCCTTGTTCTTTAGACTTGTGTGTTAGAGCTGTGGTACATGTGTTTGAAGTATGATTTCAGCTGGATGCCAGGCAGCCATTGTGTTAAATACAGCTGTGTGTCTTCTCTTATGTTTTCAGTCTACTGTGCTTGTGCTGCAACTTTGTTTATTGACTTTTTTTTTTTCCCTAGTGGTGTCTTTTGTTAGTTTTCATGTCTGATTTTAACAACTCGATGCAGAAATACATCCACCATCATTAAATACTGCATTTTGCTTCATCAGCTTTTAAAGAAAAAACCCCATAAATGAATGTAAAACTTCTGTGGGATCAGTACTCACTTCTGGTATTAGTGTAGGTACTACATACAATGTGTTAAAAGCTGATTCATGCCAATCAAGTCTTTATGTGTTCTCAAATTTCAGCAGCCATACTTTTGCTTTTCAGGGACACATAAATTGTGTATTGCTGCCATTTTGGCTTTGTTTGAAACATCTCACAATTCATTAACTTACATCGTTTTTCTATTCATTGTTTCCACTGTTACAAAGCCTCTAACTAGACTTAGAAAACTAAAAGCTCTGATTTAATAAGTTTTCCACATGTATATTCTTTCATAATTACCCTAAGAAATATTTTACTGGGCCAGATCAAAGGATCATCTAGTCTGTTGTCAAGTCCTTGAGAGAACAGCAGAAATCTAGGAGAGGTGTAGGAGCAGGGCAAGAAGGCCATAATTACCTCACATGTTCTTCTGTTGGCTCAACATTTGCAGGTAGGGATCGTCCTGCACAACAGATGACATCTTACTGTATGATTCTTCTTGCTAGGTTTTTCATCCATCATTCAGTCTTGTCTTTTCTATAAATCCACATGAAGGTTTTGTTGGCCACAGGTCCTGTGGCAGCATATTCTACAGCTTGACAAAATACTGTGTAAAGAACCACTGTCTGCTCTCTAGAATCTCTAGTTTATTCTGATACCCCTACAGATAGCATGGTGAAGGCAAAGAAGGGTCATTCAGTCAATCCTCAGTTTCCCTCTCCCCTTAGATAAAGCCCTCTGTATCCCAGAATGCCAACCATATCAAAAGCAGTGTGGCCAGCAGGCAAAGACAGGTGATCCTCTCCCTCTGCTCTGCTCTGGTGAGATCCCACCTGGAATACTCGATCCAGCTCTGGGGTGCTCAGCACAGGAGAGACATAGATCTGTTAGAGTGGGTCCAGAAGGCCTCAAAAATGATCACAGGGCTGGAACATATTCCCTTTGAGAAAAGGCTGAGAGAGTTGGGGTTGTTCAGCCTGGAGCAGAGAAGGCTTCAGGGAAATCTTAGTGGCCTTTCAGTACTTAAAGGGGGCTTATAAAAAATAAGGGGACAGATTTTTTAGCAGAGTCTGTTGCAATAGAATAAGGGGGGGAATGGTTTTAAACTAAACCAGGGTAGGTTCAGATTAGATATGAGCAAGAATTTGTTTTATGATGAGTGTGATGAGGTGCTGGAAGAGGTTGCTGAGAGTGGTGGTAGATGCCCCATCCCTAGAAGCCCTCAAGGTCAGGTTGGATGGGGCTCTGAGCTACCTGATCTGTTTGAAGATGTTGCTGCTTCCAGCTTGGTGCTGCTGGACTAGATCACCTTTAGAGGACCTTTCAACCCCAACTGTCCCATGATTCTCTGTCCATGGACCTCTGTTGTATTCCTTATCAGTTACCTCTTCCAGGCTGAAGAGTCCTAATCTGGGTAGTTCTTCCTCCTAAACAAGGCACTCCATACTTCTGATCCTTTTGCTTTTCTCTGCAGTTTTTCCAGTTCTGCTATATAATTTATGAGATGGAGGGATGGGGAAGCCAGATCTGCATGTGGTATTCAAGATGCAGGCATGTTACTGATATCTCCAGTGCGTAATAATGTGTTCTGTTCTCTTTTCTCTAACAATTTATAACATTTCACTTGTGGGTGGGGAGGGTTCGGGGTTTCTTGTTTTGTTGGGGTTATTTTCAGATGTAGAATTACATGCAAGGTCTTGCTCCTGAATGGTGGTACCCAGCTCAATCCCACCACCATACAAGTGAAAAAGAGGTTTTTTTTTCCTCCTGCATACATTTACATTTATTCACAGGAAATTCCACCTGCCGTTTTATCCAGCACTCAGCAGCCATTACTAACTAAATCTTAGCAGTGTGAATTTAAATATTCTCAAGTGACTTTGGTGGTTCTGTTCATTTTCTTATATCTGGAGTTATGCTGGGTCACTCTCTTCCCTTGTCTGTCTCCACGCTTCACAGCTTGTTTTTCAATTTAGAGTACTTATTTTCTACCTGTATTTTAATATGGTTTCTAGAGTATGGTATTTTATTATGCTTTATTATTTTTGTGATGCCTGTTTTGCATTTGCCAGTCAGGCTTTTATTCAGATATATATTTTGCAAAACATTTTTTCTATAACCTTGTTCATAAATTTATCAATCTTTGTGCAAAGTAAGCTCTCCACCTGCTTTCTTTTCCTCTTTCCTTCTTGCTGACAAGCTGTTCTCTAAAATGTGAAGTATGTGTTGCTACAAGTGTTTGTTTTTAACTTTTTTAACAGTTTTTTCATGTTTTATTAGCATCTCTTTTTAATAAAGCTGCACATCTTCTAGTTGATAGACCTAAGGCCCATACTTTCCATTTGGTACATTTTTTTGACTTTTGCAGCTTCATAACCAATGTTAAAGGTAATTGTGAAACTTTAAAAGGAAGTGAATATATTCAAAAAACAGTACTTAGACAATAAACTAAGACTGAAGAAGGCTGGAGACCAGAGCTCCTTTTAAGAGAAATGGAATGAATATTAAGATAAACATAAATTCTTGAATATCAGCTTTAAAATAACTGTTCTCTCGAGTAATTTGACACTAATATAACTGGATTATGAACATTTGCCTAACTTGTCCTGGATTTTTTTTTTTTTACTTTGTTCTAGGTCTTCTAGAAATAAGAAATTAGGATTTTGTTCCTTTGTTTTGTTTTTTTTTTGGTTTTGGTATAGCCTTTTGGGGGAATATGTTGAAGCAGGAGGGAGAGTAGTAGCTTTACTTTTCCTTCAAGAAGATCAGTTTGTCTCATAATTTCTCTCTTCAAAATTTTTGACTCCCTAGAAATCACGTCTTTGTTTTGATGTAAAATTTTTCAAGGTATAATAAAGTTATAAGGAATATTTTCTGTTCAAATGTGTAACACAGCATGTGAAAATCAAGATTTTTTTCTTCCTGGATTATTGTGTCTCTATACCAGATTTTAACTTAGAACTTCTTCACTGACACTTGAATCAGTTTTTCCCTCTGATAATTATGTTGCTCTGCTAAGCAGAAATATTTCAGAAATAAGAAACTTTGTGGGCTAGCAAATGAATATGACCTGTAAATTAAAAAATGCAAATCTTTTCTATGTGGGGATGATTTCTTGGGGTGGTTTATTCTTGGGATAGCTACTGCTAAGTCTCTGTGTAACTATATGGAATGGATTGTCAGTCATTGTATGGAACCAAGTGAATTCCTGCAGAGGTTCCCTTGCACATCTCAGCTGACTTGTGTTCCAGGTACAGGCAGATGTTGGTGTGGACACCAAGCATCAAACACTGCAAGGAGTAGCATTCCCCATTGCTAAAGAAGCTATTCAGGCTCTGGAGAAATTGAAAAATAAGAAACTCAATTATGTACAACTGGCAAGTATAAAATATTTTAACTATTTTTTAATAATGAGTATAAAATATATTACCTTATTTATTAAACAATGTGTGTTGATGCAGTATGCTGATAAATTACCATTTTGAATGAGATTAATTCAAACTTTTTTCCATCCTGTCATGTTCTCTGGGGTTTGGTTTTTTTTTTTTTTTTATGTATTAACTATACTCATGTTTGCTTTGTTTTCAGCAAATTGATATGAAAAATGAAACTATTATTTTGGCCAACACGCTTGATACTGAACTTAAGGACTTGCCAAAAAGAGTTCCAAAGGATGCTGCACGTTACCACTTTTTCCTCTACAAGCACACGCATGAAGGAGACTATTTGGAGTCCATAAGTATGAGAAAATTCCTCAATATGAAACTTCACTGGCTTGTTTCAAATTCCTTAGGAATTCTGAGTCAGAGAGAAAAATGTGTCAGCATGATCATAAATTTCAGAGTCATATGGTTGTGAAACTGTGAGCTTGTGAAGGAGAGCTCTTATGTTTGCAAAGTAGTGAGCTATCCCTTTTGATTATGAACACCATAAATGTGAAAACATACAGATACTGGCTATTCTCTTCTCCCCTGTTTGAAATGAAACACTTGCTGAAGGAAGAGAGCTCCAGAACAGCACTACATTCTTTGCTTTCAGATTGCATAGCTGATTTCCAGTGCTTCTCTGCTATAAATGATTTTATGATACAGCTTTTGATAGAGCGTATTTATGATCTGATTTGTGGTGTTTTGTTTTCCTGCAGTTTTCATCTACTCTATGCCAGGATACACCTGTAGTATACGAGAACGAATGCTCTACTCTAGCTGCAAAAGTCCACTGTTAGAAATTGTAGAAACACAGTTGTGGATGCAGATTGCTAGAAAGGTAAGTGCTGTGGGTGTGTGGGTATTTTCTCTATCCCTGTCTTCCCTTCTTAATGGAAAACTTGGACTGTCTCTGTCACCACCCTGTCTAAACAATGACAAGTGTTGTGTAACTTAGTTTGTCCTGAACAGGAAATAATTGTTGATGGAGCTAGAGATAAAAAGTTAAGTCATGGAAGTTGTACTGTGTTTCATGATTTCTACACTATTTATCTTGAACAAATATATCCCTGTGCATCAAGGAAGTATTTGAGAGTACTTTGAAGGACTTTATAGAATTAACATGATTTCTTACTCAAAGTTGTGACATATTTTTGACCAGAACACATTCCTTTAAAGCCTAAGTTATGCAGGAATTTTCAAAATAATGTCAAGCTGCAGTTCTGAAATGAGATCTGCTACCTTAGGAGTCCTTGCTGGGGCAAACAAGCATTTGCCAGTAAGTCGATCTTTTCACATTATTAATTTTACTACAATGCAAGAAGTTGCTTCTCAGCTCCTGAGCAGAGACCACAGAAATGGTCCACTTGTAATCTATGGTTGCTTTTTTAACACTTTTGTGGAAGCACAGTTTCTGTGGAGATTATGTTTACCTTAAAAATAGCAGCCAATACTGACCATTTTTACTGAGATGACATGAATTAAATAGATTTTTTCTATTTGTATGTAATTATTTTTCTGAAATTGCCTTTCTACAACAAAATTAAAGCACCATGTGACTCCTGAAAATTCCTGCAGACAGACATTTCTGAAGCATGTACTTGTAACAGCAAAACTGGGGCTGGCAAGTCTGTCAAGTGTTATGGTTGGCAGGGCATGAAGTGCTGAATGCTCAGCAGAGCAAGGCCACAGCATTTCTCTGAATTCTGAATTCCTGCAATTTAAAACAGTGGAGTTTGGCTTGAGAGCACTATTATCTTTCTATTTGGTTTCGTATGTCTAGATTTTGAAAACTAAAACACTCGCCTCCATTTTGTTCATTATTTTAGCTTTTCCTTGCTAAACACTTTAATACTTGCTGAGTGGCAGTAGGCAGCTAATAATATAAGCTTCTTTATACTCCTCCCCCTCTTTCTCAAGAGATAACAATATGTATGCACCTTGCTTATACAGTTAGTGTTTAAAGCATGTTTTGATTCTTAAAATGTGTAAATATTTAAAATGAGTGAATAAGGACTAGTTTCTCGTGGAATGTGTTCTCCTAGTTAGTGTTGACAGATACACTGTGCCAAAGCTTGGGACAAAAAAAATCCTTGGCATATGTACTGTTTAATCATTACATTCACACTTACTACTGGTAAGAGTATAGGGGAGTCTCAGAAAAACTAAGATTTCTCAGGGCATTAGGCACAAGCTGGAGAACTTTTCCTGCTTGACTTTGAACATTATTGCACATATGGTTTTAATATTATGTTGAGTTTCAGTAAAGTTTCTAAATGTTTTTGACTTTGAGTATGATTTTTTTTTTCTGCCAGATTGAAATAGATAATGGTGATGAGTTAACTGCTGACTTTCTTTATGAAGAAGTACATCCAAAACAACATGCTTACAAACAGAGCTTTGCTAAACCAAAAGGTCCTGCAGGGAAGAGGGGAACACGAAGACTGATTAGAGGTCCAGCAGAGACTGAAACACCAAGTGATTAGAAACTGTGTTTGCATTTGTTAAAGTATTAAGAGTAAGAAATGGAATTCTGGCTTTTGGTAATGAACTGAAATCATTCCATTCATAGATGCAAGGGATAAAAAAAAAAAACGCCTTTTTTACTCTTCTCTTTTCTGACCTCAACACTTTTTATATTGTTACATGATTATATTTGTTGACCATGTTTTATGACATACAGAAGAGATTATTATTTTAAAGCTAGAAGAGAAAAGCTAAGCTAATACCCCTTTATTTTAATTTAGAATCCATTATTTAATAGCTGTACATGTGATCATAAACTTTACAGACCTAAGACTATGAATCCCATGTATTCTGTGGGTAAATCACAGCTGTATTCTTGTGCATAGCCTATCAAACCTGTAAGACTTTCCATGTGAGAAGAGATGAAGGGCTACATAGCATTGTCCCAATTTAAACTTTATTTTTCCTTGCAGCACTTAGGGACAATAGTAAAATAGAAGGTTGTCTTTGGATTTTGACAGGATGCATTGCTGGATGTTGTTTTGTTTGTTTGTTTTTTTTTTCCTTGTAATGGAAAAGATAAACTGAGATCAGTTATAGTTCAATCAATATAAGCATGCAGGAATAGGTGGACATTTTCCTAGGCAAAAACTTGGTCATCTCAAATTTATAACTAATTTCATGAGTTATCTTTTAAAGAAATCTGACATAAAACACCATAGCTTTCCCAGACTTCTGTATCACTCATAAGTGTTACATATTAGGTCTTGAATGACCAAGTAAAAGGTGATTAAAAGTCCATGAGTTAGTATACTCAATAGATTATGGAGATGCTTTCAGAGCAATATGCATAAAGTATCTAGTAAGTAATTAATTATCAGGGCACTTGGATCTAAAAATGCATAAGTTCAATAAAATTGAAGTAGTCTTGCTTCATACAGTGAGTTATCCTTGAGGTCCTACTGTATTTGCAGTATCAACTGCAATTTTTACTTTCAAGATATTCTGAAAATTACTTTTCCTAAATGTTTGAACTTCAATAGTGATTTGCATCTGTAATTTAAATCCAACTAGGTCTTGAATAACTGCTGGCAGCAAGCCCCTAGTTAGGATTTCAAGAGTTTTTTTCCTCCTCCCCCCTTCTTCAAAATACTAAAATCAGTGAGAACAGTCTAAAGTTGATTGAACTGTAAGTAATGCATTTAACAGGAAGAGGAAAAATAGATTATTTTAATAAGTGCATTAAGGGAGAATTAGTTGTGGAAATCAAGTATTGGATGACCTTAAATATTTAAAACTGTATGATGAAGCAAATACTTGTGAACAGATTGTATTCCCAGTGAGGATTTGCTTTTTAGTGTCTCGTATGTGACCTTTGTGGTTTTTTGAGTTTTGTTGGTTTTGGCTTTTTCTAAAGCTGTTGGGAGTTGCCAGCTTTGGTTCATTGGATATTATTGTAGCTGCTGGATATACTCATTATAGAGCTGGTTCATGTGTTTACCTGGTGGAAGATGGATTTTAATCTAGTTCTGTAGGGAATAACGTTTTGACACTAGTAGTTTCTGACAAAAAATTGTTCTATTATTTTGTTTGGCTGTACTAGCTTGCTATTGACATCTGAGATTGCACTATATAATGTGAAGGTTGCAATAGTTGGTTTTACTGTGGTTTTTTTATATGCATCAGAAATTTTACACTTCAGCTTTTTTTCATTTAATTTTACACACTACATCAGTGCAATTCAATAGCTCTTGATCCTCGGCTGATCTCCTGCTTGCCCTTAGCTCTTGTGTTTTCCTGCCTCTTGCCTTTTCCCTCTAGGGTAAGGAGCTGCTCTTTGAAAGGTTTCTTCTGTACTATGTGTCAGGCAAGTGTCATTGCTTTTTAGATATGGTTACTGTGTGTTCAGCTCTTCGTACACTGTCATTAAATGTATTTTTAGATTAACTCAGAATATTTGCAACACGTAATTCACTTTGGAGTTTTTGTTTGGGTTTGGTTTTAGGGAGTGTAGCCTTTAAAAATTACTGCTAGAGGGTTTTTTGAATTTAGTATTCCTGCCCTTGTGCCAGCCATAGCAAGAGTGCACATACATCTTTACACTTTGTTGAGCCAGTAAAGGAGTGCAGCTTTTTAAGACTAAATGTTTTAAATAATGAGCAGTTTGATATGGTTGTGTGCATGTTGTGGGGGTTTTGTTGGATGTTTGTTTTGGGGCTTTTTTCCCTGTTATTTTTGTTGGCTTGTTTTTGTTGGGTTTTTGTTTCGTTTTTTAATCCTGCCATAGGTAGATGAGGATAGAAGATGGAAAACTTAATCTGGAGGATGATGAGAGCTGGTTAAGTGATTATGCAAGAGCATTTATGGTGAGCTGCTTTTAGAGTTGAGCCCAAAGCAGACACTGTAAATTACGTTATGTGAAAATATTCTATGTGATGTACACACCTGGCCCAGACAGGAGTCAGGCATGTCCTGTGCATGTCTCCCCCTCCCCTTTCCCCATAAAGACAATTGTATGAAGCCTTGCACTGCTGGCTGCTTCTCCAGGCCTCTTGCAGCTATTCTCCTAACAGCAATAAGCATCTGTTCTTTTTGTATGATCTATCACGTTTACATCTGCATAGCTGCCTCCACTTCTCTTCATGAATGTTCAGAACCACTGCAAAATGTGGGCATTAGTCAGAATTGCCCCTTGAACTGTCTCTGGTCATTGAATAATTGAAAGTGTTGTTCTTTCAAATTGTTGTTGGCCTTCATAAAGCCCAAAAGCAATGCAGCTGCTTGCAGTTAACTCACAAGCTATTAAACAGTTAACAGGATAGGTAATTATTTAATAAATGTTTATGTTGCAAGTTAGGGAGATCTTGATCATTTAAAACACTCCTATCAAAGGTTAAACTAATCAAGGTAAATCTGTTGCTCAGATAGACACTGTAAATAAAAATTTTGTTTATCAGTGTGTTTATGTATTCAATGAAAGCCACCTTCAGATGCTAAAATTAACTAAGTTTACCTTATCTATTTTGTAATTTACTTTATAAATAAAGATCAGTGCTTTAGCTTGGTGTTGTCTGAATCATTTCATAGTCTCTTTGACAAAGATCTATATTCTAACATCAGAATGTGTAATGGGCACTTCCCATGGGACTAGAAAGTGACTGCAGGGTGAAAGAAGGGAGGTGAGCAGGAACAGAATTCCTGCTATTATTTTTGCTATTAGAGAAAAATCACTATGTTAGAAACAGCTACTTTCCCATTACCTTATGGGAGCAGCACTGAGGGCTCCATAGCAGGAGCCAAGGGTGTTCTCTTTTCGTGCCTTCAGTAATAAGCCTCTTCAAAAATTTCTTCTATCCTTTTAAAATCCCAAAGTAGTTGACTGATTTCACAGGTCTATCTGTCCTTAGTTGCTCAGCATGAACTACTATAATGAAACAACTCATTATGTTGTTCCATTAACACTTTTTTTGTCTAAACTGAAAATGATTTGCTTGAAGAACTCCCATTGCCCTGAAAGTTCAGAATGAAAAGAACGTTTACTGGTTTGCCTTTCCTCTTGACTGTCCTGCCCACACATCCCCATGGGGAAATATTTGTGATGCAGTAATTTTATAATTGAAAGAAGAGAATTTGAAGATGTGAATTAGGACTGCAGGGCATAATTTTAATACCAAATACTATCTATAATCAGTGCTGTAAGAGGGACAGGCATAAGGTAGGAGGGAAGAATGGGCTAGGCCTCTATGTACCCATGAACAGCAGAAGCAATTTTATTTGCCTTTTGGTCAGCAGGTGGTAAATAAACTCCCAGCTGCAACCCCCAAATATAAAGGTGAGGCATTCCTCATTTCAGTAATATGAAGTGCCGTGTCTAGTGTGGTGGCTCAGAAGGCAACTGAACAAACTGATCAAAGAATATTTATAATAGAGTCTTAATAACTGAAGGAAGACTGTTAGAGTTGCAAACTGTCCAAAGCCATTGTGTTGTATCCTAGTATCTCTAGATCTGTATCCTGTTCTTGCTTTTGTTCCTCAGCAGCCACTTACAGCTCATCCCAGCCTGAGGGCTCTGCAGACACCTCTGCTCGGGCTCCTAGCAGCCATTCTGGTACTCCTGCTGTGGCCAAGGGGTGAACTGTTCTTCCTATGAAGTTGTCCTAAAAAGGCAATTTTCTATGGATCATTATAATCTGCTTTCATCTTGCTAGTGCTTTCAAATCGTGGAATTGCAAGTACATCTCTCTTGCTATTTTTCATTCATTCAGCCTTCCCTGGGTGGCTAAACTGCTTTATGTTACAGTTCTTAGATCCTTAACATGCAGAAGGGTTCTTCCCCTGAGCAGGGATCCTCTTTTCCCTCCATGGCACCTTCCCTGCTGATACAGGATGTAGGCCAGCCACATTAGCCCTGGCTCTGCCCCATGTGGAGCTTGCTTCACCCACCAGGAACTGCACTGGATTTCTCCCAACTGCAGTTCTATGAAACCAGATCATCCCATTACAAATATCTTGAATGACTCAAGTTATTGATCTGCGTCCTAGAAAGCCTTATTATAGTAAATAACACAAAGAAGTATATAGGATAATTTAATGTTTTTGCAGGGAAAAATACTAAAGTCAGCTATTGGTGTTCAGTCTAATATTACCAGGAGGTTGTGCCTGTGCTGGCTGGCCCTCGCTGTTTGCCCGTCTGGCAGCACTGTGGTGTTTTTCACCCCAGTGGTACCTCAGGCTACCAGGATGTTACAGCTGAGGGCTTGGAGACAAGTCCAGGCATGCAGGAGTTCAGGTTTACCTTCCACTGAGATGGCTTCAAGGGTGAAAGAAGGAGCTGATTCTGATGGAGGGTTTTGATTCAGAGTTTTATTCCTGGCCCAAGGGCCTCTGAGTTCAGTAACTGCTCCAATAGAAGCCCCTCCGCATGGCAGGTGAGCTCTTTTAACCAGGGGAGAGGGGGAGGGAAGGAACACAGGTGACACCAACCAGGTTCTGGGGGGAAATCCTAAGGGACAGAGGACACTTGGATGGCCCAGTGTCTTTCCAGGGGTGGGAAGCATCTTTCAATCCTGCCAACCACTTGATGCCCTTCTGGAATACCAGGGTTGCCTGGCAGCACTCATCAGAGGTCAGAGTGTGGAAAGGAGGAATGATTGACAAACCTGGCAGGGGAATCATCTGGGTGAAGCCTGGGGTATCCTGAGATGCACCGGAACAGTCAGCTACAGTCCTCTGTTAGTGTCTAGAGATGTTGCTTTACTATATGAAGAACTCAGAAAAAAAAAAAAAAAAAATCCTTGCCTCCTGCATGTTTAAAAACATAAAAATAGTTGCTATATGAGTTACTTATCCTCTCATATTTTCATTCACTAAAGAAGCTCAAACTTTCTAAATTGTATGAAATGGTGGCTAACACGCTTCACTTTCAGTGAGGAAGGGGAAACTACTGCCAGAAGCTCAGTGCAGAGAGCAGCAGTGCAGACAGTACTGCTCTGACAGAGCAGGAACTCACTCCCATGCTTGCAGCTGAGGAGTTTCACTGTTGGTGTATGAACAAAAATGTTCTGCCATACCAGGGGTGAACACAACTGACCAGGGAGCTGCTACAGCAAACACACTTCTGGACAACCCTGTAGATATATTCCAGCTCCAGGGAACAGTAAAAAGCAGACATGATCTAATAAGGAACCTGCACATAACAGCTGGAGATGCTTAAAACTGAAGAATGGCTTCAACAGATTTTATTCTAATTTAGCTTTATAGCAGCTTTTTTCTCCAGGTTCAGAGCTGAACAGCTTCATGCCCTGCAGTGAGGTTACCATAATGTTATTAACAGGAATGCAAGCCACATAAAATGATGATTATTTCCAAGGCTCATAGTTTTAATAGCAGAAAGAAGTAATAATACAGAGTTTTTATTTATGTTAACAGTTTTTTACAATTTATGTTCAAAAAAGCTAGAAACCATTAGGTAGATCCTTTTTTCTAAATTAAGCTAGCAGTTTGAAAAGGCAGTACAAAATGAATTAATAGCCAGAAATGTAACAATATCATTTCATTAGAAATCACATTTCCTACGAGATATATATTCCTGAATGAAGTCACACATAATCACAGAATTTCAAATTTAACTGTAGGCTAGACTTGTTCCTATTCCCTAAGCTATTGAGAAAGTTCATGAAGTGCAAAATGAGCTCATATGAAAATAACATCTTTCATTAACAATGGTAATGTTCATACTTAGTCCAAAGTATCTGGAATCTTACTGGTCACTTTCATTCCATTTTTAGTCTGCTTTGATCTGTCAGTGTTTGTATTTTAAAAAGCTTTCCATTTATACTTTCAGAAGTGTATTTTCATATTTAGTTAATATACATACATATATATATTAAAAATAGCTTAATTATTTGACTAAATAAAATGCAGAATTTATCTTTACATCATTATTCTGATCCCTTTAAGAAAAGCAACCATCTGTATTTATACTCCATATGGAATCCTCTCCTAAAAATACTCAATCCTCCTAAAATAGTCAAAGTAGCTAAGAGTCTCCTGTGAATAAAAATTAAATAGTTTGTCATCATAGAGTTCACTGTAAAAAATCATGTGCAAATACATCTGCACAGCAAGATAACTCTTTTGCTTGGGAATCCTTGAAATGAAAAAACAACCTAGAAAATGTCTTGCAGCATTTATTTGACTAAAACTAACACCAAGAAGGCTTTTTGATAATAATCACATTTACTAACCAGACCATTGATATGAACTCTCATGCTAAAATATTAAGTAGAAGCTTGCTTTAAATGGGTAATACTATTTTCATTTCCCAAAAAGACAACATTAAGCATGATTAGAGCTATTCAAGGGATTTGTCTTGAAGAGATGAAGGTCTAGTGCACCTGATCAAGAAAGCAATTTGCAGAAAAAACACTGCCCAGTTACAGTCATATGCCTTTGCAGCAGACATACTAAATATTTGAAAATAAAAAGCATCAAATAGATTATAATATGGAAATGCATTTAAAAAGCTGCAGGAGAAAATGATGTACCAGCACTGCAATTTGTTAATACAAGAAAGAGTTTTCTCAGGTGCATAAGGATATGTGAAAGAGCTGCAGACAGGCCAACAGCTCACCTTACATGTGTCCAGAAAGTTCTGGAAAGCAGAACTGCTGATAATGTTGCACTAAATGCTAATTAAATATTCGGTACTGGTGTCTCCATTACAGAAAGATTGGTGCATCACAAGAAACACATTATCAAGTTTTTATCTCTTGGAGCTGCTGTTGGACCTGCAAGTGAACAGAAATACAATTAACTGATACTGTAACCATACACAGGGGACACCCACACACACCCACTCTCCCACCCCCAAAATAACCCTTTGATCTGAAAGGCTACATACCATCTTAATGTCTGGCCTTCTGGTTTTTTTGTCATTCAGACACCGATCAGCAATTGAATACATTTTATGAACTGAAGGTACATCCCAGTCACTCATCTTCTCATCAACATAATCCTCAATAGTTGCTTCCTCATCCTCAATTTCATCTTTTATACTTAACTACAAGAGAATTTGAACCAACAAGCAGATAACATTGCAAATAGCAGAACAGCATGTGAGATTATAAACTATACATTTTTATTTATTGTTTTTATTCTATATCATTTTGATTACCACAACATCATTAAACTAATTTCTTTAAGTCATATAGATTTAACTGTCTCCCACTCCAAGGCTCAGTTTTCTAGTATTGTTCCTTCTGTAAGAGAAAAGGCACAATCAACAAAGTATTTTAATAACCCACCAATGTGCAAACTGAAGTTGGTATAAGTTTTTTAATCACTTTTATAAAGCTTCTTTCTGTAAATGAATGTTTGTCTGTAAACCAAACTTCTGTCTCAAGTCTCAGTGGCTGCAGTATCCACAGGAAACTTCTAGTCAGAAATCAAATTTTCAATCTGACTGGTTTTCAGTCCAAAAGTCCTCAGTTCCAACACAGGTTGGAAATAGGTGATCTGTAATCACACATACTGTTTGAGGAAGCATAAATAAATTAAATAAGAGGCAATGAGTAGAGGCAGATGTGCCTTCTTCTATGGGTCAGTGAAATTGCTGACCAACATTCAGCTACCTCAACATTTTCCTTTCAAGCTAAGGATGCCATATGGTCCTACACTGACCATCCTCTTGATGTACCTTACAAAGATAAACTCTTACCAGTCACGTTATTTATTAGATCCTATCTGTGGAAAAGTGCACTTTAAAAAACCTGAGTTCTTGAAGGTGTTTACAAGCTCAACTTGATAATTATTCTGCTACTCCAGAAGGCACATCTTAGGACAAAAAAATATCTATTAATACTACACTGGTATTCCTAAAGATTTGGAAGAAAGGGATTTATATTGCTCCAAACAGTATGGAAAAAAAATCAATCCAGATCTCAATGCTATTTCATACTGAATAAATAAGTTCAGAACTTAGTTTTAAGCTACACAAAAGGCTAAATTATTAAGAGTCTTGTAAGGTTTTTAATTCAAGAGAGTGAGCTCTGAGACATTAGTTTCCTAATTAGTACACTGAATTACTAACTGAATAGTAAAGAAAATTCAACCCACCTCTCACTCTGAAAAAAAGCCCTTCATTTCAAATTTCACTAAGGTTAAAAGGATAAAGTACCTGCAAATTGTTAGTAAAGTTGAAGAAGATGGAAGCTGATACAGAAGCATAAAGAAACAAGAGAGAAGAACAGTTCAGAATGTTTCAGGGAGTGAGGAATTATCAGGGTTTCTGTAGTGTGTTAATAGGGTACAATGGTATTACAATAAGAAGCAGTACCAAAACACAGAATTCCAGTGTCACATTAGAAGATGATGACCTTGAGGTCTGAAAAAATCTACCAGCCAGGAGATAAAAGTTTCAGCCTCACCTATTGACAAAAAAGCTGTTTTCACAACTACATATTTTGATGACTAATTGGATTGTCTCAGAAGCTGTTAACTAACTATGATTTCATGTGAAGTGATGCAGGAGCAGTAGGAGGAAAGGAGAAAGCATAAAGAACATACCAGCAACTGTGGCTCCCTGTTTTCATCTACTGGAGGAAGACCTGTGATTATTTCTAGTAAGACCTAGAAGGAAGAAAAATCAGAAGGGAAAATGAAGGACAAAATAAGCCTTAATATATATATATGATTTGTAAAAATAAGCATGACCACCAACCTGTCAACAAATACTCTCAGGATGTGTGTTTGTCCAAAGATTTCCTATACAATTCCTTGTTTTTGTTCCTACCTTTATTTTCATTAACTGTTAATAGCAGTGTGGCTTACAAATTTCAATAAGAGTTATTCTCACCCTACATCGTGCTCCTTCACAGCAAGACTGAAGGATTTCCAAATTATTCAGACATAGTGTTGGGGCCTGTGAACCTTCCCATGAAACTAAATGCTCAGAAGGAAGTGGTCAATAGCGAGTAGGGTCTTGGATCTATTCAGAATGGATTCATTCTTCTTACAAATATTAAGCTCATGTCTTTTTTTGTACTCAGCTCTAAGTCAAATCCAACACAGACACTGTATTTTTGGTCTTGAACATAGTAAAACACAGCAATTTGGGACTGTTTTCTTAAATTTTCTTTTTCACCCTGAGTTACACTTTTGTGCAATACCATGCAAGGAAAAACAATGTTCCACACCACTTCAAACCACACCTAGCTAGAACTTGGAATATTATTTTACTCTGGTCTTTCACAAAGCAAATCAACATATTCAAATGATTATAACACAGTCAAAGTTAAGAAAATAGCTATAAGAAAAATTACAGATTAATCATTTAATTACATATACTTTTGATTTTGTGTGCTTTTATCATTTACAAAAGAAGTCACATACTGCTTCCCACGTTCCACTTACAACTCCAAAACTGAAGATATCAGATTTGGGTGTTATCTCTCCCCGCAGAGCTTCAGGTGCCATATAGGCTGCTGTTCCAACAATCCTTTCAGTCATGATTGTCCGTGTGAATGTCACAGATGCTCTTGCAAGGCCAAAGTCAGAAATTTTGGGCACGTATGTGTCAGTTAATAAGATATTTGCACTGGTGGAGAGGAGAGGGAGGGGTAAAAACAAAAAAGAGAATTTTCCAAACAGCACTGTAAATTGGCTTTATGACAGACTGAAAATTCTTTAGTAACCAAATGTAAAGTGCTATTTTGACTATCTTCAAAGCTATTTATACATTTTTCATAAAACAAGTTACATAAATTTAGTTTTGTTAGAAATTGCTCAATTTCAAAATTCATTCCTCTAAGTAAGTGAAGAACTAACTGCAAGATCCATCCACGTTTTATCCTGTGTGTGCATGCACACATGTCAAATAAAACACAAAAACAAACCAACAAAACACAAGGAACAAAACTAGACACTCCCCCTACTCCCAAACCTTAGAAATACAAAATTTTCTTATAACAGACCAATTATGTTACATTTATGGTTTGGCTTTAAGAGAGACAATAGAGAATACTTAGCTCTGATCAACTTCTACTGGATCACAGTTTAATTCTTATAGTCTAAATCTCTGCTCAGAACTAACAAAACCAGGTTTTTTATACCTAATATCTAAAACTATGTCAGCCATAAAAAATTCATGTGCCAAATGTCTTGAAAGAAAATCAGAAAACTTATTACTACTAGAATATTGTATGTGCTGTGTTTTCACTTGACCTTCAGCTTTTACTTCCCTTAAAAATAAGTGACCCTGACAAATGAGGCTCATCTGAAAGTCTTTAACACTTCATAAAATACTCAGTGGGATGAATTACAGCAAAAATCTACTGGGTTTTAAACTTGTACCACCTAGGACCATTTTAAAATAACTTGATTTAATATTTATGAAATCCTCACTTTCTGATCCCTTTAATGGAACTGTAAGAAAGCCACATAGCCTGACACAACATATAAGACTTACTAGGAAGTTATATTTCTAACTTCCCCTTCTTGTTCACCAAACCTAAACAAAATTAACACAGCTTTAAGTTACAATGGATCACTTAATGTTACAACTGCTGTAAATAATGCTAGATAGAAGGCCAAACACTTGTCAAGGCACCATCAACCAACTGATCTCCTTGTTTAAAGCTCAGCTTCTTAAAAAAAGAAGAGAGCAAGATCACAACTTCATAAATCTCAGCTTCTTGTCAACTTGAGTCAAGTCCAAAGAGTTTTTTGTGTACACCACGAAGAGCACAACAAATGCAAGTTGTACTGCAACTTTCAAACTTCAAAAGAGAACTAAACTATTTTCCTGGGCATAACCAATCCAAAATACTATAAACAACTGTGAGAACACCCAATAAATCATGTCCTCTCTAGCTTAGGCAAGCTGTTCTAGTGCCTGTGTGTTTATCACAGCAAAATGAAGATTGAAGTTAATCTTCTTAGATGTCTCTTATCTAAGTGTTATCTGGGAGTGGCAGCACTATTAATAGTACCAATAAAATCTATTGAACTATTCACACAACAAGTTGAAAAATGTTATCCAAACGAAACAAAAAAAAACCCAAAACCCAATTCTCTAACACGATCAACTCACAGCAGTTAGAAGGGTAGAGGCAGTGTAAGGTAAAAAAGTGCATCCCTTCCAGGCATTACTCCAGAGGCTTAAGCAGGGAAGAAAGAAGAAACAAACTGTCAAAGCAGCAAGCACATACATGAAGCAGCTGAAACAAAAGCCTGTTCCCCTGAGGCTGAAAAGTCACAAAACTGAATTTGCCTGTATTTAACAGTTACCAGAAGCCAGAAAGCTATTGAAACATTCATCCATAACATCTAAATTGTCAGTTGCTCCTTCTTAACCCTCTGAAGGAGTAAGGCATTTGGGGCTTTTCTTCAAAGATTTGGCCTTCTTTAAAAAAAACCAAAAAACAATACAGTAAACTGTAGCAGGAAAGGGGAAACAAGAACAACAAAAACACCAGAAAAAGCCAACCAAACTCTACAAAAATCCCTCACCTATTCTGAGATCTGACATCCGTAGGAAAAAACTCTGGTGTAACAAACAATGAACATTCATTATCACTGAAGAACCCTGAACTTCATGAACCTGACAGAAGTAATTTTACTGTATTCATAAAAAGAGGTGTTCTAGGAAAAGGAAATTATTGTTCTTCAAGAGCAGCTTCATTAGAAGCAGCTGTTAAAAAGCAGAGCTTTGTGTGTTCTCATGGCACTCAACTATTTGAAAGTAACAGATTATGATACAAATTACAATTTCCATATTACATTTATAACATAAATTACAACTACAGTGCAAAATCTCACAGCTGGAAAGCTGTCCAGCAGCTGAGGCAGCTGGAAGAAAAGGAGCCTCAGGGGAGACCTTATCAACCCCTGCAAGTGTCTGTCTGTCCTGTCTGACAGGAGGCTGGAGCCAGGCAGGGGTCAGCCTCCTCTCCCAAGCAGCAAGCAATAGGACAAGAGAAAATGGCCTCAATTTGTGCCATAGGAGCTTTAAATTAGATGTTAGGAAAAATTTCTTCACCAAGTGAAGCAGTGAAAGATGCTGCCCAGGAAAGTGGTGGAATCACCAGCCCTGGAGATATTTAAAAGACATGGAGATGTGGGCACCTGGGGACATGGTTTAGCAGCAGACATGGCAGTGCTGGGTTAAGGGTTGGACTTGATGATCTTAAAGGTTTTTCCCACCCTAAGCAATTCTATAGCTCTAGCCCCATAACTATCATTAGAAGTCTGTACTGATCATGTCCTTGTGGCACAGACAAGATTGTGGTGACAGATGTCACCTGCAGAAGATTTTGCCCTTGACCAAAGTTACTTTAACAGGATGAAGATGAAAAAGTGAAAATGCAGCCAGCAATAGTCTGCAGCTTTTACCTTTTAATATCTCTGTGAATATGATTATTTTCATGCAAAAAGTTGATGCCATTTGCTGTACCTTGAACAATTTTACACCTCATATTCCAAGGAATAGGTGGAGTTTCATCCTTGATTCAGAGGAGAGAAAGGCAAGTAAAAATCTGACAAATATACATATGCTCACATAAACCAAAACAAACATACAAAAACCCCACAACCCAAAAGTGACTTCTTGCTATGTTTTGTTGTTTTTGAGTAGATGATTAAAAACACTACCAGCATACATTTCTTAATTGACCTGGGCAGAAATACATGCCTTTGTCGCATTACATTCTTTCCCTGCATTTTGCCTTAGATGAAGTTGCCAGTTGCAAAAAATGTTCTTGGTTGATGTTTGACTCTGATCCTCCAAGGCCAGCTGCTCTGCAAAGATCTGTCTGTTATCTACTGCAACTCCCACTTCATACAGGCACTGATACCAGAGCCTTCAACCCAAAGCAATTAATTCAAAGCAATCCACTTACTAACAACAAGTCAGTCTTCCAGTGTTTTTGGATTTCTTGAGAATTAGGTTTATTCATGCTACCAGCTAAGCCTTAGAAGTAAGGACACCTACATTTCAAAACCAGTTCTTAATCTTGTCAGTGCCAAGGGAAGTGGATTACAGTATCTCACCTTTGCCTGCTCAGCATCCAGACATGAAGATGACACAAGTGAGCATCCATGCATCAAATATATCCCGTAGAGTCACAAAATTATCAGCAAGGATACATAATCAAGCAAATGTATTTCTCACCTCTGTGATCTTAATAGAAGAAGATTCTAATTTATAGATTCTGAGTTGGATTCCTTGATTTATGTAATAAATTTGTCTCTTCTTTGTAAAGGACTCAGTTCTTTCTCCTTTAGGTTTCAATGATCCCCAATCTTTCAAGCTCACTTGATGCAAGAGGCCATTACACGGATGAGTATTTTCATACACATCCTTGTTAAGAGCTGCTCGTTGCTAAAGATAAATTTGCTCTATGTTGGGAAGGATGAAACGGGAAAGCCTCACAAATATGACTGTTCGACAAAAGATTCCAAGAATGCAGAACCTGTATGTGAAATTGTAATGAAGGCAACCTCCGACATACCAAAACTTAGTTGCTAAGCAGCTGGAAGGCTGGTATGTCCAGGTGAGAGTAACCCCCTCTTGTTTAGATAAGCAAGACCCTCTGCTAGCTGATAAGCATGGTAATGTAAGGATTCTTATAGGCTGTATGTAAATGCCATAGAATTTGTATGTTGTAATAGATTGGTTAGTGGAAATTAGAATATTCAACATAGAAGAGCATATATTGCATTGTAACCAGAAGCTCGCTCTTTTTTCCTGCCTCTCTTGCTCTCTTTTCTCTCTCTTTTCTTACTTCTTCTCCTGGCTCTTCTCTCTCCCCCTTGCTCTCTTATCTGCTCTTATCTCTTGCTCCTCAATCCTTTGTTCTCTCCCTCCTGGGCCTGCTCTGAGCTGTGGCTTGGCAGCTCTAAGCAGGGTCCTAGCTTGCACCCCATACCTTTTGTAATAAAACTTAAGTTCTAGGATTCAGCTTATAGAGATCTCTCGTCTCCGTCCGCCGTCCCATACACCGGGCACACAACAGTCCACAGCAACAGTATCTTACAGTATCCTACAGCTCTAGGTAAGACTTAATCTCTCTTCTGCACTGATTCAGTTAAAAAATCAAAATAATTGCACAGGTAGCAGTGTATGCAAGCAAATGAATCAATCTAAACAGAGACAGCAGTGCTAACAGAGCTAGTCCTTTCCCCAAGCACTGCTACTCATTCTTATCATAGCACCACTTCTTTCCCACTACAGCAGAAGTATTTGTGCAGCCCTACAAAGGAAATGTCTCCAGATGAAAATTAAATACTTTTTTTGCCAAGTATTATTTTATCAGCCTGATCATTTCTCTAATCTAGATCTTTCTCCAACTAATAGATGCTTGAACCAGTACAACCAGAGGATCAGTGTGGAAAAAAAAGCAAGCCCAACACTTTTGGTCTAGGGACATGGGTGGTTGAAATAGCCCCAATTTAAAATGTCCACCAGGTTACAACCTCAGAAGCTGCAATTGCTTAGTATTAAGCAGATTTTTTGAACTCTTTCAACAAATTAACACTCTAACCTAATATCTTAAGTCTGGCTTACTATTGGACTGTATGTCCTTGATACACAGAGTTGTCTCACCAAACCAAAGCAACTTATTATTTAAGGCCAAGGCTAGAAGATGCACCATTTGAATAAATCAGAAGCATTTACACAAAAGAATAATTTTAAAAAATTAAATTCACATTTACTTAGGCACTTCAGAAAGAGATAAGCAGACTCTGAGCATTGCATTATAACCACTATCATAAGGATGATGAACAAAGGTCAGTTGCACAGTGGAGAACCTCAGGAACCAGCAGAGCACGTGCCAACATCAGAACTGGGAACAGGACTGCAGCACCCTCTGCACTGCCTCACACAGGCACAGTCAGCCCAAGCTGCTCTGATGCTTCAGGTGTCAGTACATGATATTGTATTTTCAGCTTGACTTGACTTTAATCTACCTAAAAGGTTTGTGTAAAATCTTATTGGAAGAATACTTGTTATTAGAACACAAGAAAAAGGTAGTAAATCATCATTTGGCCATCACAGTTCAGTTCCATTTGAAAGGCATTCCACACATTCCTATACCTTAGCAAAGTAAGGCAATTGGAAGCTGGAAAAGATTTCACTCACCAGACAAGCAAGTCTGTCAAGCAATGAACCGTTGGGCATGTATTCATACACCAGACATGGCTGAGCACCATCACTTGAGAAACCAAGTAATTCTACTAAATTTTCATGCTGACATCTATAGCAAAAAAAAAAAAAAATCCGTTCACATGTGCTCTGAAAGACTCTCAGCATCTGAGGAAAACCTGAGCAAAGGGAACTTGATTCCCAATGACTTGTTTTGCCTCCACTGCACAAAGCCAGCTTTGTGTGGTGATGCTTTAAAACAAACAAAAGGTGATTGTGCTGCATAATGAAACATTTTCAGTTAACATGCAAATATGTTAGAAAGACAAAAATTGTATAATGATGTACTCACTTTGCCATTATGTTTATTTCTTGCTCAAACTGCTGTTTCAAGTCCTGAACACTAACATCGACCATCTATAAAAAGAAGTATTTGACATTAACATCAATGGTTCATAATAAAATGCACAGTTGTTTAAAAAAAAAAAAGATTGCAAGCTTTTCTTAGCTTGTCACAAGAAACCTTCTACTCAGTTCAAAAATAAAGTATCAGAGCATGACTTTAAATTCCCTGGAACACTGTATAACTAGATAAACAGTTCTAGTTTCAGCAGTCAACCACTTACTCCATTCACTGCAGCTACCCCCTAACAGCAGTTAATGACAAAATCCAATATTCACACAAAACAATAAAGATTAAAATTCTGTGCCAATACCTATCTAGCCTGTGAATCTCAGCCATCCTAATCTGAAGTGGAAACCTCCTTAGGACCCCTTCTCTTCTGGCACCTCTTGAGGGTGAGGGAAAACAACTGGGGAAGCACTCTGCTTTTCCCAGCAACTTGCTTAGCCCCTCAAAGGAGAGCCACACAGAATGCAAGAATTAGCTCCTGTGACTGTGCTGACTCACAACACTGATGGGACCAAGGATCAATTTCTTAATCCAACTAATGTGTAACACAGTGACAACACTCTTTGAAATGTAGCATTCAACACTTTTCACAATAAACACGATAAACAAGTCTATACTATCAAGTACACAGTCATTAAAATGAAAAATTCCCAGGACAACTCACAGCAATGAGCTTCTTGACAGCCACGTTTTTGCCATTGATGTAGCCTTTGAACACAACGCCAAAGCCACCTTCTCCCAGTTTATTACCTCCAGCTGATTCTGGTCGGGCATCAAAATTATTTGTAATGCTCTCCAAGTCATGAAACAAAAAATTCTGGAAATCTGAAAAGCATTGACATTTAGCACAAAGCTATGTTTTCACTTCAGGAACAAGGTTTTCTGTTTCAATTCTCTTAAAATAAAAACTCGCTGCACAAAATCTGACACAGCGGAGCCCTACTTTCAGCTCTGTGATGAAGATACCAGAAACACAAAAGGAAGGCAGATAAACATACATTATTACCTATGCATAATTTTATTCACAACTAGCATTGTAGCATGCATCTGATTGTATTTTTGATTCATAACTTGTAATACAGGTAGAAAAAATTAAACGTGTAGCAGGTCACAGAGAGAACCACATTCCCTTACATATAATAAAATACAAGGTTACATCATGTTTCTGGCAGCAACCCAAAAGTGGACCTTTAGGAAGGAACAGACCAATCACACACTTTCCTAAAATGCCTTCGTTAGTCAACTTTTCTCCAGCATTCTTACATACAAAATCTAGTTTTAAAGCACAAGATGCTGAACAGTCTATAAAATAAGTATTGGAAAAGGGCAACAGGATTATGTGTGGCGAAAAAGAAATTGCAATTTAATTAACAGTCAAGTTTTCCCTCAAAGTAGGTGACTTATTGGCAAGATGCAAGCTGCTATTTCCCACAGATGCACCGTGGCAGGAATAGATTCAACACTCTCATGCACCACTGTGGTTTATTTCACATGGAGTGAAGGACAGAGCAGCAAAATAGAGCACTGAATTCTACCAAAGTAAATGTCTACCTGTGTTACTGGACTGTGAGTTGCTGTTTTCTTCACTTGAGTAGGAAGAATGTGAATGCTGCTTCTCAGTACTCTGAGCCAAAACAGGCTTTAGAGATGCCACTTCTTTTTCCTGTACAGGTAGTAGTTTTTCATGTATAGGCAAAGTTTCCTGTGAAGAAAGAGGTAATGTAACTTCTTGTGGCATCCTTACAGCTTCTGAAAAGGGAATTTAAAAAAAGTGTTAACTACATTACGAACCAGAGGAAAAACTAAGTAATATCAATGCCAATATTTTTAAAAATTAGGAGACACATAAGTATCAGCAGATTATATTCTGTCACCATGTGCAAACTCCAGCACTCTTATTGAAACTTGAAGCTCTTATTTAAACTGTTATTACAAGTGTTAGAAAATGGAAAATATATTCACTTTGGGTTATTTTAACCTAATCCTTTCTGATCTTCAAGTTAGTGTGAAGCTCTTTAGCATCTTGGAAAACTGAGAACACAGTACAAAATGTGCAAGAGCAACAGTTACCTGGAAGCAAAAGGCTTGCTGGTGCTAGGAACTGATTCCTAATCAGCAGATCCACAAGATCAGCAACTGTACAGTTTGTGGTTCCCCAGTCATAAAGCAATTCACACGTGGGGCTCTTTCCCATTTGTACAAATGCCTCAAATCTCCTTAAAAGATAATTTAAGTATTAAAAAAAAAAACCATAAACAATTACCTCAAGAAGCAAGAAGTGATTAAAGGCAAATAACAAAAAAAATCCACATTGAAAAAAAAAGTCTGAGCACTGCAAAAATCCCAAATCTTCTCAAAACACAGCCAAAAACATCTAAACACATTTAAAAACAGAAGGAAAACATGGGGAAAAATATGGGAAATACATATATACATGGCTTCAGCTGTTTGTCTGGGTTCCATGACATATTGGCACCTTGGACTGACAGAGAAGGTCAGCCAAAGAGTAAGTTAGACCCAGACCAAATGGCAAAAATAATTGTTTTGCATCCATTTAGCATTCACATTTCATTTTGAATATTTTGAGATGGGCATAAAAAGCAAATGAGATCCAGTATTCTGACTTATTTGATACTATTATTGAAAGAAAAACAAAGATTTAATACTACCATTACTAGAAAAGACTGGAAACCCAAGATGATATATACAGCATCTAAAAATCTCATAGTCTTTGAAACAGCTTCAACAAGGATTCAACAAGCCCTTCAGGCAATGAGGCACTTGTAAAATATTGTGATCATTACTTATCAAGTAAACTCGTTAATTTTAGGCCTCGGGCTCCCCATATTTGTTGGGTATTTTCTTGGAAATAGTGAATTAGGAGTTACAGTCCAGCTGTCTCTAGGGCACAATAACATCAATGTCTACTAGTCTTTAGGGTATAGAAAGTTATGCAGCCTGTGCTGTACTACTAAAAATACCTATGTCAGTAGCTCTAATTAATCCTAATTTCTTTAGTCAGTTTTCTGAGGCTTGCTTAAAAACTGAGCTGCAGAACAATTAGGAGTAATTACCTTCCGTTCCCTAAGGAAACGGGACCGTAAGGCGCAAGTGCCCAGAGACACACAGAGTGCAGCAAGTCACAGCAATGGGATGGAGAACGGGATTAACCAGGTATTCATGTTCAATGGGTAATGCAAGAGTTTATGTTACGGGACTTTGATGTAGGACCTTATATGCATTTGGCTGTATCGGCTTTCACCGGAAGGGTTGGTTATATCCACCGCGAGTTTCTTCCACCCTTCCTGCGGGTCGATGAACTCTGCCAGCCGCCTCACGAGCCCGTAGCTCAGGCAGCGGACGTACGTGGAATCCGTCACGGGCTCGCCCATCCTCCGCTCCTGGTGGGACACAGCGTTACCCGGGCGCTTCGCCGGGACGCGGCCGCCCCCGCCCTCACGGCTCCGACCGCCCCCCCCCGGCCCNGCTTCCCCTTTAAGGGGGCGGGGCCCAGCCCGGTGCCGTGACGTCAGCGGCCCGGTGCGGACGCAGCGGAAGCGCTCTCTCTCCCACCTGGCCCTCCCATAGGCGGCCGAGGGAGCCCCGCCCCCGGCGCGCCCCATATCCGGCCGCGAGGAGGTGGGCTCGTTGCCTCGTTGTCTTCCCCCCCGGCCCTGGGGAACTTGGTAACGTCCGTGGGGCGCTTCGATGGGAGGCGGAGGAGGCCGGGGCGCCCCCTGGCGGCGGCTTCCGGGGGCGCGGGGTCCCGCCGCTCTGTGTATGTGCGCCCCTGCGTCCGTCCGTCCGTCCGTCCGTCTATCTCTGCCTGCCTGCCAGCCCCGCTCCCCGCCTTTCAGCAGCCTGCCTTGGAGCAGTGGTGTCTATTCCTTCCGTCTCCATTTTTGCTCTCTGCCCGCTGCAGGTGCGGGCCCCGGCCGGGAGCAGGGCAGGCCGCAGCCATGCTGCCCTCCTTCAGTTTCCTGACGGGGCACACCGGCTTCCGCGGCACTATTAAAAACTCTCCGAGCGACTTCGTAGTGACAGAGCTCCAGGTGCCCGAACTCCTCCCCACAGCCAGCCGCGCTGAACCGCTCCAGAAGAGCGGCGAAGCGCCGCCGGCACAGAGCAGCCCGTGCCCGCCGGAGCCCAAAAGGCGGCGGACGGAGCCCCCCGGGCCGGGTGCCCCCGGCTGCCCCCGCGGAGCTGCGGCCGGGCCCCCGGGGCGCGGCCCAAGCCGGGCGGGAGGCGGCTCTGCGGCATCCCCGGGCAGAAGCGAGCGTGAGGGAGACCCCGAGCTGCAGTCCGGCCTCCGAGAAGCCCCTCTGTTGGAGTCCTTGCTCGGCGAGCCCGTGAGCGAACTGCTCGGCAAATTCGCCTGCGATCTGAAGGATGCGTGGGGCTTGGAAAACAACGCAGATGCTGGCACCAGGGAGTTCTCGCTAGGACCTAGGCTGGACAAGAAAATTCGAGCTGATTTACACAGTGCTGTCAGACAGAAATTCCCCTTTCTAGTCACTGTTACAAAAAACAATGAAATGTTTGTAAAAGGAAATCCTGATTACAGAGAACTTTGTCAATATGTGACTGAAAAGGAAACAAGTGATTTCTTTAAATTTTTAGATGCAAAGCTAGAAAATTCTACGTTTTCCTTTGAGCCTGATGAAAACAAAGAACACAGAAAAATAGTTCATCACTTTATCAATAGAAAATTTGGAAAGCTTTTAGAAACAAAATCTTTTACTGTGACAGATGTCAATGGTCAGCCAAATATGTCAATAATGGTACGGTTTCGAGAAAAAAGTTGGTCCAGAAAGAGGACTGATGGTGGTTTTCAGGAGAAGCAAGATGTTTATACAGGTAAACACTACATTTTTAGTGAAGGTAGGAGATATTATGGTGTTCTGTAGAAAGACTGGAACTCATGATCATTTTTATAGGACACATAGGCCTGGTTGACCCATTGTTTATGTTGAAATAAATCGGTGGTGTAACATCCCTGGAGAATGAAATGGAGGGATCAAGTTACTGCAGGGATTTGACAAAGTGCTCACTGATAATGGTTACGGTTCTTTGATTGTAGCCACTAAGTAACTCTGTGGTATTCCCAGGGTGATAGCTTTCCTTTGAAAGTAATGGTGAGATTTTAGGAGGGGCATCTAGATACTGAATAAATAAGTAAGGTCAAATTTGACTTGTGATTTCATTCTTAAAAACAGTTTCTGATACAGCGAATGTTTCCTGCAGTACATCCATGCATGTCTCTTGTTAAAGGCATCAGGGTTTTTTGGTTGGTCTGAGTTTTGTATATTGATTTTATTTTTTTCCTTCTGTGCTGTAAAAGTCCCATTTGATTTAGTTTTGTGGAGTAGGAGGACAGTTTGTGTGCAGTTTCCATGCTGTCACGGTTTGAGGGGAAGAACCTGCCCATCTGCCGTGGCAGAACACTGAAACATAAAGGCGAGTTCTTAATAATTCTGAGATGATTGTTTCAGCTTTCACCCTTCAGAAAGAAAACTTAGAAACACTGGAAGCAATCGGCTTGTTGGCAGCTGAACTTGATGTTCTCCCTTCGGACTTCAGTTACACTGGCATCAAAGATAAGAGGGCTATCACTTTGCAGCCTATGGTCGTGAAGAAGGTGACTCCTGAGAGGTACTTAGAATCTGGGTAAAAGTGGTTTAGCACCTGTTTTTTTTGTGTTAATAAGTATCAACATTGTACAGTCTCTTGAAACATTCTTACCGATGTGTCTTCTCCTTGCCTGTGTAGAGCACAGTGGAAATGGCTTTAATCTTTTGTGGTTTTAGGGAGCATGCAATTTAGCCCTCAAGTCAGTGGTAAAACTCCACTGCAATGTGGGCTGTAAGGCCAGTTGTCCAAGAGATAATTAGCAAAACTTCACATTAGTGGTTAAATTATGAGAAAAAAATGATGATGCATCCACACAAAAGGAGAAATAAATAATTTTTATAAATAAACCGTTTATAAAGTTATTAAAATATTGCTTAGAATCCAAGCTCTTAAGCTGAAATTTTCCTTTGATTTGAATTATTCTTATTTATACATAAGAACAAAGAGGTTGAGGGGATATTTTGAAGGGTAAATATTGGAGCTGTCAGCTGTGTTTCCAATTACAAGCATGTGCGAACACACCCAGACAATCAGTGCACTGAATTTGTTTTTGTTAAGGCTGACTGAGAAAGAGCAATTGTATTTTGGAGTCTGCTAGAGCACATTACCTTTTATTTTCCTTTCTCTTTAATGAAAAACAGGTTTTTAGGAGTGAAGAGTAAAAAAATTGCTAGTTTTTCAATTAAAAAATTTTAAAATTCAGTGCATCTACTCTGAGAAAGTTTGATGAATCGCAGATGTCAATATCATAAAAATGCCAATGATGCAAACATTTTAAAAGTATTTCTGGACTATAACTAAATTTTAAGACTTCTATGTCTACATTTGATTTGACTTTCTCATAATAATTATTTTACATCCCATTTTATTTTTTTCAATGTTTTTAATATCAGTGCAAAGGTGACAAAGACATCCATTAGAAGTTGTACAGCTTTAGTAGAGGATGGCTCATAATTTTTGCCAAATATTTATGCAGGTTGAAGGAGATTGGAAACAAAATGGAAAAAAAGGGCATGAAAATATACAACATCCGTGCAGCACACCAGCACCTCAGACTTGGCCAGCTGAAGGGCAATCACTTTGACATAATTGTGAGAGATCTCCAGCACCACAGCCATGACTCTTCTGCAGATTTGAAGGAGAGAATATCTGAAGCAATGGAAAGTGTTGAGGTAAGAAAGACTCATGGTTGCTGATCATGAACAGAGTTTTAATTCTTTGCTGTTATAAAAAGTACTTTTAAGGAAAGTGCTTGTAATAGCGCAATGCTGGCAATATTTCCCAAGTTTGATGCTTTTTGCAGTTTTATATCTTTCCTGTATTACTTAGGAAATTGGGAGTAAAATTGCCTTCCCAGAGGGGACTAAAAGTGAATTGATTTTATGTTACAAACTGGAGACCCCAGGGTAGTACAGGAAAAGGCAAGGGGAATTCAGTAACAAATGGCTTTGGATATAAGAGCCATGGCTGCATGGAGCTGAGGCCAGCCAAAGTGATGGCTCTCACTGTGGCAGAGGAAGGGAGAAGCAATGTATTCACACCACCAGATGATGTGGGTGTGATACATTGCCCAGGGCACATGACAGCTGGTTGCCTTTTTTGGTCATGTGAGGAATGTGCACTGTTGGCTTGGATGAAGAATTTTAATGGTATGAACATATGTGGGATGTCCAACTCCAAGAAAGAAGATTCCCCTGAAATGCACTGGATTTTGATTCTGTTTTCCTTAGTTCCTGAAGGAACTCCCATTGTATCACATTCTTAAACCACTAAGAAAAATATAAGCAAATAATGGAAGGGAAAAACTGTAGATGTTTTTTACAGTATTGATTTTCTTGCCCTATCTTTTGAAGTAATAACTATAATATAAATTGCTGTAAGAAGATTAATCCAAGAATAAAGTCTTGAATGAAAACTCCCCAGTGAGCGAAGGCAAAATACATTACATGTATTTTGGAAATTAGTTTTATTATTCAGAAAAGCATTCATCTGGTATTATAATGCTTTCTTTGCTCCATCTGATTTGTTTTATTTTGCTGTTTGGAAAATGAACACAAATTCCTATGATTGTGTGTCTTGCTTTATTAGATTTACTTTACTGTCAGAAGATGAATGATAAAATAGGATATGTATTAATCTAAAATATGCATTTTCCATCTTCTGTGAAAGCAAAATTATGTATGGGACCTATAGGTGTCCAAGGCAAGATTATAAATTTTGAACCCAATAGCCATTTGCAAAACAAATATTTGTTTTTTGTTTGTCTACTCCATGTATATGTACTATTTGCTAGAAAAGGGTGGCCTCCTTGGGTCACCTAACTATGATTTTACTTCTCACATGTGACCTAAAACTCATCAGGAGATTTAAAATCCTGATTAGCAGAAGAGTTCGCTTTTGACCTTTATGTTGCAATAATAGCAGAAATTATCTCATGTGAAAAAGATTGGTGTTTTTAAGAAAAAAATGTCCAGTGGTTACTGTTCGTTAGCTGTGCTGTATTTGCTTGAGTAGAGATTCCATAATCTGACACATTTAAAAATTAATTACTTTGACTTGGCCTATAGTTGTAATTATAATAATTAACGATACAGAAATAATTTTGTTTCACTTACCTGGGATCTTTTTAATGATGCAAAGACAATAGTAGAACTTGATAGTCTTTTTGGATGTCTTTTTAATGCCAAAATATTGTAATGATTTTTGAGTTTTACTTTTGTTTCATGTAACTTCTGCTTCTGATTTTATGCATTTTGGATGTCAATATAGATGTATGTGTGTTGTGTGCTTGATCTTATTAATCATAGCCAGTACTTTCATGCATGGAACATATTTATTCTTTCTCATTCTAGACAAAAGGTTTTGTGAATTACTATGGACCTCAGCGATTTGGACAAGGACAAATTGTTCAGACAGATCAAATAGGACTGGCTTTACTGAATGAGAAAATGGTATTTCCATTTTGTAATTTGAGTACTTACTGTCAAGAGAATTTCATATTACTGTTGCAATATCTAGCACTGGAGTTGACCTTCTCAGTGAACAATTTCATTTGTGAGATAAATCCATCTGTGTGCTGGAAGCAATTGCTAGATCAGTTTTGATAACAACATAAGCATGAAGATATTCATACTGAAACTGATTTTTTTTTTTTTTTTGAAATAGCAAGTGAAGCTTTAAATAGTTCTGGGGTGATAGTTCTGTCTGTGATTGTCATCATGCCACTTGGCAGGAACATGGTTGCATTCCATGCAGGGTTTGAACACTGAAAAGAAGCAGTCTTCACACTGTTTATCCATGGTCCTGATTGCCTCTGAACTGTGGCTTCTTTATTCTACTGGGGGTCTGTTTACTTCTTTAAAATGTCATATAAGTTCATAAGAAAGGATTTGCTTTTTCCATACTGTGGTAATTTATCTGCCATATAGAAGAGATTGCTGCTTTCCATTATTCCTTGAGTACTTTCCCAAACCCTCAGTTCTGAGCTTATTAAGTAATAATTAATAAGATAAAAGTTACGTTCTTTTCAGTGTATGTGGTGTAGTGTTTGGCACAGGTAAAAGACTAATCAGACATTACAAAGTCAAAAGGATACTTGAGTATCCTTTTCTTCTAATCTTGTTTTGATTCTGAGGAAAATCAGGAAAACTTACCTTTCAAATCCGAGAATCAAGATTTGAGGGCAGCCCATGAAGTTGCTCTTCATGTATCTGGCATCAGATAGCAGTTGGAGCAGGTACCAGTCCCTGAGGTGTAATGATTTAAGTCTTTAGTCTTAACTTAGTTACTTTAATTTAAAATATGTAGGAACTACTATTTATATTAAAAATATGCCAATATGTGCTTGTACAGTCCAATACAGAGGAGGCCAAGAGGCAGGTGTCACAGGTTGGTAGAAGTGCTATCAAAGTGGGCAGCTCCTCTGATATTGCAAGTAGCACAGGTTACTGTAGTGTTTTCCTTGTCACTGTGTCATCTAAGCTAATACAGATCAGTATTAAGAAAACAGAATAAAAAATAATTGTCCCTCTGTATTAGACTGTGGAAGGTGTTCAGTCTAAATTTCGCATGAAGTGTGCAGGATGGAAGGAAGGAACCTTCCTGTTCAGGATATAATGATGGCAATTTCAAGTGGAGAAGTTTGAACTGGATAACCAAGAAAGTGACTGGTTTCTCACAAAGCTTTGAAAATTGTTTTGTGTTTTCTGAGAAGAGACACAAGACATTGTTCTGGGGTTCATGGGATCTTCTGTGAAAGGGAGAATTTGACTTTGACACTGATTTAATTTTGAGAACTTGCAGACTATGTTAAGACAGAATTGGATGCATGATTGCCTGTTTAGCTGACAAATAGTCATATTTAACTGAAAAAAAAAATTGTTCTTTTAAGGTGAAAGCTGTGAAATTATTTTTCACACCTGAAGATACTGATGATCCTGTAAACAATGCAAAAAGATACTTTCTTCAAACTGGTATGTTCATTTAAATTGTCCATATATTTATGCAGAGTCAATATTGTGAGGTAATAATGTGTTGCTGCACGGGGAAATACTTTTTATTTTCCTACTGCCTTATGCCACTTACACTTCATTCTATGAAACTAAATAGAGTTGCACATTTAAAAATTATGTAAGGATGAGGCCCTAAATGTTCGAAATAGTAGAAAATTAATGTACTTCAGGTGCAAGAAAACATAGAAGCGAGCACTGTATATCATAATGCTGGGAGACTAAGATTTACCAGAGGACTTCTAGCCTCTTTCCTTCTGTCTGCTTTTGGATAATGAACTTCTTCTCCCCTGTGAGGGAAGTATGCAGGAATGCAAGACCCAACTCACACTCAGCACTTAACATATCTACTTGCTTTCTTGAACTAAACTCAACAAAATAGGTCAAAAGCAGGAGTGTGCTGAGTAGAGTGCTCTGTTTGCCATATTTATTGCTTTTATCATTCAGCTGAACTTTCTCACCAATTTGAAGTTCCTCTCAACTTCAAATGCTTTTTTCTTTTCAAATATTCCACATCTGTTAGCCTGCTTATCGCTGTAGATTGACATACTAACTATGATATGTAGCTTCAAAAGGCAAAGATATGTTTGGTTTCTCAAAAAAGTATAAGATGAATGATTCTGTTCTGTACATGGCTGTATGATGCATGGAAAAACACTGATGTGGACCCTGAAAGCAGCTGCTTGCCTTTTCCTGGAAGCAGATGCAAAAGTCTGTGCAAAAGGCTTTGTCAGGTAATCACTTATAATAGGAAAAAAAAACACATAAAATTTTAAATATAGTGTAGTAAAAATCTGGTTAAATACATTTTTGTCTTGGTTAAGGACTTCACGGAGGCCAATGTAATTTTTGCTCTTTAAAATAAGGACATGGTTTTTACCTGCTGTGAAATACATCTTCTGAAATGATGAGAAGTAGAGATTTAATGTTCTTTTATAGCTTGATTTTTACTTTCAGTCGCCTGGTTCAAAAAACCCCTTTGAAGTGATAAAGTAAGTTTCTAAAAAAAAAATTGTCCAAACTAGGCTGAATAAGTGAATGACAGCCAGTTTGATTTATACTGCATGAAACAGAATAAAATTCATGGATCTGTGGTGATGGGCATACAAGATGAAATTTGTCTAACATGACACATTGAAGGAAAATAAATAATCAAAGCATGGAGCCATCAGACTGACACCTTTCTTCCCTATTTGATTATTTTATCTTTTTAAAAGTCAGGTAGTAGTTGAACAATCAGGGATTACTGACACGGTTATTTTTGTTTCTATCAGAAGATGCAAAGGGCACCCTTGTGATGCTGCCAGAATTTAAAGTACGAGAGAAGATGTTGCTGCGAGCTTTAAATCGCTATGGTGTAAATCATGAAGGCTGCACCAAAGGATGGCTCAACATCCCTCACTCCTTGCGCATATTCTATGTCCATGCTTATTGCAGTAAAATTTGGAATGAAGCAGCATCATATAGGCTGAAGACTTATGGCTCAAAAGTGGTTGAGGGTGATCTGGTCTTCTTGGAAGAAAACGATGAAAGCATTTCCCTGAATGACAAGGTGAGTCTTCTTGTAAAGTAGTTCTTCTAAAATGAAAACAGAAAAAAACCCCAAAAAGCTTGATGCACTTAAATTCATAAGCAGACACACTCTAATGCCTTTACTTTGGTTAATTCATTAAAATATTTAATATTTGTAACAAAGTTAATTTGTGACAATGGCTGTGCATTTTATTGAAGGGAGAGGAAGGAACAGAAGGTCAGAAATGATACATGGGAAAATTTAATGTCCATGGTATAAAATGCTCTTCTTAGGATCTTAGGGGGAAACCATCGGAGTAGGCTCAGGGTGTGCCCATATTACCAGTCAGTGCAGATCTGAGCATTGCTGTTCTCATCAAGCCTTTCCTAAATACAGTGCTGGGTGAAAGGTGGCCTCAGGCTGAACTGGTAATCTCGTTGCAGCTACAGAGGCAAAACATGTTTAGCACAATTTCACTGTTGCTGGGTCTAAACTGGTAGCAGCTGTTCAAAAAATGCATCAGTCTTCTTGGTAAAGCAGTAAAGGGCAAGGGAGTGTTTCTACTTGCCCATAGCTCAGCCTGGGAGCTATTCATGGAGCCATAGGTGAACAACGAATAGAATCCAGCAGTGCAGTGTCTGGGTCCAGGTTTTGACATGCTGAAGTCCACTCTGAAGTGCTCTCTTTTTTTAGGGTTAGCATACCTTATTGTGAGGACAGTTGCCAAGTAGCAAGTGGTAGGACAAGAGGATATAGCCTCAAGTTGTGCCAGAAAAATTTAGATTGTGTGTTAGAAAGTATTCTTCACCAAAAGGGTTATCAAGCCCTGGAACAGGCTGCACAGAGAAGTGGTTGACACACCATCCCTGGAGGTATGTGGTGAGGGTTTAGTGGTGGACTTGGCAATGTTAGGTTTGCAGCTGGACTTAAACATTTCCAGCCTAGATGATTCTATGATTCTGTCTTTCTCCTGATCAGATCAATTATGAACTGTGCAGTGTTTTACTGGAGAACAAACAGGTGTGTGCAGAAGCAGAATGTAATTAATTTCTTTTGGGTGAACCTCTTGCAAATTTGGAGGCAAGAGCATTTGAAAGGTTACCTCCAATCCCTGTGGAGTGGCTTATGTTTCAACTGAGATTTTTTTTTACCAGTATTTCTAAGAGTGAATGTCAATCAATTAATAAAATTGTGTAGATCAAATCAAATTAAAAGCAGATGTATTAAATTCGGTGTTGAGTTACTGAGTTTTATGTAGATATATTCCTGCTTGATATAAGACATTTTTCTTTGTATTTTTACATTTGCTGATATAGATGGCACTGATTTTGTTAGCTTCAAACTCAAAGAATAATAGTAGTAGCTAGCATTAGTAAATGTTTAATGAATACCATCTACCAGTTAATGGATTAATTTAAATTGAGTGTATCTTAAGATTTTTTTCATACCTGAGTTTATTGCCCCTGCAGTAGTCAAATAATCTTAATATTATTTGCAAGTTCGTGAGTACAGTTCATAATTCCTAAAATGAAGCATATGTTTTTACTTTTTAAAAGGTTTGTGTTTTTTTCTTCTTAAATATCTTGTCAGGTTCATGTAGTCACTGCTTCAGAAGAATCAGCTAACATATATTCTATATACCAAGTAAGTCTGTATGAAAAATTCTGAGTTGTTGATCTTTTTATTTGCTTTAAAATGTTCTGTTTTAAATAATTTGATTAATGTAATTGGTGCAGTCTTTGTCCCTGCCAGAATGCTCACTGAAGAGAACACATGTGAACTAATTTCCATCCTCAACAACTTGGTTGTTGCTGTGGGACATGCAAGAACACACATGGACACTTTCTCTGGAGAAGGCTGAAGAACTCTTTTATTAAAACATCCAACTCCACATTTATAGTATTTCCACACAGACCAGGGATTGGGGAAGAAGGCTGACACCTCTCCCATCCCGTTGGTCAAGACAACTCTCCATCAGTTGTTTTCCACACCAAGAGAAAGTGTGAGAAACAACCTCATCTTATCAAAACAGACTTTTGATAAAGACACTCTTGTGTGTGAGAAAGAAAGCTGAAAGCTGTGAAAATAGCAAGTTAGAAAGTGCCTCAGAAAAACCTGAAAAATCAGGGCAACACTTGATAGTGGAAATAAGTAGAGTATCATTTGCAGTATGGCAATGTTTATCCTGAAGCTGAATACTTTGGGTAGGATTTCAGTCTACTTGGGAAGACTTTTGAAAGCAGTTGACATTCTAATTTTTGAAGGTTCCAGGGTGTAATTGTGAAGAGTTGCATGGCAACTGAATAGATGCCAAGTGAATGTCTTTACTGCTGTGTACTGCTTTGTTTTAGCAATCCTGATACACAGATTATTTTTTCTGCATTCAGTATACCTGCCATGCACAGCTTCATTTCACAAGAGAACCTGCTGGTTCACTATTTCGGGCCCCAAAACATAAAGTTTAAATGCATTTTAAATGATCATATTTATTTGAAGAGGAATGGGTGAGCATTATCTCAAATATGTTTGTTTTTTTTCTTTGAAGGTGGTTCTTCCGATGGTGGGACACAGTATCAAGTATCCCAGTAATAAAGTTGGACAATGGTACCACGAAAGACTTTCTAAGGATGAGCTGGAGTTATGCAAATTCAGAGTGTCTCCATTACAGCTGAATATACCTGGATGCTACAGACTCATTTTGAAAAAAGTTCAGAATCTTTCATATTTTTTGGAAAGTTGTGAAAAAGACATCAAAATTGAGGACAACCATCTGAATGATTTAAAAGCCTCTCTTCATATATCATTTGACCTTGATCCTTCGTGTTATGCAACAGTCTGTCTGAGAGAAATAATGAAATGTGATTTTTAAGATTCCACTTAACGAAAGATTGCTGGAATATTGTACAGTGTTGGTATTTTACATGTAATGCCAAAAACATAAGAAGGAATAACAGTTCCAGTCATGAACAGGAAAAATTTGTAGATTGAGATTCATACAGATAAGGAAAAAAACATTACTAAAATTCTTTGGAATGTTTCAAAATCATTCTAAATTCTAAATGCATTGAATGCATTGGAGTAAAACTGTTATACCAGGCCAGTCTAACAGAACTTAAAGAAAGCAGGGGCAGCCAGCATGGATTTCCTGTTGGCATGGACATCTGGCTTGCAAAGTTAACTCCTGAAAAAGTATTTGCAGCAAGCAAATGTATCTTGTAATTAATAGTATTTTTAAAAAATGTTTTATACTAAATGCTATTCAAGCAATAATGTTACAAGTTTACAGCCTAAGGATCTCTAACTGAAAAGTTGTTCTGAGGTTTTCCTAAATATATTGTGTTTCATTGTGTTCAGGTGCTTAGTGTTAAAGGGTAAAAGGCCTGAGTCAGCAGTGACAAGTTGTCAGTTGCTTTATCAGACATTTGATGAATGCCCCAACTTAAGTTAATGCTGACAATTTCAGGATTCAGTAGTACATAGCTGGGAGTGCTTATTTCACTTCAAGATCAGGCTGGCACTTAGCATCACTGAAAAAAACTTTTATAATAAAACCAAAACTTTGTAACATTTGCAAGATGCAGACTCTATTCCTGTTTCTGTCAAGCCTTATAGTAGCATCAAAAAATATTAACCAACTTTGGAAAAAAAACTTATACTTTCTTTTTGATTATGCAAAAAAAAGGCTATTAAGTGTGATAAAATGAGTGGATTTTTGAAAAAGGGGAGAACAAAAAAAGCATAATTTACCTTATCTGTTTGCCACTGTACCATTTATGAAAGTTAGGACATTGTGGTTTGGATGGGTGGACAACCAGATGAGTGAAAATGTGATTGGATGATGAGGCTCAGAGAGTAGTGGTTAAGGGGTCACACCCTCTCTGGAGTGTCTTTTGGGCCCCATCCTGCTTCGTGTCTTTGTCAGTGGCCTGGAGGAGTGGATGGAATTCACCTTCATTGAATCTGCAGATGACACCAAATGAAGGGAAAGGATACTCTGGAGGGTTAGGCTGCTGTTCAGGCCAATGGCAACTGTGTGACACTCAAGGACAAACGTGAAATGCTACCTGTGGGAAGGAAGCACCAGTGCAGCATCCCACCTCTGCAGGGACCTGGTGGACATCTGAACATGGGCCCTGCTCAGCTCTGTTCCTTGGCAGCAAGAATGACCAACAGCCTTCTGGAACAGGTTAGCAGGGATCAGACAATAGATCCTGGGAAGGATCTATTTTTCAGCAGTTGTTTGACCACATTAAACTTTTACATTCAGTTTTGGTCCCTTGCACAGGAAAAACATACAATAACTGCACCAAGTTCCACAAAGAGCCTCTGAGCTATTAGGGCACTGGAGTCCTTGTCATTTGAGGAGATGCTGAAGGAACTGGGCTTCATTAACTTGGAAAAGACACAGTTTGTGGGGGAATCAACAGCAACTCACCAGAACCTATGGGGAGGTTAGAAAGAAGTGGAGCCAGGATCTGCATAGTGTGTGTGGCAGGAGAACAAGAACAATGATCCCAAATTGAAATGACAGATTTACAATGGTTAAGAGGAAGGACTTTTCACATGTAAGGACAGTCAGGCAGTGGAACGGGTTGCCCAGAGGCAGTGCAGCCTCCATCTGAGGAGGTTTGTAAGACCAAATGGGATAAAGCTCTTAGCAACTGTCCTGTTTTCACCTAGGGTAGAGTTAATTTCTTCTCAGAAGCTGTTGCTGTGCTATGTTTTGAATTCAGAATGTGAATGGTGTTGGTAGCACTCTGATGTTTTGGGTTTCTTGCTAAGTTGACTATCCTGAGTCAAGGACTTTTTTTTTCTTGTCTCATGCTCTGCCAGTGAGGAGGCACACAAAGGAAACTGGGAGAGAGCATAGCTGGAGCAAGTGACCCAAAGTGACCAAAGGGGTATTTGACACCACAGAACATCATGCCCATTATATAAACTGGAGGGAGTAACCTGGAAGAGGAGCTGATCTAGGTTTGGAAAGGGAGATCGGACATCAAACAGAGGGTGGTGAGCAATTGCATTGAGCACCACATATTTTCTATTATCATTACTATTATCATTATTTTGTGGAGGCAGAGAAACTGGAGGCCACAGACCTCTTCCAACCAGAATTGCCTGTAGATGGCAGCATAACTTAAAGTAGGAAAGTTACTAATTTTTACTGAGCAAGATTTAATAATATAAATTAATTTCTGTTTATTACATCAGTTGATAAAATGATTGCATAATTTTTCAGATGATGTTAACAACTGACTATGATAAACTTCCCAAGCCTGAGAATTATAGGAATAGAAAAAATAAAGCTCGCATAATTTCAATGCATGTATAAAAGTGTAAAGCGATGAAGGATCAGATAATTCTGTATCTTAAAAACGAAGATTACTGTGTAAGTCTGTGTCAGTAATTCAAAATTTGATCCTCAGCTTTCATATGAGGAAATAGACTGTCATGCAGCTGTCAACAGCTTACAACAGCTACAGAGCCACTGCAGCTGTCTTACCGTGCTTACTCTATTACAGTGCTTATTCCACACCTCAAGTTTATGGTATGTGGCAAAATGATGAAAAAAATCCATTTCTCTGCCGTGACCCAAATGAGTCAACTTTCTTCCACCATTGCTTTTCAGTACCTTCTCTTCTGTCTTCTACCTGGCCTTAAAAATCCACCTGTTTTGGAAAATTATTTTTAACTTAGTAATTTTGGTACAGCACAGTTCAAAAAGAGTTGTCCTGTCAGCACATGCATGGTAAAGTGCTCCAGTGCAGACAGGAAACTGCATGCAGTTACACTGACCAGAAGAAATAAACTAGCACTAAAGTTCTTTTTTAAGGAGACTATTGTGGTCATGGTCCATGTAGATGAAAAGAGCCTTGAAAACCATCTCATCACATTGATGATTTGAATACAGAAGGTATTAAAAATTGAACATTGATCTGGAAAAACACAAAAGGTCAGACTAAAAGGTTTTTGACTGAAAGGCATGGTATTCGAAAATAAAAGATGAGAAGATGGTGTTGAAAGAGGTCCTCTATAATCATTTTAGGATCATTTGTCAGTACTTCTATTGAACACTAAAAAAACCTAATCTTCTTAAGCAAATCATTCTTTCAGCAACTTTAAGGTGAAAGAGCTAATTATGTGTGTCCATAGGTTAAATTCCTAGAGTAGAAACCTTCTGCCAGGGAAGTCAGGGTAAGTGTTAGAGTGTTTATATGATAAGCATTCTTTTTAATTGATTTTATTTATTTGTAATTAATTCTTTTAATCCTAGCAGCTATTTTGCAGGATTGTGTACCTGAACAGCTGAATTCAGAGAGTTTTGTTTGACTGCAGTACTCATCTTTCTAAGTATAATCTATAGAAGCAAAATATTTAGAAAAGAAGATTATCATTATGCAGTGATCTGAATTTAGGGAAAAGATTCATGTGTTAATCATCTCTCATTTTACTAAGCACTTCTATTGCTACCATCATTTTCTGATAATCCTTAAAGCAATTTGCTAGTACTAATGAAGAGGGGTTTCTAATTCTATTCGTAACAAAAGGGGCTTTAAATTCAGTGAACAGTTGATTTTTTTTTCAGCACAGGTGATAGATAATTGGGAATTTGAATGGGAGAAATGCAAATGTTCTTAATCTGTGGAATCCTGTTACTTTTAATTCCCTACAAATTTGACAACTAGTAGGTTCCTCAATGAGAATGTACAAATTTTCAGATATTTCAGGAGTAGACAGCTTAAAATTACATTCCTATCATGAAAGCAGTTCAGAAGCCAGGTAGATGTGTGATTATTGGCCCAGCTCACTCATTAAAACTCCATTAACACCTCTCTTACTGCCACTTCCTGTCAGCTGGTGGTTTGACCTCCTACACCCTGATGATGAGGACAAACATCTTTTCCTTTCTCTTGCAGAACTTCTGCCTGTAATAGGTACTCAAGGGAGCAAGCTGAGAAACTATTAACACTTTCTTTCAGTCTGAGGTCATGCCTTGCAGCACATTGGTTCAGATCTAGATTCCTTCTGGAGGAAATAAAACCAGAAGGTGAGCTCCAGCTACAGGCCAAGCATATTCATGTCCACATGGAGAAACGGGGATCCAAATGAGAGTTTGGTCATTTGGAGAGTCTCAAGTCCTACACATAGGTATATTCTGTTGAGTAGCCTGGACAGCGTTTAGTCCAGAGTAAAACCACTGAACCAAATATTGTGTAAATACAGGGGTTTCAATGCTCCAGTATGTTCATCTGTTTCTGTCACACCAAAAAGCTTTCTCACGTCGACATTGTCTGGGCATGCTGTGTTTGCAAGAAAGGCAGAATCAGTGAAGTCAGATGGTCACACCATCTGAAGCTACTTTATTCTGCTTAGCAGAAGTCAGTCTTTTATATTACTGCAGTTTAAATGTATTTTCAACGTACAAAAAAGCGCTTCTTCCTTCTTAGAACAATAAGTTTTTTAATGAGCTTTAGAAATACCTGTTTTTAAAAATTGATTCTGTCTTCCAGAATGTTCCTGCACTTAAAAACTTAAAACTGCTTCCTTCATTTGATCATCCTTGGTTCCTAGGTTTCAATCCAAGGGAGTAAGGAGTTCATCCCTATCCATCCCCTTTGCATCCAGCTGTATGTATATGAGTACATCTGGATATGCTTCCCAAACATGTCTCCTAAATGAGGTGCTTAGCACAACTGTGCAGTCTCTGCTCCTATGGAGGCTATTCCATACTTGCAATATTTGTTGTCCTTCTGTAAGCCTTTACTAGTTTTTAGTACACCCTTTTGAGATAAGTGATCTAGAACTGCACATAGTTAAGGGTATATTTTATTCATTCCCAATTTTGCCCCTAGAGGTCTGATAAAACTTGCCAAAACATGTGAAGTTGCTCCTTGGAGCAATGGGAACACCTTCCATCCACTGTCAGCACAGGTTGAAATGACTGTGGAAGGCAATGCCCACCTTCACTCTACCTGCCAGTGGACACATCAGATGCTGCATTAAGCCAGGCACTTTTGCTCAGGTCATCTAGCATCTTCTCTGGGATACACAGCTATCCCACAAAGACAACTAAAAAGGTGTGGTTTTTTTCCTGCAGAAAAGATGTTTCTGGAAGGAGATACGAAATCTTTCTTCTAGGAGTCAGAATGTACTTCAGGTTTAGCACTGAATTTCTCTGGGACCTGAGGGCCTACAACTCTGGCTAGTCCTGGCACTCCTTGTGCCAGATTCCCCCTTTCCTGTCCATGGTGTTCTTCCTGAAGCCTGGGGCTGGGCCTGGCCCAGTGCCCCCTGGCAACCCTGCACCTGTCTGGGGCAGTGGAACAGGCTCTGGCCATGGTATGTTTGCCTGACAGACAAAAGATTTTCTCCTTCATAAAACTCAAGTTTCAACACGCATCATTTATGGTACATACTGCAACCAGGCCACGTAATTAATCTCAACACTGCCTTTGTAAAGCCACTTTCTTTTACACCTTGCAAATGCTTTTTGGATGAGTAGTTGACAAATTATTAGACTCTGTTACTTTAAAAATCCTGAAAAACTACAGGGCAGAGTTCACCATCTCACACTATCCGTAAGCCCTAAATCTTGGCTAGACACCTGATACAGATAGCACTTATCTCCCATCAGCATGTCCAAGGCAAAGAGTAGTTTTCTGTTTCACAACATTTTTACATAAACACACACTCAGACCTTTTAGTAATGCCTTAAGAAACCCATCAGTTGCTTATTGTCTCAGAATGATGTGTGATAGAACGTTACTGTGAATGAACTCTTGTCTATTTGTTTTTCCCAAGGAGAAAAAACAATATACTCCATTGAATTATAAAGCTCTCTTAGAGATTGAAAGTCCTCTACATCTCCTTTACTCAGAGAACTTCCCACAGCAAAACTAGGGAAGTACAGCAAGGGATGTGTAGAGCAAAAGAAAATTTTCCAGATAAAAAGAAACCTTTGGGCTGTGTGCTTTCAACAACTATTTTAAGAGAAGTGTGAAGGAGAAATGATTTTGGAGGATAGGTTGACTGCTGTATGAAAAGGGGTTATTGATGAGATTGATACTCAGTGGAGTGGTGTTGAGAAAGGCAGGAAGGGAGAGAGAGATTACCTGAGAAGGAAACAGTGCTCGTAAAAAGAATTGTATTGGGAAATTCATAATACAGGAGAAGAAAGTAAGAGATAAGAAACTGTATCTGTGTGAATTGTCATCACCCCATTTCACTCAGTATTTCTCAGCATATTTTCAGTGTGTCAGTTCAGAGTGTGACTTGTGTGCATCCACTGTTGGATTCACTTGAGGGAAGGAAACCAGTCAGTTTCTGAAATAGCAGTTCTGTTAAAAGCTGGGTGGAGATCCTTGTCAGCTTGACTGGCAGGAGCCAGCTGAGATACTTCAGGGAATATATAGTACAGTGGGGTGTGGACTGTCAAGGCACATGCTGATTAAAGGGCAGTTTAAAATAAAAGACTATCTAATGGAGAAAAAGCATGATTTGGGTCTATCTCAGAGCAAATGCAGACTCAGTGTGATTATAGTATTCAAATTGGCTCTAAGATTTTATTTTATGCTCCTTGTTTTCAAAAGAAGCCAAAGGATATATTTTGCTATTAGTTTATAGCAGCTTTTTAGTATTTTTAAATCAATAAATAGGAGAAAAACATCATATCAACCTTCCCCCTTTTCTCCACATCATGCATTTCTATTTTACTTTATTTTAGCCTGACTTCTTAATTTCACCTTTTATTGAAGCCTCTCTCTGATTCTGAGAACCATCCTATGCAGCAAATGACTTGTGCCCCACTAAACCAGAACTGTGACCTTTTAATGTTAACCATCCCAGTCAGAGGGCCTGCCATGGTCCCTCCGTGCTCATCCCTGCCTGTCCCTGCACTGGGGAATGTCATTCAGCTTTGTGGAACTGTACTGACATTTCTTTCCCATCTTGCTGTTGCAGAAAGAGCTCTGTAAGGTAAAACTGCAGGACAGAGGTCCAGTTTCACTGTAGGAACTCAGGTTCATAAAGTCACTGCCTCATTTTTCAGTTGAGCTCAGCCCTTCAAGCCTTGAGTGCTCTCCAACACAGGCTCAAGACTGTCAGAGCAAGAAGAGACCCAGTTGTGACCAGAGCTTGTCCAACTTGAATTTACCCAACAAAGACCTTAGCAAACAGAAGAAATATAAGTCTGCAGAAGACTGGTATATTGTCTTAGGCAAAGCAGCTGGCCTACAGCTGATACTTTTTCCTCTGAGGACCTTTTTGATGCTGAATCAGTTCAGGAACTGTGAAGTGATTTGTTATCTTCAAAGGACAGGTTCGTCTTTAGTGCTTTTAAGGCTTAGTTGGTCAAACAGATGAAGTGCAATTCCTAAAATGCAGTAAAAAGTGGTGCTCTGTTCAGAACCTAAAAAATGACAATCAAGTGAATGAGAAAACTTCTCCCTCCAGCTCCATATATTAAAGCAATGCAGATGTAGAAGGTAAATCCCTTATTGTGTGATACAACTATATTTTATGCTGTGATCTCTTAAGCTAACATCAGGAAATAATTGTAAAATACAATATCAAAGGTTTTTGCTTTGTCACATGCAGTGTTTACTTTTTAACATAATTTTCTTCCCATGTTACAATGCTGAGAAATGATACATGAAAAGAAGCAATTAGCATTTCTACTGCTGGAGCTTCATCTGTCACTGGTATTTACTAGCCTCTTTTATGTTCTTCACTGTAATATATGAGCAATTTTCTATACCTTATAACACTCCTGTTTTCAGACAGAAATTTGGGCAGGTAGAACAATTCATAATTCAGTTTATTATCAGCATAATTATCCATCTGAGGTAAGAACATCACAAGAAATTTGATTCTAGGATTTAAATTGCTTTTAGGCATTAGATTTCCAGCCTGTCATATTTTTAAAAATTGAGTAAGGAATAAAATAGCATATTGTGCTGAGGTTCTTGTTAAAAGACCATCATGTGGCTGTGAAGGAATGTTGAGGTAAAATCAAAGACAGACAGACAAATTCACAAAAAGTCTGAGTGTAGGAAGGACATTTAATTTTATGTGCCATGGAGTATAACCTCAAAGGTTATCAGAGAGAGCCGTGTAGGCACAGAGTGCACTGGAACAGGGTGTTGAGACAAAAGAACTGCTGCTTTCCAGAGATACACATATGGAGGGGAAACTGTGAAATTTTTGTCACATTCCTGGAGTTCTGTGTTTTAAAAAGTTCATTGACACATGATGGCTATAAAATAATTTGATATGCATTCCTTATTGCTAGAACATCAAATTGACGCAATTCATGCAAATCAGATTCCAGTAGAGGCTGCACATACTGGCACACATGTACATGCACACTTCAGAGGATATCTTTGACCTGTCTCTGGTTACCCAGAACATCTGAGACAGAGACTTTTCCAGGGCTCTTTGTTAGCTCTTCGAGGCAAGATCTCTGCATTGGGTGCCTACATTCATGTGGAGCTGTTTATCTCAGCTACAGATGGATCATTCCACTGGAGTGTAACAATTTGCATGACAGTACTAACAGGAATCAGGATGTGGGCATGATTTACTGCAGTATTTTTTCCTTTTAATGGCTTAATTATCTATAAAAACAGAGTCATTCAGAGTTGAAATAAAAACAAATAATTATTAATATACTCTTGAAATGAATATCCTTCTTTTCAGGGTTCATTATTAGTACATCATACAACTTTATTCCATAGATGTTTTTTTTGTATCTCTTTGTAAGCACAATAGACTAAACAGAATTTACTAGATGTACTAGATTTACTAGATTATTCTGGTATATTTTAGTGGGAAATGGGTAAAAGACTATCTTATGAAGTTTTAGATATGATATAATTTAATGGATAATGGGTGGGTTTCCAGGGCAAAAACCTAGTAGGAATAGCAATAGACAAAATAATGAGTACTTCCCTTTAAAAGCTGAGGCATTCCTGATATTTCAGAACTGGTTATGAAAATCAGGCCTGCATGAAAGCCGTGCATGAAGCTGACTGCAGAGACCTCCCAAAAAAAGAGAAGACTGGATGTTCTAGATGCTTTAAAGTAGAGCCAAGCTCTCTTTTATCCAGTTCATGAGGGTCAGGATATTCTGAGCCACACACACTTACAGTCCCATCCACTAGCAGATACCCTGAGGCTGGCTTTTTCTAAGTGATTTTAATGTTCTCAGCCAAGCTACAACAGAGTCCACAGTAAATAATGTGGGCAGTCCAGGCGTGGCTTTCCCAGCCTTTAGCCTGCACTTAATCCTGCTATGTAGTAGGGAGGTTATGTGTGAACATAATTTGCAATTCCATGTTAAAGAATTTTTGAGGTCTATGCTGGCTTTTCTTAAAACCCTAGGAATTTACTGGCTGGAAAGTGCATAAAAGAATATTATGGTAGCAAGAAGAAAGATACTGAAACTGAGATTCCCTATGCAACCTCAATTCAATCTTCTTCTGTGTTGCTGTTATTATGCAGCCCTTTATTAATTATTTTCCCACAGGAAATGTGAAGGATGGATAGAGTTCTGAGGAAGACTTAAGAATTGTGTAGTGAAAGAGGCTTTGTGTTGTGATCTGTTCTTATGATGGAGGGATCCTTAGAGAAAGGAAAAAATGGTCTTTTGTTTCAGACAGTTGAATACAGAATTGTAAAATGTGGAATTGCAGCAGCTGAATTCTGTGGGACTAGATTCTGTCCTTGCCTCCAGTATAAAATTCTTGTGTAGGAAATCTGTCAAGGCATTTACCCACAGATTTTTTTTCAAATATGTCCTTACTTTTAAGGAAAGCCTTTTGGAGACTCTGTCTTCTGCAAAGTGTGAGCCATGAACTGAAATTGAAAGTAACAATACACTAAATTTCCTTTTTTTGAAAATTCAATGATAAGGATCAGATTTTTCACCTAAATTAAATGTAGAATGTGCCCTTTAATTTCTGCACCCACCACCCCCCCCCCATTTGGAGATAAATGGTTTTTTCATTTTCTAAGTGTTTGAGAAAAAAATATTTACTGTGTGTGAGGCATGCATCATACTGTAATAAAATGAAATGTTCATAAGGAAATCAAAACATCTCTTCATAGCAGAGTTTTAACTCTTGCATGGAGCCTGTAATTGTGCATGGAATGCTAAAAGTCAAAGAATGCTTTCCATTACTTCCTGTCTGATGTTAGTGGCTGTTCTATCCCTTGGGTGGGACTACAGCTTCGTGGGAACAGAGTATATAACAATATTATTAAAGTTATTTCCTAACACACATTGTCACCATGGCAATTGGTGGCATTTTTTAACTCTGAACGATTGACCTTGACGTATCTGGTGACTTTTCTGAATAAGCACTGCTAGTCACAGTACACTGACTGATAAATAAAACTTCCTGAGGCATCTAAACAGTGCAACTCTTTTGTGTATATGATCTCTTTTCAGCAGTAGCCCCAAAGGAGTAATTTCTTTTGATTGAACAAGTATTTGTTATTCAGAAACACTCTGAGAACTGGATCTAATCACCACTGATATGTGTTAAGTATCACATTTGTTCACAAAATGTGATGAAAATGACTGTTATGATGTGGTCCTCAGGTCACAGTTTAATTTTTCTGAATGTATAGATTAATTATCTCAGACAATGAAACATGCAGTCATAGGATGGTAACTTCATTTGCTGCCAATTTGAGCATTACATCCAACAAATATGCTTAATTTTCCATTGTTCTGTAATTTTATAGCCACCTGCAATATCTGCTTAGATGTACTTTAAATTGTGAGAGATAATTGAATGAAAGTGACAGAAGCAATGGGAGCTAAATGCAGACTTCTGATGGAAAACATGCTCTGCCCTTACCCTTTTGATCCAAATAGTGTCTTTGTCAAACAGAAGGTGATTTAAGGGAACAAGAACTCCTGATTTAACTAAATTACAAGATAAAATGAAACAGCAGGTGAGGAAACTTCCCTCATTATGGAAACAATGCCATCCCTTGTATGTACACTACAGCTGTCTAAATCTCCAAATGAAGGTATTAACTCAGATCAAAGATACTCATACAAATGGAAAGGGAAAGCCAAAACTCAAAGTAATAAAGCAGGTAACTACAGGCATTGACAGCAAAATGGTGTGCATTTTAATCAGCAATAGCACTGGTATCCTGTTTCTGGGCACTATGGCACCTTTCTTTCAAAAGGATTTTCTGAAATATCTAGAAAGGAATCATTTCAAGTGGATGAACCACTGGAAGGTGGACATAAGGGTGCAGCACCCAGACTGCAGCGGGGTGTCAGGTTGCCCTGATGGAGGCTTTGAAACCCATCCCCTTCTGTGAGAAGCACAAAGGATGAACAGCAGGCTTTGCACTGGGACTTAGCAGATGTTCCTGAGCATTACTGCTATGACCTTTGGCAGCTCTCAATGCCCAGCATTTAATCTTTTAGCATCTGTGTTTCCTTCTCTTTTTCTGTGTTTTGGAGGTAAGCCTCCAAAAAAAAACAAAAAAACCAACAAACAAAAAAACCAACAAACCCCTATTTTTTTCACAATGAGGAAAAGATAGGACATGGAAACAAAATGAAACTTCAGTCCATTTAGCATTAAGAACTGCTGAAGCCATAAACTCCCTGATTTGCATAAGGTGGTCGTTTTAAAGAGGGAAGTCAAACTAACAGTAACTGTCAGTGAAAAGAAAGAAAAAGCAGAGAAAAGGCTGACAAAATATTCAATCCCAGCCTGAGGGTCAATGAACATGCTGTCAGTTCCCTGGTCTGTGTACAGCTAGGTCTGCAGATAACACTACAACTTTTTGAAGGAGAAGGAAATTATGGCCAACTGAGCAAGCCCCAGATTCAAAAGTGAATAATGCAGTAAACTGTGCATCTAAATGGAGGTGACTCAGAAGAAAAGGATTGGCTGACACTTGACAAAGTGCAAAGTCTTTCTTGTTTCTTCAAGGATAGCCTTGAATTCATTTGATAAAACACTGATACTATTTTCAATTTTTAATTATTAAGATTAATACAGAGGACAATGAGCAGTGTGGGACTGCCCAATACAGAGAAGTTGTGCCAGAGTGAGTGTTTGAAGCAGCATATGCCCGTCCTGAGGACAATCAAGTACCCCAAAATGAGGCCCCTGGAATGCAAAACTAGAGGTATTTCAAAGATCTATATCCTTTGGTGCTTTGGTATCTGTTTGGGGCTGTTGAGTGACACATGCTAGACTGGAATTTGTTGTCTATACTCTGTGCAAATCTTCCATCATGGTTTCTTTAAAACTCATGGATTCTTTCCTTAACATACTTGCAGAAGACAAAGAACTGACCTGATACACTTGTCCTCAAATTGAGAGCATTCAGATCCAGAAATCCCTTCTCCTAACTACTGTGGGGTGGATTTGTCCTCTATTTCTTTGTGAAACAGTTGATAAAGTACCCACAATTCATTGTAGTAATAGATGGCAGCAAGAGTGAGCACAGATTTGTAGATTGATGACAAGACATTCCTCTGGAAGAGAGGATACCTGCTTAAAAGATTGCTTATGAATTTCACTCAGTGACTATTTAATTACAAACAAAATTTATTATCTTATGGACAGTGAGGGAAATGAAGCAAGGGGATGGGAACTATCAGACTAAGGGCAGGTCACTGGTTTGATGACTTGGTTAGCTGCAATGATGGGAATGGTCTGTTTTATCATCCAAGAGGATTAAAAAGAGACAAAATAATACAAAAGAAAATGTAGAAAGTAAACTTAGGAATAAAAAATAAATCATCATCTATTCAGAAAGATGTTAGAAGTCAGTTTTCTTTGGCATTTACTTAATGCGAACTCATTACTTTGTGGAGGGAGTAGGCGTAGGTTAAAGGCTACTAAGTTCTATTCCCATGTATACTTAAAGCAAGATAACAGAAATCATATATTACAACTTTTTACTGGCACAAAACCCTTCTTAATTTTATGACAATGGCCATGGTGTTGCATTATTGGAAGAATTTTTCTTTCTAAGTATCGAGCGTCCAGTGCCTGGCAATCCAATATCAGGGCACACTGCCAAAGCATCAGCACACTTCAGCCTGGCTTAGCCTGAAACAAAGACATGCTTCAACAAAAGCTCTTTTGACCCTGTCTTCCTGCCAGTGCTGCAGTAGGTGGTTGAAAAAAGGTCTAGCTTCGTAACAAAATCAGCCTTCGGCTTTGGCTTTAGGATCACCATTATCCAGGCAACATGTTGGAGAAAACTGTTAGGAAGTCATTCCAGCTCGCATCAGGGAAATGTGTGTTAACTCAGAAGTTTGAGAACTTGAGTACAACAAAGATGATTATGCCCTCTTATATCTGAATTTGAATTCTAGGATCTGGCTTTGAAAGACTGCATAATCATCTGAGGTTTTGCACTGTAAAGTAGAAAAGTTCCTAGAGAAGATACTCAAACCAGAAATGGCAGTAAAAATGTATGGTAGGAATACATAGCAAAAGACTGATACTGCTGAAATGATAGATAGAGGGATATTACACTGCTGCTGAGGACATGGAATGAGATTTCTAGATTGCAAGATATAGCAAGTATGTACTTCAAACAACCACCCACGGAGCTGTGATGTCTGTGCAGAACGTGACCTGCTTGTGAGGCAATTTTTTGTAACAGCTTTGGATTTAATTAGGGGTGCAAAGAACAGCTGAAAGATTTGCACATATAAAGTACTCCGGTAGAAATAGAATGGTAAAAAAAAATAGTATTATTTTAAAACCATGGAAATCTTGGAAAGATTAAAACGATGGGATAGCAGAGATCATAAGCAAATATTGCAGGCAGCTGCAAAGAAAAGGGTTTTCTAAATTTGAAACTGGGGAAATGCATTCTAATTCTGCAGAACTGGAAAGAGTTTCAGTCAGTTTACCTTCATGATATCAAGATCAGTATATGTTTTGTATCTATAAAACCCCACAAAAACTAACCATTTTGGTAGCTCAGATGCTGCATGGTCTCCTCCATTACAACAGATGTCTGCACTGGGGACTAAAGTTATGCTTGGCCTTTATCTCTGATTGAGAGGATCGTTCTTAGCTTAAGTCTTGATTTGCTCTCATGGCAGTAATTTTGAAGTCACTGTGGACTTAGACCACCTTTTTCCTCTCCAAAATCCTTCCTTTGAATGAATTTTCTCTCTCACAAATTTGTTTAAAGTTGATTAATAATCCTTCTGTATGTCTTTCCTTACATGATTTTTGTCACATTATTTTTTTCTTTTTATTGTCTTCAAATCCTTGGTCGGTAAATATAAGTGGATTAAGATTGCTGAAATTAGAGAATTTTATGCTTTCAGAAAATGGTTTTTTATCTACTGTGAAAGCACACAATGGCCTTCGTCACCAAAATGTATGAAAGAGGACAATGAATTTTCAGAATATTTATAAGTTCCTATAGGATAAACCCTACAGATTATATATGTAATGTATTTTGAGAGACCAGGAGGTTGTCCCTAATCAGCACCTCTAATTTGCAAAATCTTTTTTTTTTATTACGTAAAGGTATGGGCAAACACCTGGGAACATGATCAGCCTTGAATGCCAAGGCGTGCCCTTAGGTCCTGCTGCAGGTGTTTGCTTGCATCAAACCTGTGATTGTTTTTCTCTTCCAGGCCTCCCACACGGCAATGTTCTCTGTCTTCTTCCAGCTCATGCTAAAGCAGGAAGGTTGCATGAGATATACTGCCACATAGTTTAATTGAGAAATACCCAGCTGGTTGCAAAATGGTGAAAGATACTGCCCATGTACCCATGGTGCCATAATCACTGAAACGTGGTGACACTTGCTCTTCCTAGGTAAGGTGAAGGAAAACAAGACAGAATGACTTTGAGTAAATTTGCTGGAATTAGTTTCCTTCAATATGTAATGACTTTCTGTTGGAGTTCTACCACTCCCACATGACTCTCCCCTGATAGGGGAAGCTTTTTTCTCTAGTCCTTGTTAAGTAAAAAGGCAAACAGGACTCTTGGTTCTTCTCATTCTCCAGGTTGTTTATTCTTTCCGTATCAGCAATTTCTGCACACCAGGCTTTACACCAGCCTAGGGAGGGAGAAAGGACCAGTGAGGGAGAAAGGACACCAAAGAGCCTCGAACACACTGAATCAAGGTTCTCTTAAAGATAATTCACCCAATTAGCACTCAAAACATACATTATTTCTACTTTTCTACCAATTACTAACTAAAACTTCTATTCACGTAACACTGCACTGCGGCAAATTCCAAACAATCACCCAACACTGCAGGATATGGAGTAGATGGAGAGAGAAGCCTAAAAACTACAAGGATCCTCCATCTTGTCTTCGTCTACTTATCATTCTAATAAACCCAAAAATCTCCATTTCTCACCCTGTGATAAATTACATATTATGCTACTATCTAATTTCCATTCTTGGAAATTCTGTCTCATCCCAAAGCCTAGGAAGCCCTTTCCACAGACAAAGGTTAAAAGTAGTATTTGTCAGAGGGTTTGGATCCTTTAAAACCTGCAGAAAAATATTCTCTGCATTCTGGGTTCCAGCAATTTCTAATAAAATATATATTTTTCAGCTCTCTCTCTAAAATCTCAAGGATTTATTGCTCTTTAAAACTTTTCTCTGGATTTTTAATTTTATTAAAATATTATGGAGAAAAGATTATATCAGAAGAGAAATCAAAGTTCCAGAAACTGGTCATACAGATTTGTTGATAAAAAGATTTCATAATTGTATCAGAAACCTGATGAAAATTTTCTTAAATGACCACTATGAATGCATTTTTCAATGGCCAGCATATTCAAGATGCCAAAATCCATGGAAGAATTTTTTCATTCATTTTGATTATGAACAAAATTATAACATCTATTCTTTTCCCTACTGTGACTGATTATGTTAGTGACTGAAACAACAGGAAACATTCAGGATGAAACTATATTAAATGATTTTACGGGAACTACATTTTCCGCTGTAATATAGTTCTTGCAAATCACTTTTTAATACATTGGGACTTTGGCATATTAAGTCTTAGAAGATCTATTGATTCTATGAAATCAGTTTCTGAAGTGCCCCTGAAAGTTCTCTCCAATTTGTTCTCTCCATCTAGAAATTTTGCATTTATATTACACTCTGTTTATAAAGACATTGAAAAATATCTGACTTGAGCAAAATACTTTTTAAAATCTGCCTTCTTTTCCATATGAGGCATTGGAGGGTTAAAGATAATCACTCATCAATCATCTTCCCTTACTCAAGAGGTCAGGACAATAATTCAGCATACATTTAAGGCCAGGAGGAGTGACCAAGGTTCCACATTTGGCATCTGGAACATTCATAGGGCAGTAAAGGAGCTGTGGTTTCTCTTCCTATTGCCAAGAACTATGTACAGCTTTCATTCACAAAAACACTGAAATATGAAACATTAGACCCCAGGCTCATCTAGCTCCATAGCCTACCTCCAACAGTAGCAGAAGCCCAAGGAGATTAGAAATAGGCTAGGAATGCAGTAGTAACTCTCCAGAATATTTTCCTGTCTGCTACCAATTTGTGGATCAGGATATCACTTGTCAAAAACACCTTTTTCTTCATTTGCCTCAATGGAGATGTGTTTCCTTTGTTCACTTTCCCCGGAGAAGTTGGAGACTTTTATCAGCAGCAATATCTTGTGGCATCAAGCCCTCCAGCTCTACAGAGCTGAGAGCAGTGGGAAGAATGAAGCCCTTGTTTGCTGTGAGCCTCTCTCTCTCATTTGAGGCTTCATAGTTCTGTACTAGAAAAAGCATCAAACAGTCATTCCCTATTCACCTTATCCAGGCCTCTTAAAGTTTTGTAGTCCACATCCATATCACTCCTTGCTCATATCCAGTCTGAAAGTTTTTGTCTGCCTAGTTGTTTCCCATAGGAAAGTTGTTCAACAACTTTGAGGATCTTTGTTATTCTTCTATGACCTTTTCTTATTTCAGTCTAGTCTGAGCAGAGCTAATTGTCTTTGGTTGGCTTTGATTCATCAAGAAAACAAAAATTAGCTGTTGTTATTCATTGCAGATCTAAATATCTAAGAAGAAAGGAGTTCTACTCCTTTTTCCTGCTTTCCATATAAACTTTCAGCTTTCATTGATGTCATAAAAAATAATTAGTTTCTTTTTAACCAGTAAAAAAAATCCAGTTGGTATTTACAACAGCTTCTCAGTTATCCTTTCCAGAAGTGAGCTTTTGCCAACAATAAAACATCATAATTTACTTTTATTATGTTTCAAGTTATGTATTTTACTTTATTGCAATAACATTTACTTATCAGCATTAAAAAAAACTTAATACAGTAAAACAATATACAATAGCAGAAAAAATAGTAAATCCCAAATATTTTTTTCTGTATTTCAGCAGGAATGAAACCAATTTTTCCAATGTCCTCCTTGAACGGCTGTAACTCATAATTTTTAAGATTCTGCATCAGGATGCCATATAAAAGGCCATGAACTTCCTCCTTGAGGCTTTATTTTTTTTAATTCTTAGAAAAATGCTATCTCCTCTTCCCTACTTCAAGCATCAGAAGCACCAGAGTGGTTTCTCTGCAGTGTCCATTGTGCAGCCAGGGCTAAGGGCCAGGAAGACAGGCACTAGTGGGGTGGGGGCAGGCACCTCTTTGCAGGGGTTGTTTTTGATGTTGCTCTGCATTGTCTCTGAGAGGACCAAGGGCCTGACTCACCACCCTGAATTACACCATGGGAAACAGATGCTGGAACCTATGGGGGCAAACTTAGCAGCTGAGGAGTTTTCACACAGTTCAGTGCCCAAGTTCCTTTTCCCTTTTGGATCTAGGTCTCTCCTAGCTTGTAGAGAGCAGGGTAACAGTCACCACATTCATCCCCAGAAGCTTTGATGTATGTCTTGCATCCTGCTTAGCAAACGATGGGGAGTGGGAGGCTGCCTGGCCTTAAAGCCCTTTGAACTATCTCCACATTTGCTGGAACCCAGAATGCAGAGAATATTTTTCTGTATGTTTTAAAGGATCCAAACCCTCTGACAAATACTACTTTTAACCTTTGTCCATGGAAAGGGTTTCCTAGGCTTTGGGATGAGACAGAATTATGAGGGATGTAAATTAGATTGTAGCATAATATGTAATTTATCACAGGGTGAGAAATGGAGATTTTTAGTTTTGTTAGAATGGTAAGTAGATGAAGACAAGATGGAGGATCCTTGTAGTTTTTAGGCTTCTCTCTCCATCTACTCCATATTCTGTGGTGTTGGTGGCACAGGGTGATTGGTTGGAATTTGCCGCAGTGCAGTGTTACGTGAATAGAAGTTTTAGTTATTAATTAGTAAAAAACTAGAAATAATGTATGTTTTGAGTGCTAATTGGGTGAATTATCTTTAAGAGAACCTTGATTCAGTGTGTTTGAGGCTCTTTGGTGTCCTTTCTCCCTCACGTTAGGCTGGTGTAAAGCCTGGTGTGCAGAAATTGCTGATAAGGAAAGAATAAACAACCTGGAGAATGAGAAGAACCAAGAGTCCTGTTTGCCTTTTTACTTAACAAGGACTAGAGAAAAAAGCTTCCCCTATCAGGGGAGAGTCATGTGGGAGTGGTAGAACTCCAACAACATTGGGTTCTTTTTTTGTAAATGTTCCAGATATGAACCAAACCAACAAACCAAAAACAAAACCAAAAAAACACAACAACCCCCCCAAAAAAAAAACCAAACCAAAGAACCTAAAGAACCCCACAAAAAACCCTATCTTAAAAGGAAGGATAAAAAGATAGCAATTTATTATTTCAACAAGCTATAAGTATTGGAAATCAAAGAACTGACTCAGTTTCCTGTAATATTTATGTTCTTTTCCTCTGATACTGCTTATAACTCTTGATGTATCATAGCTCTGAGGAAAAGTGGTATTGCAGCTGCTGGTAGTAATTATTAGATAAAGGTTGCAATTGTGTGCTTACTTTCCTCCCCCCTCCCCAAAAAGGTCTGATTGTTAAAACATTCTCTGAAGAAGCTGTTTCAAGCTTTTCTGCTATGCTAGACTTCATCTGTGGTGATTAGCAGCCTTTTTCCTTTGAAGATTTAGCACAAGCAAACTATACTTCTGTGACCTTTCATTTATGTTTTGAACTCTGAAAATTCTTGCTTGGCACAAAAGAATAAATGCACATGCCAGCCTGACAAAAGGAAAAGAGCTTTCTCAAATGGAAAGATATAAATCAGGAAGCAATTCCTTATCTTTATCTATTTAGATATTCACTTTTTCTAGCCTAGGGAATATAATTTATCTTTAGAAATTGCCATTCAGAGTTTGCCCTCCTAGTTGAGCCTTGGGCATGACACATCAGAAGTTTTTTCAGTTTATGACACTGATTTAGATGTGCTGTATAACCTTGTCAAGTGACCAGTGACAAGAGATCAAAAAATTGACTTTTAAATCTGAGTGAGTCACTGTCAGGATGCTGATGTGAACTGGACACTTTATAGGTACAGATTCCTTTCCTCATTACACAGACAGAATAGATCAGATGAGTTGCCTTGTGACAGTACTTATTTATCTACAGCTTATATTCCCTATGGAGGAGCTCCAAGGGGACAGGGTGCTTCTTAGCACTGGCATCTTAAAAATAAACCTTTTGGTGAAGGCTCCTACTGAAAATCTCTCTGGTGCTATTGGTAAAAATTATGGTAGTACCTTTCTATGCTGTTTTTGCTTTTTCTTTTCAAATAGGACTGTATTGGCAAAAAAAAGAATGTTTCATCATGTGAATTTGTGGTGCCTACCATGGCTGGAGGGGAAACACTGATTCAGGCAGGGTTCTCCTCAAGAAATACAAATAATAAGCCATGGCCACAGACTTCAATGGAAATAATATTTTCGAATATGATGCACCACAAAGACACTTGAATTATTGTTAAATGGTACCAGGAAAAGTTACAATGCTCCAGAAAACATTCCTTGTCACTGAGAACTTTACATACTGAACCTTTGGGAGCTGTAAAAGTTCATCAGTAAAATCTGTGTCCCTTTGGTTTTCTGAAGGCAGAAGGTTGACTTAACCCCAAATACAACACTGGAGAGTGGTTGCTGAAATTAGATTTTTGATTTCCAGGATGCAATTACTGGAAATGTAGGAGAATTACTTGGCTGAAATGATCTTGCCTCTTGCCATAGGTAATCCATGTCCAGCTCTCTGAAAGCACACTACTATCTCTGATGGGTAACCAAAATAATTCAGTAATTATTTTCATTTTGGAAGAACTTTATTTGTTTATTGCAAAATATTTACAAAGATCTACTTTACTTTTCTAAAATCTTGTTCAAGTGCCATAAGATGACACATATATTGAATTCCTTTCTGGTGGTTTTGTACAGCTGTTAGTCGATAATTTTTTTTCCATTAACCTGATTAAGCCTTGTTTTCAATCTCCAGTGTTAAAATGAATTTAATTTTTCACAAATTCTTGTCAAAATAGTTTCGTTTTCTATCTTCTCTTGTGATTTATAAATATTTCACAACTACCTGGTGGTATGCCTGTTGCTATTTACATTTTTCCTTATGGAGAACCAGAGGAATACTACAGTTAATCTGTTTCCTTTGACACTATTCATAAACGGATAAATCATATAAATTAATTCCATCTGACTATCTCTCATCTAAGAGGGAGCATAAGGCATAACTCAAAATATTTCTAGACAATTTAGAGGGTGAAGATACTGAAGTTCAAACACTTCTACTGTTTGCCTCCATTACAGAATTGAGTTTCACTGGTCCAGGCCAGTCCTGGTGGAACTAGTATGTGAGAACTTGCAGGGAGGTTGGTTACTGTGGTTTGATAGATAATGTACCTTCCTCTCAACAACAGACATTGTCCTTTCTTTCCTAAAACTTCATCCTCAAAAAATAAAATGCTGTGGAATGATAATTCTGGTCCGGCGGGAAATGCTTGTTCATGATGTTGCAGCTGATGCAGAAACAGTCATTTTGACAAAAGAATTTCACCTGGTAAGGTGGAAGAAGATTTTTTAAAAAGTGAAAATAACATGAGCTAGAACTGGAGAAAGAAAGTATAGAGAAAAAAGATTAACGCTAATGTTCCAGAGTGGAGCAACATGGAAAAGAAAGGAACAAAGAGAATGAGCTAAAGGGAGAGCAGGACATAAAAAATAATGTGCAAATATTTTGAAAGGCTTTTCAGAGGGAAAACATGAAAAATAAAAATATAAATGAATTAAGGAGATTGGACCATGTGTTCTGAGGTATTTAGAGATCAATTTCATACAACATGATGAAAACCATTTATTTATAACAGCACACTCTGCCAACACTTAAATAAGTCTGAGCTGATTCCATTAGCATCAGCAGCTTTCTGTGTAACAATTTTCAAATCAAAAAAAGTCAGAAAAGTCAGATGACTCCCCTGGAATTCATGGGATATGCAGCCATATAAACTAAAGCAGAATTCAGCAAAGTCAGTTGAGTCAGTGCCAATAACAACAATTTTCTGTGCTATTTTGGGATTAGTGTCATAAAGACATGAGGTTTGTTCAAACCTTACTTTGTGATGTTACTTTCATCATCATAAGAGGTATTTCTTTTTGAAAAAAAATTGTAAAAAATACAGATAATAAACCCTCTGACGATTTCTGTTAGTTATCTTAGTAAAACAATCTAATATGCATTTAGTAGATAAATATTTATGAATCAATTCTCACTCAGCTAGTTATATACATTCATATTTGAATATATAAGCTACTTTTTTCTTCACATTTTTAAAAAATACTACTCATAAAAGATTTTCATGTGTGCTTTTCCCATGTTTTCATTTTGGGATCAATAGTGCCCTGAGGGTTACTATGCTCAATTTGTCTTTCTGGCTGGAGGTTGCTGCAGGTCCTAGAGACCATCCCTCTGAAGTGGGAACAAAGGCAACACTTGAGCATATCCTTTCTAATTGAAGCAAAACAGTGGGAAAGAAAATTCCAGCCTCTGGGACTGGGGTGAGAGGCTGGAATGTAGAAAGAGTGTTAACATCTCTTTTTACTCTTTGATACACAGAACAGAGATAAATAAAGAGCAGCTATTGTCCAACAGATGTACTCTGAGCTAAGCCTCTATCAATCCAATCATCATTGCATTAATGAAGTGGGATAAAGAGATTGCCCCGAAAAAAGTGACATAAGTCACTTTTCCCAGCTCCCTAATAATTTCCTTCCTTGGTTTTCTTTTATTGCGGTGTCCCTATTATTAGATGCCAAAAGTTCAGAGGATTTGGCAGCCTGCTGCTATCATGTGGCAGCCCCCTTTGGTGCTCTGTAGATACGTTGTGGGTTTACATTGTGTATGTCCTTTCCACATGCTTGAACCAGAGGACTCTTTTTACCCCGTGCAATGCTGAAACACTGCCACAAAACTGCAGCTGGAGCTGTAAAGAACACCATCAGCTCGAAGGCCAGCCCTCAGAGCAACTTTATTGGGCAACAAGGCAGGATTTTACAAAGAAAGGAACCAAAAAAGGCAACAAGCATAGCAGGCTTTTTGATTCCGTTTATCAAAAGTGGAGTTTTCCAGTAGGGTTGCAGATTTCACTTTCCAGTGGGCTTTATTGTTTTGCCAATGGTAAGCACCTTAAACACCTCCAATGTGACTATTAAAAGTTTATCCAGTATGTGTCAGATTCTGTTACTGTTAGAGAAGATGAAATCAGATGTTCTCCAGACTCTCCTTAGAGGGATGATTTGACTGTTTGCAGCAACGTGACAAATCACAGCCATTAACTGGAAGATCTTCAAGTGAGGGATCTTCCATCTTATTATATATCTATTAAAAAAAATAATAAAGGAGACCATTAGGGAAGTCATAAAAAGCTATTCTTATGTTTAGTAATAGAGGTACTTAAAAAGCTAAGGGCAACAGGGTATATAAATCCTTCTCTAAAGACAACGTATTTATACTTTAAATGAGATTGGTAGAAAAATCCAGCTGTGGGCGTGGATAGATTTTTATTTATTCTATTATCATCTAGAGAACAAGGTATTTTGTGTCAGAATTAATTTAATGTATGGCTGGAATCCTCTATTTTCATCTCTACAGTTATTATAAATTTAATCTTTCTTAAGATTAAAAAGCATTCTGTTTGCAGCTTTGTTGTACTGAAAGAGGACTTTTGAAAGAGTGATTTTTACTTAATTAAAGAGTTTCTTGTCCTTACTGTGTCCTTACATCTCTTCAGTCTTGTTCTCATCATACCTGAGTAAATTCAGTTTCCCATAGGTATGAAATCTATTAAGGAGTTGGCTGTAGCACAGTCAGGCAATTGCATTCTCTCAGTTTCTTTCTGTCTGGAAGAAACAGCAACTAAAGGCAGACTGCAAAGTTGAATACAGGCTGAAGGTATATGAAGTCAGATTTTAAGGGAAAAAGTATAAATTAAAATACAATCCTATAATTGCTATTATACAGACTATAGCATGATGTTGAAAATAATTTCTGAACACTCCCAGTGATTGAATCAACTTGGCTCAGCAAAATTTGCACTGTCACAAGCAAGCATTTGACATTGGGAAATATTTCTGCAACAGGAGTTATTATGTCATACCTATTTTAAGGTGCTCATGTCATAGAACACAATTATACCTCCATAAATGTTCTGCAAAGAAAATACCAGGGTAGGTAAATAATGAACAGACTTAATTCTGTCTAAATTTTTTCTGAATCCTGTTTATGCTGAGGATACACAGAACTTACTGCTTTACAAAGTTTTACAAAACATTCAGTTTTGAATTCTATCACAGCTAAAATATGGTCAAATTTTATGAGTAAATGTTTCTCTTTTTCCTTTAAATAAAATTGAATTGAAGAGGCCATGCCTGCAATGCACTATTAGCCTTCAACTCTCACTGAAGTTGAGAGAAGTCTCACTTTGAAGGAGTGGAGTTAGAATAGCTGAATATAAGCTCTGGAAGGTCTAAGAAGATGAGGAGGTGGAATTTAACCTTCATTAAACTAGCGTTGTCCTTTACAGAGTCATGACTGAGATCAGAATCTGACCTCCAGACTAAGGAAAACACTGTCATGGTGGGAGCTGCTTGACTAGAGGCAGGTTGTCAACAGTGGCAGTAAAAGGCAAAAGGCCAAGAAAAAACATTATTTCTGAAAAGATTTAAGAAAGGTGTAGAAAAGTCCATGGGGTAAAGAGATGCCAAGATAAAGCCAAAATGTGCCCAAGTGCATCCTCGTACAATAAAAGATAATGGGGGTCTAAATCTAAAGGTGTGCCTGAAGAAGATGGACTTGAAACACATTCACACAGTAGGAGAGGATCCTACCCAAGAAGGAAAACTCTATGGGCATTCCTTTGTTCTCCTCAGTTACCACAATAGAGATTCAAAGCATAATGTGACCCTTCTTCTCCTCACACCTAGAAGGACTTTGTGTTTGTGGTGGACATATGAGTGAAAGTGGATTTTCTTCTTCCTCATCCTAGAGAGGATTGTGGAGTAGCTTCCCAGATGATGAAAGAAATGCAGCTTTCTATTTATAGAAAAGCTGAAGAACATCAGGGTTCACCTGCCTAATACTGAACCACAAGAGTGCTGTAAAAACGCTGAAGGGGATCTGGATCTGATAATTTCAAAATGATCATTTTTTATTTTTCTTCTACTTAAGGAAATGAAAGAGCATAAAAACTCCAGACTTCTATATTCCCTCCTTTCAAGTCATTCTAAGACTCTCAGTCTTGTGGCTAACCTGGACACCCTGTAGGTGGTCCAGGATGATAGGGTGGCCAAAACCAGTATGATGGATTTAATAATTATGTATCATGCTGGGGGAAAAAAAAGAGAAAAATTAATCGATGTACAATGGAGAGGAGACTTAAGGAGACCAGCAAGAACTATGAGTGCATGACCCAAAATGGTCCTTACCTTGGCTCAATTCACCAACAGAACAGCCCAAATTATATTTTCAGCACTAACAGATGCCAGTTGAGATTTTATCTTATAAAAATTTTAGTTCATCTTAAGAGTAGTTAAACATAGAGAACTGCACTATGAAAGTCAAGAAACAGACCACAAAGGGATCGAATTATTTGCTCTGTGAAGTGCACTGTAACAGATAAATAGGAGAATAGCTATCTGTGTATCTATCAAAGCCCTTCAAAGACCCCATAATAAAGAGCCAGCCTAAACAATTTCCAGAAATTGAAATTCCCTTGTATGTGACTTGCCATCTGACTCTACAGAAGTTCAGCCAGAATAAAAGTAGATTCTGATGTTTATATTGTGTAGTCTCTTTGAGTTCACTGTGAATTAGTTCTCATATTTTTCTCTCAATGCGAGCTTAGATTGTAATGTGAAACATATTGAGCGTAAAACCTTCCTGAACTGAACAAGCATGGAAGCTATCTAGAAGCTTGGAGCCCAGAATTAAAATCAAGTTCAGTACATCATGTATAATTTCCTTGATTTATTTGGACTCCATTGTTATTGTCAGCATTACTTATTTAAAAGTTTAACTGCGAGCTTGCTATTGCAGAAAATATGAATTGAGTATTAGGCAGAGAAGTGACACTGATAATGCACTTCCTAATTATTTCCTGATGTTATGTTGTTTTGGTATTTGAAATAGTTGTATTTTTATGTCTTTGGAAGGACATACCTCAGCAATACTACAGATAAGGAACTAATGTGTTTTGCTGGCAATAGCCACCAAATTTTCCATGGATGCACACTGGTAATTGCAAGATTGTGTATTCTGGCATCTCATTCACAAGACTACTGTTTTAAAAAGCGCCAAATTACAGTAACATGAAGGCAAAATTTCCACCTATTTATAGAAACATTAATAGAGAACTAATTGGAAATAGGGATTTTCTGGACCTGAATGGTAGAAGGAAGAGTCTAGAGCCTTGTGTGCTGGAATAAGGGAGTTTGGGAACAAACTGTGAGACAGAACCAGTAGTTGAGGATAATAGTTGATGAAATAAAGGAGATGAAGGAGAGAGAGAAGGACTGGAGAAGAAATTTGTCAGAGCAAGGTTGGAAGGAAGATAGTTGGAATAGCAGAAAATGACTGGGAGTCTTGGCATTGTTGTTCAGCCAGCCCTTCAACAAGATGGTCCCAATAACGCCCCTCCTGAAGATCACCAAGAGGTAGACACAGGAAGTTTCCAACCAAACAAAATCTCCCTCAAACTGTCAATCTGGAAGGTGGCTATAAGTCACAGGTGCATTCCAGAGTTATCCTCAGGATGGATCTTACTTGTTCATTTTGTGTCAAAATCCAGTCTGATCCCTTCTAACTCACCAGGACTTTTCTGCCTTCATGTTTTGAAGACACTGAGTGAAAACAGCAATTGCTTTGGATTTCTTTCCTCAGGCACTCTTGGGAACAGAGATATGCAAAAGGAGACTATTTTGTTTCCTGATCTTGTCAGAGCTTCCTCCTTGGGTCCACTCACCCTCCTCTTCACAGCTGGCCCTGATTGCCTCTCTAGGAGTAGGGAGCTTGTGGAGTGTGGCAACCAAATGCACAGAGAGCACAACATATGCAAAGTCAGGTAATTCCTCAGTGTAACCTCCCTGTATAATAATCTCTGTACCAGTAAATATTTTAGATCAAATCCTGGCCTTGCTGAAGAGCAAAAATCCCTGGTGAATTAATGAAAACAGAATTTTTCATCCTTGTGTTCTTTTATGGGACATTATATAAGGAGAATGAACTAACTGGCATAGAGTTCAGAGTAGGTCTTAGTGTGATTCAAGTTAAAATTATTGAAAGAAGGGGAAAGGAATTATTTCTGTTTTTTCCCCTTACATTTTTAACTGATCTGGCAATTTAATAAGCCAGATCATTTTGATTTAAGAAAATAGTCTGCTTTAAATAACAGCTCATCTCATTTTTTAATAATAAATGGGGTAATTTGCCATCTGAAGACACTAAAAATACACTACAAAATCTGTCAAATGGAATGACCCAAACCTCTAGAAGTCTGGAAACTGCTGTTAGCATGCAAAGCTGTGTTCGTGAATGTATTTTTTCATACTTGCCTGGAGTTTTAGTATATGTAATATTCATCCATGGAACGATAAAGAATTTAGTTAGCCATTTGTGTTAAATTGATACAACATGTATTTAAATAAACTTCCTCACTCAGTCACTGAGAAACACAACCATCCACTTTCAAAAACTCACATTTCAGTCATACTTGGAGTTTAAAGTTTGGAACATGTTTCAGGCAATTTATCAGCAATGCCATTCTTCACTAATAATTTGGTTCTGTTTTGCTGTAGCAGATCTGTTCAGGGTGAAGAACTGATTTGCACTGATTTACATTACCTGTAATAAACATGGAGCAAGGGGGTGCTGAATGTGAACAGCTTTGAGCAGAATGGGATCAGTATTTGAAAACCAACTAGGGTGAAATGTATGGAAACTTTTGTTATTGTGAGCAGCATATTTTGCCATTTCATTGTAGTCAGCTTTACCTCCTTTTTCACTTTTCTTTGACAGACTTGGTATAAAATACAAATAAAGAAGACTATCTCAGTTTAAAAAAAAATGGCCTTGAAACAGAATAATTAAAAGACACCTGAGAACATAAGAGAGTAAACAGGAAAGTTGTCAAGATAGATCAAACGTTGTTGCATTTTCTTCATGTAAAAGATCTGTATCCTGTTCAGTGAGAGCTGCTGTCTTTCAAGTTACAACCCGCTGTTATCCTATCCCTCACACAGGTTTTGTTCATAACCAAACCCTTCAGACACAAGCAAACATTAATAATACATAATCTCTTGCTATCCAGAGCACTCGCTAGCTTGCTATCTCATTGACTCTGGTCTGCAATGATATTTACCTATATTTCTCCATAGTGTGTAAGTGAATACCAAACCATTGAGACAAGTGAATACCTCAAGAGGAGCTGTACATCTGACTTGCAGGACACAATCAATTGCTTCTGCCATACCATCATCTCCCATGTTTCCAAATCTGTTTCAGAAGGGTTTTTTTCTTCCACAAAAATGCAATGATAACACTGACAGCAAGAAATAGGAATTCTGGTGATAAACTCTTGGCTCACCTTTTCTGTATCTTTTGATGACAATGTTCTTGCAGTAGAAGCATAAATAGTGTTTGTCACTTTCTTTGCTTATACTGTTAGAGCTGAATAATTTCAGACAAGAACAGAAGATAATCTAAATCCGTCAGAGGAATGAAAGACTGAGCTGTCAAAACTGAATGACGTGACAGCTGTGAAGTTCAGTAAGCACCATGAAAATAAACTGTTCTCAGGGAGCTCTAAGTACTGTTTCCAGAAATTAGTACTGTTATACTCCACTAACATACCAATCTGAGTTCTTTTAGGTCACAAATAAAAAGAGACTCTAGAATAAATTGAAATAATACTAGCAGAACTGAAACTGATGTCACCACAAGCAGAGCTGCCTGCATTTCTTAGAAACTGCAGAGATTAGTGAAAGCTGAGGACAAGAAGGACAATTTCTTGGAAATGGCCAAGTTACAGTAAAGACAGTTACAGCCAAGAGTCAGTAGATTTGGTATCCTATCAGAAAAGGGACTCTGCTCAGTCCCCTGATTTTCTTTGTGAACTGGATTGCAGGGTAATGGATCAAAGTGTCTGTTGCACTGTAGCTTCACTCAGCCAGAAACATTAAGGGCACTTCTATGCCAGTACAAGTCCCAGCTACTGCAGAGCCAAGAGCTGCTCTTTAGTCTGACAGCTTCCAAAAGCTTTTCAGGAGCAAGGGTGGCTGTAGCAAAACATGCCTTTTTCTCTGTGGAACAGTGTGTGTCCAGCTGTGTGATCAAGCTCAGACTGCAAAATAAAGTTTGGATAGAGCATCAATTTTTCTAAGCTTCCAGACAGCTTTACTACACTAAAATACTGCTTTACTACACTGAAGTGAATGAGTGAATGCAGAGGAATGGTGGAAGGAAACAACCCTTCCTTCAGCAAACACAAGCCTGCCATATCAAAAGAGATAAGCCCATTTTTGTTCACTTATGCACAGCTTAGGTTTCCATACTTCTTTCACTAAAACTTTAAATGTTTTACATGTTTTAAGCATTTTCATCAAGAGAGTTAAAAATGTTTTCACTTTTCTGCTGTAACTCTCTTAGCATATACAAGTTGCTTTGACAGCCCTGAAGAAGGAATTCTGATCATCTCCAGAAGAGGTACAGCACAGTCAGAAATGCGACTTTTTTTACACATTGCTGTACCAGTAAGTTTCAGCTGCTGCTCAAACAGAGTACTTCTAGGAACAAAAGGACAGTTTGATCTCCATGTTCATTCTGTTTTTGGCCTCAGTAAAGAGACTGCCAAAAAAGTTGCCAATTAGTGCTAATTGTGGAGAAGGTTTTTGTGATGTGTGATGTGCGATGTGCACCCTTCTCCACTGAAAATTGGATTACAACCATCAAACTCATTTCCTATCCTGCTGATATATTTTATTTAGGTCAACAACATTTCTGCCGTTAGCCTTTTTAAAAGTAGTGCCTGATCCGACACAAAGAGAAAAATGTTGAAAACTCATCATTATATCTAACTCTCTTTTCTCTCAGTATGTTAGACGCATTTGGGGAGGTTATGTTAGTTGAGTTTTCTTAACCACAATACACAAAAACAAAATAAGACTTCAAGGGTCTTTCGACTCTCATGTGGTTATGTAATAATACATTAATATAAAGGATTTCCATTTTTAGACATCAAGCCCCTGACAGATGTTTTTGGATCTAGTTGCATTTAGTTAGTCTTCATTATTATGGCACACTTTGATCTGGAGAATTCCTTGTCTGTGATCAAATGTAAAATGAATTTTGATTCATTCCCTTTCATCTCATGTGAGCAAGACGTGTGAACCATTTACTTAGCCCTGCGACTCTGTTTGATGAGTATTGTCTTTTTCACTGGTTCCTGGTGAGATTTTTTTTCTTTTTTGGGTAGATGAACCAGCTCCTTTATATGATCTTACAAAAGACACAGGCAGAATGTCACTTCACATTTGTCAAGAGCAAGCCCCACAATCTCTTTAACAAGTGATGTTTTACAATGTCTTGCTGGAGATTTTTACAAACTGAGGTTAATTAGCCCAGGGAAAAAAAAAAAGATAGCAATTAAGGCATCAAAATCGTCTTTAGAAAATCTGAAAGGTTTTACTCAACCTTGGAGAGGTAGATATTATGAAGGCTAACATGGCAAAAGACCCCTTAACTCATCTCCTTATAACTAAGCATTGTAGTAATCAGACAAGAAAGTTAACCCTTTTTAGGAGCCTTTGCTGCCACTATTAAGACTCCACAGAGTGCGCTGAAGGAGCTTTTCAGTAATATTGGTTTGTTTTCACAGGTTTGAACCATGCAATTACCATAGCTGTGTGCATTTACTATACGTAAATATTGCTTTTACAAGGAATATGGAAAAGGCAAACAGGAGAAACAAAAGTACTTTTCCCCTCACTCTTTTACCATCAGTAGTTTAACATAAAGTTTTATTATATGTATTGGACACTAAATGTCAATCATTTAAATTCTGAACTCTCAATTTGCCCATAATATTATCTTTAACCTATTAGAAAAACTAATGCTCATAGAAGCTTTGCAGAAGAGGTGTTTACATATTTATTTTGTACATTGGAGTTTTATTACAACCTATTTTACAACTGACACTTGTGCCTTAGGCCAACATCTTTGAAAGTGAGATACTATCACGGACTAAGATCCTCCAAGCATTTAAGTGTACACAGAATTCAGCATTTGAATAACTCCCTACACAACAAAAAAACACAGCGCTCACAGGAGAGATCTTCAGACAGAGCAGGATAGTTTTAATTGTGTGGGCCTAGATGGTATAAGCAGCTCAGCTTCATCTGAGATTGATTTCAGTATCCCAAACTGAGCCTGGCACTGCTCGACACCTCTGTCATTGTGGTTTTCCAGAGGGGTTTGGTTATATTCTTCCTGTGTTTGTCTTGCTTGCGACGCCCTCAGCTTCCTTCAGCACGGGGTGTCAGCCCAGTTCTCAGCTCTGCAGTGCTACCTGGAAATCAGCACCTCTGCCAAACCTGTTGAGTGTCGACAGGAAGAGTAAAGGCTCCCACATCCACCCATCCCCAGGCACTCTCATACCACTGGCTCATGCTCTCAAGGTGGATGACTCCTCATTTGATCTGAGACACTTAAAGTGAGCTTTAGACTGTTGGAATTGTGTTTCGTGCTTCTGGGATTAAGCTGTGTCAATATGCCAAATGTCAGTACCAAAATGGAGTATAATTTCAACTTTAAGATATATTCTTTGCCCAAATTATTAACCTTTTATTTAGAAATATCAAATAAAAAGGATGACCTTCTTGATAACAGCAGCTGTTATTTACTTGAACATCTGTACAATGTTTTAGCTTTCATCTCAATCCGTATTTATGATACCTTTGCTTGTTTTCAGTGTCAGTTTAGTGTATTTGAAATAATTCTTAAAGGAAAGCTACTTTAATGCCACATTATACTATAGGTTAGGAAGGAAAACTAAAGTTTTTTAAATTCTTGAAAAGGTCTGTGAAACCAATAATTGCTGGATTTACCCAGTAGAAAAAGCCTGTGGAAGGCTAACTTCAACTTTTCAGCCCCTTTATATCTGTGTGGGGCCTGCTCCTGGAAGAACAGATAAATTACTGAACAGTCTTTTAGAGTAAAGAGCTTTAAAAAGCAATTGCCACAACTGACTGGATTGCACAAGCAGAGGCCAAGGGTGCATTGTGAGGGTGAAGAAACAGCTTCTGAAATACATTACCAAATAGCAGAAGGTGAGTTTCATTTCACAAGTAGAAAGATAAAAATATTATAAGCTCTCTGCTGCTGTCCTTTTTGTTGATTGAAAAGTCAAACTTCCAGTCTGAGTAAGAAGAGACAATTACAAGAAGAAGAATGGAGAATTCTGCAAACTTTTAAAGTTCTGTTGTTTTTCAAAATAGATGGCTAAAAATACAAGGTGAAGGAGCTGATAAAAATGCCCATGTTGTCTGATACAGCCTGAGAAAGCATCCACAGTGTATTGTTGTTGCTGAGCTTACATGGAAATATATTGAGCCATGGTAGCTGAGCCCCTTGCAAATGCATGGGATTCCAGTACCTGCTCAAGGCAAAGCTGTATTTTCTCTTTCTTACTACTTTATAAAGCTTTCTTCTGTTTTGGCAGGAATTGAGGTCCGTGAGTCCTCCCCAGGCTAAAATTTCAGCAGCATACATTATACATTATTACTAAAGGCAATGCTTAAATGTAAAGGAATTAAAAGATACATGTGGTATGCATGACCTAAAGCTTATTGGCACATGATTGCAATAGCTTTCATAGGCTCTTTTTACTTAAGTTATGTGAGTTGGTAAAATCTAAATGTCAAATCACCTTAATCTTATCATTGCATTTGTAGCCATTTTCTGCTGGAATGAAAATTCCATATGTTGAACACATTCCATCATTTCTATTTGCTTTCTGATTGGCTGAAATGCCTTAACCAATTTTTTTCTTCAAATATTTTTTGTTGTTTACAAGCAATTGATATTAACATTAATATTAATATTAATATTGGGTAATTGATTAATGGATGGTAGTGAAGAGGCTGATGTTAGGGGAGTTTTTTCGCATCAGAAATTTGCAAGCCACATTGTGTTGAGCATTACGTCAGGCACTTTGAATTCCCAAAATGTTGCAGTTCTGGGATAATAGGAAGGCAGGGAATCTCAGTCTCAAACTGAAATGTTCCAGTCTTCAAGAAATATTTCTGGCCCAAATTTTCTTCCAATAAATCACAACCTTTCTGGCTTCCACACAATTCCGTAGGTTATAGCCAAAAAATTTAATGCCACTTGAAATCACTAACTTGTCATGCATGCTTTCTCAGCACATGTACAGAATAAATTGAAACAATCTGAAAATTAGCCCCTGAAATGGTGGATATGCCTGCTATATTTTGTTGTATAGGTGACTGATGGGATAGTCCAACAGTCAAATGAATGGTCCAAAAGATCAATTATTTAAATTAAAAAGTTATTCTGCATTTTGAATAGCATTACATCCTGGAGGAGTGAATACACAAAGGGTACTTTGCAGCTGCGGAAAAGATTGCAAATAGTTTTGTTCTGCCAGCAACTGCCAGCCAGAAAGGGCATGCAGTGTTACGGGTTCTTGTTCTGTGTGGCCATGGTGAAATATTTTGTGCATAACAATAAAGCGTTATGCTTGTAGACAAATTTCATTCAAAATAGCAGGGCCCACAGAGGGCCCATAGTTTCCTCTCATAAAGAGGGATAACAAGAACTGTGGGGCAGGCAGACAAGGAGCCTTTTGGTGCTCATGAGCATATTGGATTAGTTCACTATTTTCTTTCAGTTGCAGGATGTTGGGATTTCCCCTTCCTTCCATTTTATGGGAAGAAGGAAGTTCAGTGACTGTCAAATGTTACCATCTTAAGCATGGAGTGCTCCAGAGGATATCAGGGCTGTTGTGTTGAGACTGGAAACAGTGATGTGTGCAGCTTCTTCAGAGATCCCTCCAAGAGGCTCAAAGGCCTCTCAGGGATCCTGCTAAGCTTGAAGAGAGAGTTGTAGCAGGCAGGCAGCATATATTTCAATGTTACAAATCTCTAAGAGCAAACCCCTGTTCCCAAAGGAAGGGGGGCTGTGTCAATTACTGCTGGTGAGTGCTGTCCAATGGCATCAGCCATCCACGATTCCACTGCACTGTGCAGTGCAGGGATCCGAGGGGCAGATCAGGATCTTGCTCACTGCTGGTATTGAAGTAATTTCTATGCAGGAGAAGCCACTGGAGAGTTTGAATTCTTTCAAACAGCACATCTCAGAGAAATCTCAAAGTTCATATAAATAGTATGCAGAACCACACCTGTCTTCTACTTAGAATTACAGCTAGGCAACCCTTCACTTCTTCTGTCAGTTGACTTGGGGGAGCTTGCCTTTTAGAGCAAACCCAAATCAGACTGGAGAGAAGCACATCCAAATTGATGAAATTCTCTGACATTGTTTTTGCATGCCTGTTTATGTTACTGTGTAATCCCAGCAGCCATTCTTCAGAATCTTGCTAGGAAGGCCCTATGGAAGATGGTTATTGTCTCTATCTTTAGGCCTGGTCTGGTTTCACCTGTGATGTATGCATATATGTATGTATGTATATGTGTGTATGTATGTATGTATGCATGTAGTCATGCATAAATCTATTTCCAGTTGGGTTATTTTTGATGGGATTCATTAAGCAGGTTCTCTACAGCCATCTGTGAAGGTTGGTTCATCAGTTGTCAGTGTCCGCATATTGAAAAATTTAGGAATGGTTTTGTCTGTTTACTCAACAATGTACAAATCTATCAATATCAGCTTCTGACACAATTTCCAGAATTGCTTTTTTTTTCATAAAACTTGAGAGTGAATTAAATGCATGCAGACATCTTCAGTATGGCAACTTCTTCAGCTTATTTGCTGTTCCTGACTCTTGCTGCAAACATTGCCAGGACAAGAGATCTCTTAAGTGCTGTTGGAGTGGGATCATTGCCTTCCATTCAATATAGTATTCTTTGGCTATTCCATTTAATTTTTATGTTGCCACAACGTGGGAAGCGTGATCGCTCTTATATGGATGCCTCATGACAAGGAGGGGGAAAATAAATATATGCCAATGTCTCCTTTTCAGTCACTTAAAATAATGGTGTAGAAAAGGTGTGACAAGGTATCTCAGGCTTATATAGAAAAGCCTGTTTATAATATTGCCATTAGAAAAACATGGAAATTCTACCAGAGTTCCAAGTACCTTCCCAATGTTTCAGTCTGAAGCATTTCAGTCCTCAGCTTTTCAGTCTCTTAAGGTTTTCCCTCTCCTAATGGAAGCAGCTACTCATAAAAAGTGACAGCTGCTCAGAGAAGAGAAGGCTTTGGGGTGACCTGATTGAAGCCTTTCAGTACCTGAAGGGAGCCTACAAAAAAGAGGGAGAGAGACTGTTCACAAGAGCAACTTGTGACAGGACAAGGGGCCAATGGCTTCAAACTGAGAAGAGTAGGTTTAGATGAGTTATTAGGGGAAAATTCTTTACCATGAGGCTGGTGAGGCACAGATTTACAGAATTGCACAGAATTACAACAATAAAAATCAGGGGTTTGGATCTCACTGAAGCACATTCCTCCCCATTGTGCATGCCCCACATAACCTGTAGTCCATTCAAAGAGGGGTGTGAAAGTGGTCTTGCTCTGGCTGGAAGTACAAACTAATGTATCTCTCTAAAGAATGTAAAGTCACATACCTCACTCCCTCTTCACTTTAACACCATTTCTGAGATCCATGCACACTCTGGTAAGTGATATAATAACAAGGTGTTGATGATTCAGCTAAAGACATTTGTGGGAAAGGTATGTTCCTCCTATGTTCAAACAAAGTCTCCAACTATGTGAACAGTGTTTTCCTGCAGGCCACATAGCATACAAATGGTAAAGCTTCAAAATGGGAGTTTAAATTAAGTCTGAAGTTCTGGACAAAGATCAAATGCAAAAACATGCTGCATTTAAAGTGTAAGACTTTGAACTGACAGTTTAAGATGTGAAGTCCTCATATCTAGACAAATTTCATGGCTCTGCTACAGGTTTCTTGAGTGAAGCTAAGCTGGTAATTTAAATCACGAAGTGTTACAGTGTTTTGATCTCTGAAATAAGGATAATGACACCTGTTCATCAGGAAGGTTGTGATGATTAATATTTCACTGAGTCATTTTGGAATCTCTAGATGGAACTTGATATATGAATATGCAGTGATTACTGTTGTAACTGGGTAATTAATTTACTCTCAGGGGATGCTACAGTTATAGTTTAGATACTACTTTATACCTTATATCTTTATTTGCAGTGGCTCTTTCTGACTATCTTGGACTGCAAACCCTATCTACCTTAACAAGGAAGCTTGAAGGAATATCATTCAGCTGTTATCAGATTTTTTTTTTTTAAAATTCTTTCAGCTGTTAAAGAAATTGAGCAGGAGTATTTGGCACTTGGCTTCTAGCGTGCATGTGCACTAACTACCACCATGAACTGCTTAGTTAAAGATAGTTTAAGATCTAAATACAGTTACCTTTTTCATAAGGAAGTATGCTCTCCTTACAAGAGAAAAATAGAGTTGTTTGGGTCTTTTTTAGCTTGTATTCAAAGCTGTTTCCACATCACAAGCTAAAACAATATAAGTTTGCTCACTAGCATGGTCTTTTTTTCATTTATCCTACATCTGCTCTGTTGCTTTGGTGAGGCCTTAGCAGAGGAAGGTCAGTCCTAGCATAAATATATATATATATATATGATATATGAAACTTTTCAGTGTCTTGCTCTTGACAGGTCAAATCAGTCTTTTGGTATGTGAAGATAAAAAAAGAGACAGATCTGACTTTTGTGCTTTTCACAAGAAGTAGAACAGAACCAGCTAGCACAAATTTAAGAAAAAAATACAGACAGCCACGTCCTTTTTTTTGTCTTTTTCCCTAGGGCTTCTGTCAGTCTAAAGTTCCAAAGTATCAAATATTTATAGCTGTGGTAAGTAGACCTTCTATCTTTACTTAGTACTGAGACAATCTTAGTATAAGACAATCTTTGCAGGATCCTGTTGTCATTATTCTAATTTTTACCAGACTTTGGGCTGATTAGATTTGAAAAATTTCAAATAAAACATTGTAGCCATCTTTGATACTTTGATTATGCAAACAATAAGTTGTTTTTCACCTAGTGACAAAGTGCTTCTCACCTAAAAGAAACTTTCTTGGAGCAAAGAAATTTTATATATTATAGTGGATTGGCCTTTGCATTGTCCCAGATTTTAGCAAATTAGAAACTTCTGAAAATTCAGACTGCACTAGACTTATACAATATACAAGCTATATCCTTCACAGGCTTTTGCCAGATGAAATTTGCTTTATTTCTTTGCAGCTTCTGTGCTGATTAAATTGCAAGTACACCATCTTCGCTTTTCCTAAAAGGATACTAGATAACTCCTTCTAGCATTTGGTTTACTAACAATGCAAAATTAAGTTGGAAATAGCTTTTTTCTTTTTATTTTAACTCCTTTTGTTTTTTTCTGCAGAAAAAAAACAGGTTTGTTAAGAATTATCAATTCAAACTGGAATGATTGTAAGGAATTCCCTCCAAAACACAGGGAGATTTTTCCTAGTCCTGGTTTCTGCTGCACTTGACTATGCAAATTGCACTCAGGCTCCTGTGGGATGAGTTTGAGTCTGCTCCCTGCAGCAAGCAGTGGCTGGATCAGTATTTATCTAGCAAGCAGGATTCAGTCAAGCTAAGGAGTTGCATCCTGGCACAGGGATCAGCAGCCTGTCACCAGCACAGTCCTCCTGCATGAGCACAGGGATGGGGAATGCTGCCTGATCCCTGTTTCTACCACCCCTCTCTCATGATTCAAAGGCCTAACAAGCCAACAGCAGTCTTTGACAGCCCTTCACAAACATCAGCATCCAGTGAGGAGCTCCTACACTCTCAGCTGAAGGCAACAGTGGAAGTGCCTCAGATTGCCAGGGATTATAAAAGCAGCCAAATACACCCTGGCTGTTCTAGGGAGTGTGACAGCAGACTTTGGAGCATTGGAGACAGTGGCTCTGAGGTGCTAAAGGAGCAGTCCCCTGATGGCAGAGGGTCCCTGTTTGCTGCTGGCAGTGTCTGATGCAGGAACTTCTGTCTCTCCTCATGTGGCTCTGCTCTGAGACACTCCCTCCGTTATCTTTCTTCTTTTGCCTTTTCCCAAGACAGGAGTGAACTTTCTTCTGGCTTTTTAGGCAGCAAAATTTAATTTTGCTTCAAAATTGTAAAAATTTTTCAGATGTTTTGTTGCAGAACAAGAAAATAAATAAATGAATAGAATTAGAATAAAGAATTTTTCACTAATTAAATACTCAATCACATTTTAAAAAGCAGAATACTTGTAATGAACGCCGTTACACATTTATCTCACCACATTTCATCACTTCTAGTTGTTCATGAAAACTGCATATTATATTTAGTATATTGGACGGTCAATTAAAAATAAAAGGTTTTATATTTAATCCATTCTACAGTGCTGCAAGTAACTTTGTGTCTTACACATATTTTTGTTTGTCAATACAAAACGACAACAAATAGATATTTTAATATAAGAGACACGCTTCAATAATAAAGTTTTAGCAGTTTTCGAAGTACATTCTAAGCAAGTGTAAAGTTATGTTCTGGCATTTCTTCAGGACACTTTCTTCTTGACAGGGTTTTATTTTACAGAAGCATAAAAGAAGTGACAGGTTATTGTGTACGTAATCATGGCTAATTTTTAACTTCAAACACTCCTCTGTGATCTTAAAAGCTTTTCATTTGTTCATAGGCACAGGTTTGTACAAGCCCTGTGCAACATCTGTACACACTTTTAATAAATAGCTATAGTGGTGGCTCTCACTCCCAAAAAGTTAAATTAGATCTGAAAAGTAGTTTAAGCTCTTACTTGACTTTAACATGGATGAGCAGCATCACAAATGTTCCCACTTTAAATTGCAAAGTGCTATGGCTTTTTCAGAAAAATGTTACATCCCCAAATCCTGCTGAGATTGGTAGGTTTCAAGGCAAACTGCATCTGAGAAGATGTGGTCAGTCAAACCAGGAGTATCTGGGAACTTGGAAGTCTAAGCCCTTCATGAACCTTGGTGTTTTCTGTGAATTTTGTGCTCAAATACTTAGCTGAAATTTCAATGATAGTCAGTAAGAATAGAGTTAATTTTTAAACAATGATCAAAATTTACTGCTTCAGTGAAGCTATACTTATGTAAACTGGTAAATTTGATACTAATTCTTCCAAGCAAAAAAACATCACTCTGAAAAACATGAGTGTTTTTAGGATTCTTTCCCACTTAATTCAATCTCATAGTCCATGATGTTAGTTGTAGAACTGCTGTTCCTGTGCCAGGAGCAGCACTGAGGCCATGAAATTTCTTTTGGTGTGGTTTCTTGTGTGGATCTGTCCCACTACTCAAAGCACGGAGCAAGGGGTGAGGCTGACAGTGATACCTACTTAGAGCTCCTGCTTGCCCTGTGAGAGAGCAAGCAGAGAGTGAAATGGGATACACCTGCCTGGTTTGGTGCTTGTAACCTTTAGAGAAGAAAAAAAATTGAGCACAGCCTGGGCTACTGAGAAGGACACAGCGCTTGAGCCTCCTACAGAACATCTGAAATCAGGTGGGGACTCCTTGCAGTCCCCCTTCCCCCCCCCCACTGACACTTGATGTTTCACATTTAATCACTCTTGCTTTTGCATTGGTTAGTGGATGGCAGGTTTTGATAAAATATTTAATTTCCAAGTTTTGTCGTTCATCTCCTATCAAAATGCTTTTTGGCACATCCCAAAAGGAGCAGTCTTGACTTGCAGGTCAGATTTTGATACAGATGAGTCACTACCAAAGGTACAACAACTAAGATAATCCCTCTTCCTGAACTAAAAAGGCTAGGTAAAAACAGGTATTAATAAAACAGCTGTTTAATGTCTATTTTATACGGTAAAGATCTCTTGATTGATTGAAAGTCTATAATTTAAAAAAACCTAGCAGCAAGGTAGGAAAATGTACTTATTCACCCTACATGAAGATCATCTTATCAATATTTCTTCCTAAATACTGAGACAAGTCTGCTGTCGTTGCTCTAGAGGTGCTGTAGAGTATCTGAGGGAAGTGTAAGCACACTCTTTAGCTGTGCTGTGCTATGCACCAACCTAAAATTGCCTTGATTAAACAGCACATCCTCTTCTGGCAGGATCTCAGGGGCTGTTGCTCACTGTCACTGTTTTTAGTCGTCCCTACAGTTTACAGTCTGTCACGGGAGGAGCATGCCATACTGCAGTCCTTCTGGCTGCTGCTCTTTTCGGTGGCACCAGACTGGAGATCTCCCAGCATGAGTGCTTTCCCCCTCCATTGTTGTATATGCAGGAGGATGTTTGAGAGGGGAACAAAATCCTTCAGTCTGGCATAACTGCTGGAATGAACTCCTCCCAGTAGAGACAGTAGCATGTCACTCTTGATATCTAAAGAGAGAAGTTTCAAAGTGCCAGCAAGAGCTTTTCAGGGCAAAAGTAACTCTTGAGAATTTTCTCTGATGCATCCTCATTGCTGCTTCACTTTGTACTAAGGATTTCATCACAAGACACCTTTCTGCATACTTCCCTGCAGCAAATCAAGGAAGTTCAAAAAAAGAGAAAAAAGTGCACATACTGATTTCAATTATCTGAGAACCTAGAAAGAAATATTCAGTGCATTCAGCCTGCTCTGCCTTCTAATAAGGGTAAGAATATTATGCTGTCATCCTGCCTGGCCTCCTGCTCTCATGTCTCTGACATGGACGGCCAGTGGCTCTGTGCCTGATTTTCACCTCCACCCTGATGGCAATCCACCTTACCAGCCTTCTGTCAGGTCACTGGGGTAACTGCTGATCCCTCTAATCTCCTGCCAGGCTATTTTGTTGGCAAGAACCCATGTTGGATGCATGACATTTGGTCTACTTTTACTTTTAGACTGCTCGTAAAAGGACACTGCTTTCCAATTCTCTAATTTTAGGACCTTTCTGTTTCATTCAAATTTGAAGCTTTCTGCTGCAACCTCCATTTTTATAACACCCACTTTTATAATAAGTACATTAACAGAGATCCAGAATATTTAATACAATAATACTGCCTAGGAAATACTCTCGTTTAAAAAGAAATTCCACAGAATTTATTTTTTCATAAAGTTTTTTGTTTTATTTTATATTTTGATGTGTTACACAAGTCTAAAAGCATTAAAATATAAAAAATGGATATAAGTGCATATATAAATGGGTATGCAAATGGATATATGAAAAGGTGGTGACTGCAACTTGCCAGTGTATTGGCAGAGGCATTTTCAGAAACTGGAAGATTTTATAACAGAAAATGGAAAACTAGAGGGGATAAGCAAAGTTGAAGCAACATGATCCATGATACTATACTGCTATGTGTGTGATAAACAGTTCTTATGGATAATTACTATACCATAAGAGATCTTCTCAATATATACAGATTTAGTAGTTCAAGGATTTATCTGCTGCCTTGTAGATTTTTCCCCCATGGTTGCAGAGATCACATTCTAGCTATTTAATTGCTTACTAGAAGGAATGACCCAAGTGAGGCAGATTTCTGATTGTCTAACAGTCCATCACAGTCAGCCTTGGCAGCTAATAGCTTCCACCTCCAAGACACTGTGATGAGGTTACAGATAATTATATTTAAGTGTTCCTCTGCAAGGTATCAGATATCTGTCTGTAAATGAAAATTATATCAGATAAGGGTTGCTGAGCTCACTAGGCAGATATGGTGCTATTCACAGAAAGGTTTAGTCCTGGATGTTCTCTAAATGTTAAAGAAGATCATTATTTTCCAAATTGGAATAAGAAACAGTAATAATAGTAGTAGTATGCAAACAACACAGTTTAGTGTCTACTTCCAGATAGATAATGTGCTTGCCATATTCCTGAGTGACTCTTACTACCCCGACATAATATACAATTCATTACTGAGTGAAGACAAGAGCATGCTGTTAGGGCATTCACTAAGGTAAGCTATCTGTGTCCAAGCTAAAATCTCTAGAAAATGTTTCCACATATAATCAAAAATGATCTTGTGGCAAATAGAGAACATAAGTCTCCATAGTATGCTTTTGAGAAAATTGGATGCAAAATGTTTCAAAAATAAGAATTACTGTAAGACCCATGATTTATGAGTAGAAGAAAATCAGTTAGTAAACATAGTGTACAGCCTTGAGTCAACTATTAGAACAATGTGTGTGTACTTGCTAGAAAAACAATAAGAGTACATTTATCAGAAAAATCCTTTAGAAATGTAAGTTTAAAGGAAATTCACTATTGAAAACAAAGTTACATGTTTTTGAAAATGCATTATATATAAAGACCTCATAGAGGTATATCTATTACATTTCTAAAATCTGTTTATTGGTATGTTTACTGAATATATAAGTACATGAAGTGCAAGAAAGGAGAAAAAATTCTAAATAAATGTAAATACAAACAATAAAATAGTATAAGTAAAAAGATTGTTTAGAAAATGGAGATTACAGAGCAGTTGACATTACTTCATTGATGAAATATGATTAGATATTTTAAAATAAAATTTTCTTGCTGCAACGCATGTAGGAAGAGGAGAGTTATCAGCATGGTCTTTCATGGCAATCTTGGAGTAGAGAAATTTGCAGACACAGATCCACTAAGGCAACGGTCATTAGTCAGCCTTTATGCTAATTTTAAAGAGCAAATAATAGTTTGAATATTAGAAAAAAATCCTAAGGAAAGTAGCTAAACAACATTGATACATATAGTGACAACTTTACAAATTTAAAGATTATTTGTATATTTTTGAGCCACCATAGCTAGTTAAATTATTTCTGAAATGACTTACTAAAACACAAGCTAAAGTGGAATTGTATTTTTCTCTGTTAAACTTTCTGATGAGGACAATTTGCGTTTTATGAAAAGTTTGACTGATGCCACCACCTGCTAACTTGGGATCATTGTATCAGATGATTTCCTTCTACCACCTGCTGTCTGGAATAGAGATGGAATCCAGATGATGTTTTGACATTCTGGTGACAAGATTGTAATTGTTTCTGTAGCCTGTGTTTTAGTCTAGGCATTTCCCCCAGAATATTCTGTTAATTTTAATTAGTTAAAAATTCTGCAATTATGAATTAAAAAAATTGGAACCTGGTGACTCTGGTTTTAAGAATTATGTTTTTCTTACTTATAATTCAGTTTAGTTCCATACTACATCCACATACTGAATTTACTTTAAATCTTTTACTTTTTTTACTCGATTTGTTCTTGGTTTGTATAGGCTTAATTACCAATAAGATGCCAAGCCATGGAAGATGGCATAGTATCTATAATAGCATCTCATTATGTGCAAATTAGGATGTAGATTGTCCATGCCTTCTAGAAGCAGAGGCAGACTCTCAGAAATTACCATTGGTGCCATTTTTGCCTGAACAGTTTCTAAGGAATGCAAACCTAACAGAGCCACGTGTAAGTTCTCCCTGGGAGCCCTGATTTGATGCTGCCAGTTTTAAAGCATGGCTAATTTCTAGGTAACTCACTATATACACTTGTCTACAGTTTCTTCCTTTATAGCAGCACTTTTCAGGAGGAAATGTGCACGTGAGCAAAGTACACATATTCCCCTCCAAGGTCTGACAACTACTTCAGTCCCTTTGAGGCCTATAGGTTATTCTGTGCCTAGGGAACAATCTTACAATTTTATTAAGTATCAAATAAAAGTGCTCATTATTCCCTCAAATTGTAATGAGAGGGCTTTTCTTCATGCATGTGTGGGAGACATGTTAAAATTACAGTGGAACTAAGAGTTTCTCATCCTTTAGTAATAAATGCATTATTGAGTACAGAAGTTTTATACTTCTCTGGTTTTAGGAATGAAAATGTTTAAAAGAAGAGGGAATTAGTCTTGGGGGGAAAAGGAAAAAAAGGAATGAAACTGTCTTGTTGACTCAAATTCGAAGTATTTGTGTTTTTTATTTAACAAATTATTGTTATTTAAGTATTGTCCATCTCGTGACTCTCTGAAATGTCTAGATGATTTTACTTCAGTGTTTAGCAAACAGGGTCTATCACACAACACCCTTTGCTTGGCAGGAAAGTCTTAGCATTGTCAATAACAGTTATGTGAATTTTGCTATTAACAATTAACTTCCTGTCCTAGGTTACAGAAAACCAACATGTTCTCTCTCAATACTGCTTTTAGACAAATTCCTCACTTTTGCACCTCTCACTGGCTGGAAGTCGCTTTATGGGTCTTACAGAAAGGGAAACAGCGGCACCTCAGGAAAGCAGGGCACACTTATTAAACCAGTTTTTAAAGCACTGAGGAAAGTATCCTTGTACTGCTCTTCTGAATTCCCACAACTTATAAATGACTTGGTGACCTGTCCATTCAGCAGTATGAACTTCAAATCTGTTCAGGGCAGCAAGTACTTAAGACATATTTTAGGTCCTCCTTGGCACTATATAAAGTTATTACCTATTTGTTCAGTGGCTGAACCAAGTTTTTATTTTAGTTTCTTTGTTCAAACTTAATCTAAATATTGTCCTCAAAATGTTTGACTAGAGGATACAAAAGAACTGGAAAAGCTTTCACCTTGATGCCATTTCTTTCAAGCTCATGAAAAAGAAGTTTTGCCCAATAACTCTGACTTGGAGACCTCAAGAAGAATGATATGGGAACCTTGCATTCATTCATTTTTGGTGCCTTAACGAGATATGAAACCATGCAACAGAATAATATAGATGTAACTGCTGTATGGTATATATCTGTTAAACAGATTTTCTGATAGTGAAATGTTGAGTTTTTAGTGTATGAGGAACACCATCAGGAATATGAGCAACAAGCATGCCCAGTTTACTCTATTAAACAGTTAACGGAAAAACAAAATCAAATTTCCTTTGGAAAACACAGAATTAAACATGGATTTTCTCTTGAATGGATAAAACAACTCTCCTTACTTAGTTTTTTAAATCTAAAATTAAATTCAGATGTAAATAATCTCCTGAGCTTGTATTTATTTAGCAGAATAACAATTTCTCTGTAACCTCCTTGTGTAGATAGGGCAACATTACTTCCTGCAATGTCAGCATTTTCAATCTGGCTATCAGGAGATAACCTTCCAGAATTACTAAAGATGAAACACAGCTCTTTACACACAGGTTTGCGATGGAAGCCTTCATCCATCCATTGGCTTGGTGATCAGTTTGGTATTTTTCTTGCGAGTCTCCTAGCTGGGAAAAACAGTGACTGAAGGAAGACAAAAAAAATCCCATATCTGAGAACAACCCAGAATGAAGATGGCAGTTTCTGCTAATTCAGTGACTATCAGCTGGCAGAGAGCTGACAACTCTTTTGCTAGATGTTTCTTGCAAGACATGAAGCATATACTCTCACCAGGAAAGTCTGTTAGTACTACACATGATTTTCCTCTCCTTTTGTATTCAGCATTTCATAGTAAGAGTTACGAGTTCCAACACATGAAGAGTATTCTAACAATGAATAACAATATTTGGTCCAGTAAGATACTGCAATGATCCTTGAATATGTGACATTGACTCATTTGTGTCATATGACTATAATGTCAGGACAGTGAAATTAATGCAAAACTGTTCCAGCAGACCTCTCTGTTAGGGGTAGAAATGAGCCAAGACACAAACCTTTAACAACGTGAAAAGGCTCCCAGTTTATTCTTAACTGTCTGACTACAGCAAGCTCCCAGTGCAGGGTACAACTGCAGACTCTGACTGCAGGTGATTTCCTGCTGGACTGTGTCTGCAAGCATTAGTTTGCAGACTCTGACCAGAGGCTTTTACCTGGCCTGACCAAGACTGCAGGCTCCAGCTCCACCATACCCAGACTGGTCCCCTTGCTGATCTACAGCAGCAACTCTTCCTTCTTTTCTTCTTTGTGTTCCTCTGGATCATGCCTTCTTCTTCAGGGCTCCTCTGCCTCCAGGTCCTCTTCCTCAAGATTCCTCTGATGAGCTAACCCATCCCTTTCATCACACTTATCTTTATAAGTCACAGTTGTGACTCATAAAGGGAAAGGCTGTTCGTCTTCTTTGCTAATTAGTACAACTGTGATTTATCAGGGGTGAGGTTGCCTGCAACCCCTTCTTCTACAGCTACACAAAACAAGCTCACATCTCCTTTTGAAACGTAGCACTGGGATATGAGGATATCTCATGTTGTGCTCTAAGTAATCTTTTCCACCAGGCTATAGAACCACACCTAGCAGAGTGTTTGGAGTTCAGATGCCTGTGGATCTTCCTAGTCTTTGTGCAGTTCAACACATGGACATATTTTAATGCAAATCTCTGGTTTTGAGGAGTCTAATTCCTGCTAAAGCCAGCATTTCTAAGTGGCACAGTGTACCACTAGGCAAACATAGGTTTGAGTTAGCACAATTAGGAATCATTTAACTTGCTATTAATAATTTGATGCCCAATTTTATGACTGCTGTTAGTGTCTTGGAATGTTAAGTTTATATTCTCTTGTAGACTAATTTTAGTTACTTACCAGAGTGGGACTCTGAAAAAGGTTGGTAGCTAGGAGAATGCTATGTGAGCCAAACTATCCTTGGCATAACTAACAGAGTTGATATGAGAGATGAATTGGACCCTATGTCTCTTTACTCTCTCTCCAGCCAGAGTAACAGCTGCAGTGTGCTTGTGACTTTAAAAACAAAGAAAAAAAACAAAAATCCCATGCTTTTGGCAGTAAGTGCACATGCTTTTTTCTTCACACTACAGTAATTCACTACAGGTTAGAGTTGTTATTTTTTTATCTTGTGCATGCTTTTCTAGGAGTTTGTGGTGACCTACATTTGCCTCTCCTTGAAATTCTCCCACTCAATACAACAGGTGCTCTGTACTGATGAAGCACAAAGGGTGAGGTTTGGAGCAGGATTCCTGACCCAGGGTTAGCAGACGGCATAAATCAGTGTGCTTCTGTCCTGGATCACCTAGCCCTGGTACATCCTTGGTACTTAACTTGCATAATGATGGGTGTAATACTTTGTAGCTGGCATATGCCTCTTGGCTTTCCCTCTCAGGGAATTTGTGATATCACAAATTCTAGTCTTCACTTGTAAAAAGAAACACAAAGAAATAATATTAATCAAGCTTTTAAAATTAGTAGTTATGACTGCCTGTTATATAACTGTTCGAAAATAATACTTTTGACCAGTAAGTTAGTACTTAATAGGCAATGCTACAAAATGATTAATATAAAATTATTCAGGATCTAAATAAAACTAAGTGAAGCAAGTTTAAATTACATGGTATGGTATTCAGTACCTTTCACTGTCTATGTAAACCTATATTTCATAGGATAAAACTTGACAACTTCATGTTAAATAATATAAAAGTTATGAATCTTCTGTTACTTCTGATTAAGGAAAAAGCAAATTTACAGACATTAACCTTGGAGTAAGTCATCGCTGTTGAAAAACTACTATAGTGTGAATGCAGATAGTAGCAGAAATGTATAGATACTATGAGGAAATGTATTAACATCTTTTTCCTTAGCAATAGGCACCAAAATCACATATCTGGTCATGCAGGGACAGCCCAGCTGCCAGCACACAGAGAATACTGACTGACCCAGCCAGACACCTCCCTCCAACAAGCACAGCTCCCGTGGGTCTCTGCAGATGGCATTGAGCAGGGCATGGATGGGACTGAGCAGGGCATGGATGGGATAGGGCAGGGCACGGATGGGACTGAGCAGGGCA